>JACATO010000924.1:180000-555000 GCA_018389105.1 Nautilus pompilius | reverse complement strand
AGCAGTTTTACATGTAACCCTCAGATTTCCGATTAGGTTGAGATCTGTCGATTTTCCTGGTCAATCCGAACAGTTTATACCGCTCATTCCGAAGTGCACTTTAACCATTTTAGTGCAGCATGACAAGGAGTCCGGTCCTTTTTGAAAACCGCGTTCGGGGGTATTTCAGCCGTTCTGATTTGACACGGCTTTTGGAACCTCGATATATTCCTTGCTATTCATCATGTCTTGCATCACCCGTCTGAATCTGATGACTGAGACAAGAGCCTAATTTAGGCGGGGTCTCAATGACGAGCTGAATATCAAAAGATGACACAATAGGTTTACAATATAATGCAATCATTTAAAGGACGACGCAATAATACACTGTATACCATAAATAATTGCTTACTGATAAAATATAGATAATTAAGAAGCTTTCGTTTTTTTAAATAAAAAACATTTAAAAATTATAATTTTGCTTTATGTTCATATTAATTTGCACAATAATGTGTGTTTATGATAAAACTTCGTATCTACGTTACTTAAAGCAGCCTTCTGCCTAGAAAGAAAAATACGAATATAATTAAGTATTGAACTCCGTACTTAAACAATACTAATATAATATTCAGTTAGCATTACTTTTAGATAATAGTCATTCGACTTTTTACTTTCTAAAACATCAGGATGTTGCGTATGAACTCTGACCACTGAAGTGGCCTAGACATGATAAAACACCTGTGAATATACTCACCTTTTTATTTGTCGTCTTCGTTATTATTTTTCAATTTATTTCTTTTAAACGAGGAAAGTACTTCAAAGGACCTACAACCGGTTCTTAAAGAGAAAAGGGAACTTCTTTCTCAGGTTATTTTCAAGGTGAAAATATTGGCAGCCATTTATTCGCAGTTCCTTTTCACGTGGCGCACATGCCCCGTCAGAAAAGACCGGAGCGCATCAACAACGATTACTGGCTGGAAAAGGGACAAAGAATTGTCGACGATGACTTTCAGAGACAGCTGTACACTGCCACAGGAAAGTCATAAAATCAATATAACACTTACGGCTGTTATTGCCAGTTAATTTGATATGGCTTCTTTTCTTCCATTTGCCTCGCCAATATTTCAATTAATATTGCTGCCACGGGTAACGCGTGCCAAGTAGCACCGCGGACTAGAGAACAAAAGCACGGAGGCATGTATGGTAATGGAACCACTTTACTCAGTTTTCTGTGGCACGATGTTCTGACAGCCTGCTTCTGCTTACTTAGGTTCGAAAAACCAAGTAATTGGTACCACAAACTAATTGATTAGTTTCCCGCACACCCACCGTTCCATTTCATATTCACAAGTTTAGAAATATCCTATTTGTTTATCTGAGTAGAATTAATACCACTATAGGTCGACTGTCTGACTCGGTTCTTAATGTAACGGCGATTTTCTCTTTTTTTAAATTAAATAAACATTTGATACAACTGACCCCGAAAGGATTCATGATGCCCTAACTCCATGACGAGTACACCCTGTTCGAAACGTGCTCTCGGTACTTCACTTTGCTAGTGCTTTAAAAATAAAACAGCTTTTAATTATTAGACTATCTTCCTTCATTAGTTAAATGTCCTAAGGAAATACGCAAATGAAATAAACTTATACAAGAAGTGCCAGCAGGAAATATGAATTCTGTAGTGCGGATGTAGATAAACTCCTATATATATAACACTAATATATCTACTGTAAACTTACGAACTCGTGTAATTCCATGGCTTACTTCCCAATGATAAGAACTCTTGACAACGGTCTTGACAACGGCACATATTCCGTCGCCAAGCCTAACAACTGAAAATGCCAGCAAAAAAAAAGTTCTATACTTGAAACGTTCCGGCTATTTACTTTTGAGGTGGAATTTTTTTTAAAAAAAACAAACAAAACGTTGGGTGTTCTTGTGTTGCATAAAAATTACCTCCCTCCTCGTTAACCGTTTGGCATAAGTCTTCGATCTGTTCTATGGTAAGTACGGCTTTTTTGTATGTTTTTAAAACGGGAAATAAGCTGGAATACTGTATGCTATGGATAGCGCCTAGCTAAAGTTTAAACAGCCACTTCATGATGTGGTAAACACTCGAAGAGTATCAACACTAGCAGATTCCAGCGAACTGAATTCGTTTTTAATTGTAGAATCATACTTTCTAGGGAAATGTTATTAATTCAAAAGCTAGTTTTTCGTACGCAAGTACCGACTTTCTGAGCTTCTATCTTTTTATTTGTATAATACTGGCTGTTATGGTACTTATACTGCTTGATTACTTACTCTCCTTGGTTGTAAGAAAGGTCTGAAAATGAAATAGGATGGAAAGTTAACGATGTTAGTTCTTGTGTTTTATTATCATAGTCTCTGCGTTTTCAAAAAAAAAAAAACAACGAGCTATTTAATTATCGTTCATTGCCAAGCAATAACTACGATTTTACAAATAGCATGAGGATATTCAAGAAAAACAAGCCGCAAATAAATATTAAATCTATCCAGTTTTGATTAAGTTAGAGATAAATCTTGCAAAAGCTCAGGTTAGTGTGCATTTATATATATATATATATAAAGAATAAAAGCTGACATGTATTAATTTCTTTTCTGATAACGTTTAACACCGAGACCCGCTAGTACATTTTATATATAGAATGAATATAATCGAAATTAATATAGAAAATGTATAATGTAACCAAACAGAATGGGAAGGTCAGTCCAGTCCAGTGTTTACTGTACACGCCGATAATATTAGGTTTCTTCTAATGAAGTAGACAATAAGTACTGTGCAGTGGTTTTCAGACTATCATCTAATGCAAGGATTCCCAATCGCAGGGAGGCCACGTAGCCGTGCTAAAAGTGGCTTGGGATAATATTAATTTCAACTCATCAATTACATTTTTTATGCTCTTACATATTTTATGTTTTTGTTTCAGTGCAAAAAAACGTGTGTTACAGCGGTTCGATGTCATTAGATGATATTGGGGGTGTCTCTATGTGCCTGCGTGAATGTGTATGTGTATCTGCAAGTGTATGTATGCGCATGTACGTATGCTGAGTGTCTGTTTAGCTGTGCGTTCAGTTACTCGTAGTGCTGTAGCGTGTCCCGTGTGTGTGTGTGTGTGTGTGTGTGCGCGCGCTCTCGCTGTCGACACGTGAGTCGCATGCCCGTCGCTGATTGGTCGATCACGAATCGCGCGACTGGCCCGGACTGGGATGCGGGGCCGGGGGAAGTGCGTGGCAAAAGGCAGCGAGAAGATGAAGCACGGAATAAAAGGGTCGCGTACCTTGCCGACATTTTCTACCAGTTGAACAAGCTAAATTTGAAGCTTCGAGGAAGTGAAACACATATTGTCCTTTTTCAAGATGGTCTCCGGGCCTTTGTTTCCAAACTGCAGAACTGGTGTCAGAAAACCAATCTTGGAAACATCGCTATGTTCGAAAAACTTTGTGGAGTGATGGATGAGTCTCAGATCCAACTGGATCAGTTCTTAAAGGATGAGATTACTGAACATCTTCAGTCTCTAGAAGAGGAATTCGAGCGATACTTCCCTGAGCTATCAGAGGAACAGGAGGCCCTTGTTAGGAACCCATTTTGTACTGCACTTGATGTATCCAGCATCCCAGATGAGATCCAAGATGAATTTCTGGATCTAAGGAATGACTCTCCAGCTCGTGATCTCTTCAAGGTGAAATCGGTGACTCAGTTCTGGTGCGCTATGTATCAGTCATACTCCAAAGTCAGCATGATAGCCTTACGTGTCCTTGTTCCATTCGCTTCTACCTACCTGTGTGAAGCAGGATTTTCAACTCTTGTCAATATAAAAACAAAGAATAGGAACCGATTAGATGTTGGAGATGACATGAGACTGGCTCTAACAAACGCTCTGCCATGAATTTCAAGGCTTTCCCCTCAAATGCAACATCAGGCATCCCACTAGCTGGGCTGGATAGCTGTTGGAACCTATGTTGATATTATTGTAAGAATAATTGTTCTTTTTGTGAATTAAGGTTGGACCAATGTTGTGGTTTAGTTTGCTAATAAATGATTACAGGATTCTTAAATAAATTTTTTGTTAGATGTTTCTTTCCCTCTACTTCACAGAAAATAAAATGTAAATCAAGCTGCTGATAGTAGGGGGTCGCGTGGGCTTCAAGCTTTTGGGTAAGGGGTCGCGAGTGTAAAAACGTTGGGAACCACTGATCTAATGACTTCGATTAGGTCGCTTGTGATAGATCAGTAATCACTTAACAATAATCATTTCTATCCACCTCGGTTAATTATTTTGCGCAAACACGGATAATAAGCCTTTTAACTGGCACCAACGTCGCAGCTTCCTAATGGCGGCTTCACAGCATCAACACCACCGACCTCTCTGTGACAAACCAGCGTTGTCGCTCTCTACTCTTTTGGTCGCCGCCCACCTTGGCTGGTCTAAAAGGTGGACAACGTTCCACCCATTTCCGACCGTGTGGAGTACATCGGTGCCGAGAGCACGTCATGTTCCAACTATACATTACCGCTTTCTTAAGCTTGGACATGTCAATATCTCTCCTGGCAAACCATTACCGTTGTATTTTCCCTAAAAGCATCTGAGTAACTCAGGTATACGTGTATTTTTTTAAAAAGATTAATGAAAACCTTCACAGGAAGTGTGGCAGTAAAATCAATTCCTTCCATCGACCGCTACAGCTAATAACAATACATCGTTTTAAATATTTACAATTCGCCACAGTTGGGTTAAATTAAAACGTTGAGAAATCTCTAATTTCGCCTGTAGAAGTCTCAATAATTTCCTTTCCTATTGGCCAGGCACCAAATTAACGTAGTTAATCTCAGTGCATTGTCAGAAAGCTAATTTCGTACGGTACACAAAGAAGTCTTAGAAAATAATGTATCGAATGCCTTGCAAATAATCCAGCAGTGGTACGACTTTCTAAGACTGTTCCTATGAGCTGCTAAACTACCGGTCGGTTCAAAAGAATAGCTAATAAAATTGTAGAAGATAAAAAGTATGGATTACATTGTTGGCGCAAGTTACTCGAACCAATGAAACGTGAGCACAGTATATCTTTGGTCACAAGCTTTAGCTGGTGTAGATAATAACGTTGTTGATGCTTCTGTTTGTTAGTACGAACGACTCTGTCAGACATGTGAAATCAATAAAAGATTCTATGGAGAAAACTGGACAGAAATGTTGTTTGTTTATGTAAACAATCACGGATAATTTCTTAAAATGATTGAGAAAAAATTCCTCTACTTGTAGTGTGACATGGCTGTTAAATAATGTGACTTGACGCGTTGTCCTTTTACCGGTGGTTACCACGGTGACTAAAAGTTCTTTGTAAATAACAGAGAAGCGATTTTCGTTTAATTTTTTTTCTTTCTTTCTGTTTTATGGTAATCTTTCCCATTTCTAGAACGAGGTGTCTACCTTGGAAGTAGTGGCAGTTTGTGTTCCAGGTGATTTGTCGTTGTTGATTAACTTCTTTCATGGCTTTCAAATAAACCCTGAGGGTAAGGATGGATTCTTAAACTAGAAAAGTCGGCAAAAGGCCTTCATAGCTCTATAATTATTCTGTAAGTCATTTTGTACACAGTGAATGATGGAACTAAAGCAATTCAAGTAAAGTAATAATTTGGCAATAACCTCCTGATTTTGTTGTGTCGTACAACTATTGCGCATTCGAAGCCATTCTAACATAGAAAAATTGTAAGCTGATGAATCATAGAGCATATGATGTGTTTTTTCTCTTCCCTTTCTTTAAAGATATCTAATAAGATCCTATTCACCGGAAGTGCAGACCACACTGTAAGGTCATGGGTGTCAGAGTTCGCCGAGTGCACACGAATCTACAAAGGTCATAAACATACCGTTATCTGCATGAAACTGCACGAAGGATTAAGTAAGTACATGAAACTGAATTTGTTATGTTGCTTTTGCATTTCATTTATATTCAAGAAAAATAAAAATGTTATAAACCGATGTTTTATATCAATTGTTAATATCCTACATGAACCTTTTAATTAATTAATCACCAGCTCTATAGATCTGTACAAGTTCCTATTTATTCCATAAGTTTTGAAATTATAATGGAGCGTCTCCGTTAGTGTTATTCGGTCAATGCGCTCTTTACTTCACGATGTGCATCATCAGAACTACAAAGAATTTCTCAAAGTAACAAGAACTAATTAATTAATTATCAGGTTAAATAAAAACCGGTTTGTTTACGTTGCAAATATGATTAATTTTTGTTTGTTGCTTTTTTTCAGTGTAATTTTAAATTAATATATTAAAGCTGAAGCAGCTTAAACCACTACTTTAAATGGCCTAACGTAATTAAAGGTATTTTCATGAGATGGACAGATTTTTGAAGTATAAATCAATTTATTGATGAAATAATAACGTGGTTGATTTACATAGTTAATTATATTTGTAGAAAAAAAACTTTAAAAACGATCCGGGCATAATTTGCATGTTCTGTACAAAATAAAGGAGAGAGAGAAAGACAGCTTTAGTAACAAAAAGTAACCGAAGCACCAATAATGAACTACATAATAAAGTTTTGTTTAATTACAAGGTAAAGCTAACCCTAACCCTAACCCTAAAAAGGCCTATAATGATAATTATAACAGTAATGTACATTTATTTTGGAATTACTAGCGCAGTAACAATTAGTCCCTGCCTGGCCTACATTGGGCCAAAACATATGGCGTCCATTATATGTTTAATTAGAAATTACTGGTACTGTAACAACTTATCCCTTTATAACAACTAACTGTCGTTGTCTTTCCAAGTAAAAAAAACAAGTTAATCTTCTCATACAGTGTCGCAAATGATAAAAGCCTTTAAAAACATACCGAACTGCCAGTTTTAATTTAAATAATGTTATTCTGTAAGACTGGCGAGATTCTTTATCATAAAATAAAGAGAAACGTCGGCGATTCGTCAAAAAGGAGTTTTTTTGTTTTTTTTTTAAAGAGAATCTTATCTGCCGAAATGGTTTTCCAAACCACGAAGGTGAAAGCAGAAAGTATGGGCTTTATTTAGAAACACTGTACAAACAGTACTCTTCATGTCATTGTTAATGACTGACATGAAAACAAAAAAAATCGCCTTTAAATGATATTCACATCGAATTCAAGTTGGTAGATGGGATCAGGGTAGATCCATCATCGGTCTATGTCGTAAACGGGAATTTGTTTAAGAAATAATTATTTTGTGTTAAGAAACATTTAAAAGGTTAGCTAATCTTTACTTTTGGGGCTAAAGTTTACTAAACTGAAAGAAATACATACATACAGACACAGAAATATACTGAAATTGTACATGAATGGTTAATATAGTCGTTATTTATTAATCTGAAAGATAAATACAATATGCAAATTGTTAAAATTGATATTGAATTTTATCCGAATTTCAAAAAGTCAATCATAACGGAGATGGACAGTTAGTACATTTTTCAGCTGCGACATTATGCGGTGTTAATTTAAATTACAAGTAATTTATGCGCAAGATTACAGATTAGCATTAGAGTTTGATGGTGGGCAGATCAAGGTTGTGAGATTTAAACAGAATCCTTGTTTTATTTCCTTCCGTTCATCTCAACCCGTTTTACATCGAAATTTAAATTTTAGGGACCAACTCTTCGCTCTCGTCTCTCTCTCTCTCTCTCTACTCTCTATCTCTCTCTCTCTCTCTCTCTCTCTCTATCTATGTTGTCCTGTAATCATCTCTCTCTCTCTCTCTCTATCTATGTGTCCTGGACATCATCTCTCTCTCTCTCTCTCTATCTATTGTTCCTGACATCATCTTCTCTAGATCTCCATCTATCTAATATCTCTATCTCCTCTTCTCTCTCTCTCTCTCTCCTCTCTCTCTTCTCTCTCTCTCTCTCTGTCTCCTGTCTCTCTCTGTACCGACGTCATCTCTCGCCGTACTGACGTCATATCTCCCTCCATCTCTTCTCTCTCTCTCTCTCTCTCTCTCTATCTCTATCTCTCTCTATCTCCTTTCATCTTCTTCTCTCTCTCCCTCCCCCATACCTTTTCTCACACTTCCAGGATGCAGCTTTTCGTTCTGGCTATATACTTAATTTTTTTGGAACGGGCTTAATGCTACTATAAGAGGATATGCATATAAATATTACGTCACTATGAAATATCGACGGCAATACATTTTTCCGGTGGCAATAAATAAATTAAAAAATGCATTCCCATTGGCGATCAGATCTTGTCATTCATTATTGCATTTACGTTCCTGGAGGTAAGTTGGTTAGTATAGATAACTTTTTATTAAAAAAACCTTTTTAACCTATTTGCAGTTTCAGCAGATTTAGAACAAATAACCAGTAGAAGCGCTGAGCAGAGTTCATCCAGGACAGTCAGTTATTTTATTGTAAAACTCTCAGTAGCTGGTAAACCTGATATTTTTTTTTTTTTTTTTTTAAAAAGGAAGTGAAAATTCTTCTGAAAATCAAGCTGTTCTGAGATTCGCTCCTTTGTTTTGTCATTTCTTAAAATATATATTTTAAAAATCGACTCTATCCTTCGTTAGTCTTTCCTTTCGATGCGTCATCCACCGTCTTAGCGCACCGATAACTCGTGTGATGAGACTGCAGTACGTATATGCTAAATGGTTTTTTTCTAGCAGCGGGAAGCTTCTGTAGCGTCGCCGAATGACGTCACGATCCCGTGCACGCTAACCACGCGACCCGTTAGTTACATTTTTCAAACAATCATTTGCGATCATGAAAGGAATTTTATGCTTTCATTGTACACGTTTGCGAAATGCTTTTAGCCGACTGAAAAAGGAAACCTCACAGCACTATCTTAACCAACGTTTACTTGATATTCACTATTTTTCACATTAAATGTCACGTAAACATCAGGTGAAAGAAAAGTTCTAAAGTTTTTAATGCTAATCATTAAAGGTAAAGTAAAGATAGAATCCTGCCCACTGATGAGCAGAAACCAATCGATCTCCGCCATCCACCAGTCGGCTCATATTCATAAAACATTGACGAGCAGAAGCGGGTAACCTTATTTACAACGCACCTGTTTTTCTCACCTGATACCGGCTAAAGCCATCTTTATTTACGTTAGATGAGAGGCACGGAGAATCTTCTATTTACTGAATCGTTCGAAGTATTATTTAAAGTTATCAGAGTTCCTCTTGGTGATTTTCTTAACACATACATGTAAAATACGGGGATTTTATCGGTACTAATATCACAGCATCAAATTTACCTGCTTAATGTTCCTTTACTGCGAAATATGCAGAACGCAAGAAATTGGTCCTATTAGTCGAGTTGCAATAAAAAAGACAACTGCCTGCTCCTTTCTTTCTTTCGCTAATATAAGTATTAAAACAAGTCAATTCTGCCACACACACACACCTGTTCTGGGCTGAGGAAAGAATGCCATCATGAAAAGGTAAAAAAATAAACAACCCAAAACCCACACTTTTCTCTAATATAAATCCGATCTTGTCGATGCTACACAGGTAGCAGAGAGCGTCACGTTTCACAAGCTTAAATTAAGTTATTTATAAGGTAAGACGACAATTATTTGAAAGCTATTTGTACTAACTAAGACTTCTTATTTTCTTTTCTTTTTCATGGAAGACAGCTTAGCAATCCTACCTGCGTCGTTCACTCAGTAATGGTTCTTGCAAACGACCGAGACAGTCGAGCAATTCGTCTTCTCTCCATACTCTATCGCATCATACTTTCTTCGTAAATTCATTTACTGAATTTTTACCCTTACAATAGCAAGCCGAGGTAATTTATTCTTGAAGAATTTTAAGACATATATTAAATAGACAAACAAAAAAAAGTTCTTTCTATTGATGCGAAACACTCATTTTAACAAAACAAGAACAAAGCCTTTGAATACAATACTTTTATAATTACAAATAAAAAGCTTTACTAGTTTGTTAATTGGTTGGAGCCTGAGGTTTTGGAGAACTTTTGCATAAAAATGAATTGGCACATTATTCAGCTTTGAAAGGTAGAACTTCATGTTTTTAAAATGATAATCGAAATGTTTATAATTTTCATCTTATCTTTACCTTTCCACTTTCTTTGAGCTCTATATTTTCCTTTTGTTAAAATGAGCTTCTGACGTCAGAACACTTAAAGTTCTTTGTTAAAAGTCTAAATGTAAAAATGTATTTTTACAGGAAAACTATCGTCCGAAAATATGTAGTAGGCTGTTTCAAAAAGTAAAGGCAATTCATGAATATAATAAGTGACCAGGTATCATTTATTGGACTGCATTACTTTTAGTTCCCTTATTTTTGAATACAACTTTGTCCAACGATTGACAAGTTTCTCGATGCCATCCTGGTAGAAGCTTTGCGGTTGCTGTTTTTTTGTAGCCTTAGTCGCATCGTTGGTTAGACCTCGTGGTCACTGGCAAATTTTCGACTCGGGAGAGCATCTTTAAGGGGGTTAGGATGGAGCAAGGTCCAGGCTGTATGAAAGATGTGGTGGTGTTATAGAGTGCAGTCTTTTCTCGAGCACGGTTTTGTTTCGCATTGCCCATGCTGCAACAGAACACCTTGTGACACACCCCCACCCCCTCCCCCTGCTGAGACGTCCTGGTCCGGTCTTCATCCACTGCTGATGTTCGGTCATTTAGAAATCCGTCCGGCCACTCGTACATTTCTTTGCGCCATTCACGTTTCTCCACACCGGACACCCTCGGCCGCCAGGAGGCGGATTGCTGATCGCTACTTCTCTCTGACACCTGCACGGCTGATGCTGTTTGCCTGCTCACTGACGCCACCAGCCTGCGATTATTTATACATCATGGTCGGTTGATTGGCGTTTATCGCCTTTTCACACGTACTGTCATAAATATTACTTTTATTTCTTGAAACACCTTCGTATTATTGTTGTATCGTATAATTTTAGCCACTGATTAAAAAAAAAATACACGTGAATTTTGCAACCAGCACTCAGGTCCTCGGCCTGGATCTTAACGCGGCAGATTTTCATGTCCAGAAGATGAGTGAGCCGGTTACACGTCCTCCCGTCTCTTTTCTATTAATTCGGATGCTTGGGTGGCTTACGAACGGACACCATAAACAATACCCCCCACTGCAGAAACAATGAATTTTTAACACTCCCATCCATAGTTTAGATATTCTTATCTAATGTGAGTTAAAATCGATAACTTGTTTCTGCAGCCGCAGCTAATCGATGGCGTGGATATGGAAGGTTTCTGTGGTTATGGAAACTGCGTGTTGGTACTTGTCTTGTAATGAGCGTGGAAGCTCCAGTTGACACCAGCCATCTTGCACTCAGCTTTGGGAAAAGAGAAACAAAAAATCAACACCTTCTCGGTTTAAATAACTCATTTCTCCTATTAGTGGCTTAATTTTTTTTTTTTATTTTTGCTTTAGTTGCTGAAGAAACTAGCTTTTCCTTTAAAAGAAAGTGATAATCCTTTTGATAGAACGGGTGTCGTGGTGACTTTTGCATGCGAGGTAAATCCAATTACGTCATCATTCAGGTCGTCAGTGCTCATTATAACTCCGCAAGAAAAGCGTGTTGACATAAGTTATCCCCTTTACGTATAGATGATAGTTATTTATTTCTTTATACCGGGATCAATAGCGCGATGGATAGATAATAACTCGAAATGTGGGAATGCGTCGTCATTTGTCGCTGTGGAAGTGGTTTTTTTTTCCCTCTTCACTGAAGTCGCTTTAATTTGTGAGCGACCTCTCTCTTTTTGCGTACACCGGCATCAAAAACAAGGTAGATAACCCCGGTAAAAGTGGGAACCGTGACGCCCGTTTTTTGTCTGCTAGAAAGCGATACCCATTCCGCGCTATCTACTTTGTCACGGAAGTAAACGCCCTGCTAGAACTTTTCATTTTTCGGATGTGGAAGAAAAATCCCGCGGCGGGTCGCTGGAGAAGAGGGGGGGGAGAGGAAGGGAACCAAAACAGGGAGATACGCCAAGCCGAGTCGGTCTCCCGCGGGAATCGAATCGTGTAAGCTAATCATTCGTTTTATCTCATCGAAATCCCCTATTGTTTACTCGCTTCGTTTTTTGTTTTTTTTTGTTTATAAGGGAGGTGAAGGGGTTAGGGTTCTTTGAGAACTCTTCAATTTGTGTTTTTTGCCCTACAGCTAGTTTACTCGTCACGCCAACTCGGCCCCGACTGCAAGATTTCGTTTTGTCTTCCAGTGTTCACCGGCTGCGGGGATGCGGTCTGTTGCTGCTTCGACGCCAAATCAGGTGCCATCAAGCGCATTTTTAAGGGCCATGAGACTGCAGTTAACGCTCTTCAGGTTCCTCGCCAAGTTTTTTATTAGCATATTTTCTCAGAAATCTTCCAGCACCAGCAGAGCAGAACACACACACACACACACACACCACACACACACACACACACACACACACACACACACACACACACACACACACACACCGAGGTTGTTTTGCAATGATGAACACTTTGCGATATATCCTCCCGGGAAGATGACACTCTTCCTGTCTCCCGTTCCACCCCCCCTTTTTTTTGTTGCTTTTTAAAAATCTTATGCAACATTTTCTGAAGACAAACTGCTTGGAGTTACGCATGACATGCAAGAGCAACCAGTGGAATAGTCACTGTACAATAACGGGAGGGGATCTGTTTACTGGGCGTCAGTCAGGGAGAGTTTCCCTCCCCCCAACTTAATTTTAATTGAAATATTGGAAATGTATCCGAAGGCAAGTGATGAAGAAGGAACCAAAACTTCTGCCGCTTTATATGCTAATACTTTGCAATGACCGGGTTGTTTTCGTTTATTAGTCCTACAACTGTACCAATAATAATAATAATAATAATAATAATAATAATAATAATAATAATAATAATAATAATAAGTCTTACTAGCGTTTTCCTTTCGGTTTTTGCTGCCAACAACACAGTGAACAGGTTGAAATGAACACAAAAGTTTTATTCATGACACGTAACTCCAGACAGTTTGATCCTTTGCTTTTTGTCACGTGCCGTTGCACTTCCTGCTTGCACACATCTTGCCTGAAACTTTAAACACACACACACACACACACATACACACACACACACACACAGATATATAAATCACCTTTTTTGTTTTCTTACCTGAAGTGTTTACCGGATGTGGCTCGGTGTTTTATGCGCCACGTCCGGGTCCACACGGAGAACATCCTCGGGGTCTCTATTTTTGTTGTTAATGCACTCCAGGTATTGGATAACGTTGCCACGCACTACCCACATACCTACACGCAAAACCGCATACACAGTAGGCGAATAAGAGAAGTGTGCAACGAACGGCATAGCTAACAATGACATCCATTGTCTACTTTCGATCATCAGACCCTTACGAGTTGGACTTTAGATTTTACTTCGTTTGTGCGATGAATAATAATGACCTTACTGAACATATTCCCATCCTCCGCTAGGGGGAGAAGGGATTATAAGCAAATTCAGACATAAAACGTGTACAAATACTAAAGTACCTTTGTTAATTAATCAACTGAATTAATCATTGCTGCAAACTTCTCTTAGCATCTGCATATCACATATATGTGTCTAGTATAATATTTAGAATTGTGAGTAAATCTATAAGAAAGATGGGAAACCCTGATTTCGAGGATGTTAGATATGCAGTAGATAGGGGGGAAACTTTAACATGGTATTCAAAGCCGCATCACTTTTTCAAACTTTTTTCAATTGCATATGCAGTGTTGGCTGTTCTCGAGAGTCATATTTCCTCAAACTAACCGTTTAGAGCAGGAGTCCCCAACCTTTTCTACCACCAAGTTTAAAAATATGAAGCAAAAGTCAGCGCCGCCCTATCCCCTTCCGCCACGGTGTACGATCCGGGTAGGCCGAGGATATCGAGAAGAGGGAGTCGGGCGCTCGGTGAGAGCTCGGGCAAAGAACATTTTCGAAACGAGACGTGTAAAATGGTGGTGCACGACACGGGAAAGCGTTAAATAGAATGCTGCTGATTGCTAACTTGTAACTGAAAGTAGAATTTTCAATATGATTAATTGTATTAATTATCTTTAGCGGTGGGAAAAAAAAAATATGTTTGTAGATTTTTTTGGTATATTCGCCCACCCCGGGCTGGGAACCCCTAACCCAGAAGACGAAGTATTTCTCCAGTGGACATGATAACAAATTACGGTGAACTGATTAAATATTATCTGATTCGCTTGAGTGGAACCGCAGCGAGGCCAATACAAACTTGCAAAGAAGTTTAATTAAAATCTCTCCCACCCAATTTTTTTATAAAAAGTTAAACAAGAACAGAAAAGAAAAAAAAAGGAAATAAAATTATAATAAAACCAAAATTTAAGCAAAATACCGGGTAAAAATCGGAACTGTTGCAAACTGCCCACAGGAGGCACTATATATATATATTGTTGGATCAGGTAAAACCTAGAAATAGGTCTAAACCACGAGGATTTTAAAATTCCTTTTCACGATTTATTCCAAACTCTGTCACTACCATTCAACAATAATCACTGTCTATTTTAAGATTCATAAAGTCTTTAATTTATGTTGAGAGTAAATAAAAATAAAATGGCATTTATCAATAAATAGTCTATATATGTAAATTTATGTACCACACAGTCAAACACACATACATATATACACATATATTTCAAAACCAGTAGTTTATTTAAAATAAAAATTAGACAGACAATTATTTTGTTTTGAAGAGTAAATTCATTATAAATGAATTTGCTTTTTCATTTATGCATTCTTTTACAGAGATCCGTAATCTAAACTATTCAGCTTTAAAAAAAATACACCTGCCAGTTTATTAACCTAAGTAATTTTTCCAAGTAACAGTTGATTTTTCTCTCTGTTTTTTTCCTTCAGAAATTGACCACGAAAATAGTCCCTGCGTGATATCACATGCATATATAATTGTTGTACAGTGCACTATGTCCAATCTGTTTCATGCTCTTCGCATTTTAAAATGATCAATTTTGTCACCACCGGAAATTTGTCATTTGATTTTCATTCTTGTTTTCTAAATAACTGAGTATTTATAATCATAGATCTGTTTTATAGACTGAATAAGATTTATTTCTTTATGATCGGTTTACACAAACGCCTCTTTAAAAATACGTTGACATCTTTACTGCAGTATAATCCTTTCTTTCGTTTTACGTTCTCTGTAGACAACCAGTGGCAAGTTCTGTTTCTAAGCAACACATATACAAAAAAAAATAATTAGAATTTTAATAAATTAACACTGACCGAAAACTAATCTTAACTTCGTCTTTAATAACTGGAAAAGACCAAGAAAATCTTTACATGGTATTTAGATGATTAAATGACATGCAAAGATGACTTTCTATGCGGTGCAATGTTCTAAAGCAAAACTGGTTTCATTAGTATATTCGAGGTTAACAGGTCCTGCCCACACTGAACATGGAACTTGGCAGGAACGATACCTTTGCCACAAGTCTCCGCGTCTGAATTATTTGCTACAATATTTCGGGCTGGTAATTTTCATTCAAACGAATTTTTCTGGAATAAATAATTATATAAATTAGACGGATTTTCTGTTTATAACCCCCTGCCCTTGCATTTTAGAAGGAACGACATGACTCATGGTTTTAGACAGTTTCAGTTGGCTAAAAGCGGAGAACTGGGTCCCTTCGAATAAGTTCCACCAGCAGACATAACCATACGCCAAAGGTGACCACTCCACTCCATCACAAACACGTAGCCATACGCCAACGTTGACCACTCACACTCCATCACAAACACGTAACCATACGCCAACGGTGACCACTCACACTCCATCACAAACACGTAACCATACGCCAACGGTGACCACTCACACCCCATCACAAACACGTAACCATACGCCAACGGTGACCACTCACACCCCATCACAAACACGTAACCATACGCCAACGGTGACCACTCACACTCCATCACAAACACGTAACCATACGCCAACGGTGACCACTCCACTCCATCACAAACACGTAACCATACGCCAACGGTGACCACTCACACTCCATCACAAACACGTAACCATACGCCAGCGGTGACTACTCACACTCCATCACAAACACGTAACCATACGCCAACGGTGACCACTCCACTCCATCACAAACACGTAACCATACGCCAACGGTGACCACTCACACTCCATCACAAACACGTAACCATACGCCAACGGTGACCACTCCACTCCATTACAAACACGTAACCATACGCCAACGGTGACCACTCACGCTCCATCACAAACACGTAACCATGCGCCAACGGTGACCACTCACACTCCATCACAAACACGTAACCATACGCCAACGGTGACCACTCCACTCCATCACAAACACGTAACCATACGCCAACGTTGACCACTCACACCCCATCACAAACACGTAACCATACGCCAACGGTGACCACTCACACTCCATCACAAACACGTAACCATACGCCAACGGTGACCACTCCACTCCATCACAAACACGTAACCATACGCCAACGGTGACCACTCACACTCCATCACAAACACGTAACCATACGCCAACGGTGACCACTCACACCCCATCACAAACACGTAACCATACGCCAACGGTGACCACCACTCACACCCCATCCCAATCACAAAACACGTAACCATACGCCAACGGTGACCACTCACACCCCATCACAAACACGTAACCATACGCCAACGGTGACCACTCACACCCCATCACAAACACGTAACCATACGCCAACGGTGACCACTCACACCCCATCACAAACACGTAACCATACGCCAACGGTGACCACTCACACTCCATCACAAACACGTAACCATACGCCAGCGGTGACCACTCACACTCCATCACAAACACGTAACCATACGCCAACGGTGACCACTCCACTCCATCACAAACACGTAACCATACGCCAACGGTGACCACTCACACTCCATCACAAACACGTAACCATACGCCAACGGTGACCACTCCACTCCATTACAAACACGTCACCATACGCCAACGGTGACCACTCACACTCCATCACAAACACGTAACCATACGCCAACGGTGACCACTCACACTCCATCACAAACACGTAACCATACGCCAACGGTGACCACTCCACTCCATCACAAACACGTAACCATACGCCAACGTTGACCACTCACACCCCATCACAAACACGTAACCATACGCCAGCGGTGACCACTCACACTCCATCACAAACACGTAACCATACGCCAACGGTGACCACTCCACTCCATCACAAACACGTAACCATACGCCAACGGTGACCACTCCACTCCATCACAAACACGTAACCATACGCCAACGGTGACCACTCACACTCCATCACAAACACGTAACCATACGCCAACGGTGACCACTCACACCCCATCACAAACACGTAACCATACGCCAACGGTGACCACTCACACCCCATCACAAACACGTAACCATACGCCAACGGTGACCACTCACACCCCATCACAAACACGTAACCATACGCCAACGGTGACCACTCACACCCCATCACAAACACGTAACCATACGCCAACGGTGACCACTCACACTCCATCACAAACACGTAACCATACGCCAACGGTGACCACTCCACTCCATTACAAACACGTAACCATACGCCAACGGTGACCACTCACACTCCATCACAAACACGTAACCATACGCCAACGGTGACCACTCACACTCCATCACAAACACGTAACCATACGCCAACGGTGACCACTCACACTCCATCACAAACACGTAACCATACGCCAACGTTGACCACTCACACCCCATCACAAACACGTAACCATACGCCAACGGTGACCACTCACACTCCATCACAAACACGTAACCATACGCCAACGGTGACCACTCCACTCCATCACAAACACGTAACCATACGCCAACGGTGACCACTCCACTCCATCACAAACACGTAACCATACGCCAACGGTGACCACTCACACCCCATCACAAACACGTAACCATACGCCAACGGTGACCACTCACACCCCATCACAAACACGTAACCATACGCCAACGTGACCACTCACACCCCATCACAAACACGTAACCATACGCCAACGGTGACCACTCACACCCCATCACAAACACGTAACCATACGCCAACGGTGACCACTCACACCCCATCACAAACACGTAACCATACGCCAACGGTGACCACTCACACCCCATCACAAGTCACAGTTTTTACAGCATTATTCAACTCTTGCATTACAGGCAGCATCGCTACAAACACTTGTGTTCTATTCTAGTTTATTTTCATTTCTATAGATTATCATAAAAAAAAACGAAAGTTAAAAGAACATCGAGATCTTTGACAACCAATTTTGATTTACCCCATAAACAGAGCCGTCCCTCTTGACATACGTGGATGCGTACGGCACCGCGGTGCGTGGGGTAGTTAGAATCACCAATTGGTAAAAACAGTGTTAACAGATGTAGTCAAGGAGGAGTTCCACAGTCAATACTTACATTATCATCGCTTGTAGAAAAGACCGCGACATCAAAGCTAGAAACGATCTCATTAGCTCATCTTATTGTACAAACTTACCTGCATTAAGAGATTTATGTTCGTATAACTTTATTCGTTATATAAATTGATTTTTCCATGAAATATGTAAGATCACAAGTGTTTCTTATTGTTTAGATTAGGGAAACAACTTCACGTACCTTTTCTTGGCTGCCAACAGGTGCTTCTTTCATCTATTTACCTTCATTGTATTAACAATGTAGAAAGAAAGCTTTTTAATTTTTTGCAAATTATTTCTAAAAAATAACTAATAATTTGACCTCCTCCCTCCCCCTTTTTTTAATAACTAGTTCAGTTTTCCATCCCACAGATTGTCGACAACAAGCTGTTCACCGCGTCGCACGACGGCTCCCTGAGAGTCTGGGACATCAACGGCATCAAAGAGGACACGCTGATCAACTGGGACGCGGACAAGAAGGAGGCGAAGCTGAAAGAGATCGAGAAGCTGGGTGGGCTGCAGAACGACATCAGCACCAACGGCGGCGATGCGAAGATCGTGATCGACGACGACAAGGCCACGATGGCCGCGTAACGACGTGAGGAAAGTTGTCGCCAACGGATTTTCCTGATTTGAGTTGTCACAAAAGAGTGAAAAGCGACAGGAGAAGCAAAAACCGGCTGGAAGCTTAAGTCGTGCAGCTGTCGGGTAAACAAGGAAAGCATATACCGCAGACATAAAGATGCTTCTTCCGACGGCGGTATCCGTGTTATGAAGAGGAAAAGGTAGACTCCAAAACTGTTTTCGTAGTTTGCTTTTTTTAAATACTTGGAAGTTTAAATTTTATTTTTAAAAAAAAACAAAAAACCGTTTAGTCGCTGCCTCTGCGGATACTGGAAACGCGATATTCTTTGTCTATGTAGTGTAATCATTTTTTAAAAACTAGTTAAATGTGAAAAGCGATTTGAACATCTGAGTCCCAGCTTATGCGTTCAATAAATAAACAAATAAACGATTTAAATCTCAAAATGTAACACAGATATTTTTTTTTTTTTTAAATTAAATTAAACATCGAGGAAAGAAAAAAATCGGGTCATCGAATGTTTATGAGTTAACTGCTGAGGCAGAGATGCGTCTCCTGTTTGCATCAAAGCGGGTTCTGGTTATTTTCCAATGGAATTACCTACACGATGCATCTGAAGACAGTGTGCAATTTAGGGCAAGCGAGCGACCGTTTTCTGTTTTGATATCTTTTATTCATATTGTAATTCTCCATATACCTCGTTAGTGTTTACCTTACTTATGCTACCCCATCCTAGAAGAGCACCAGTTAGGTTTCGTATTGCACCGGCTGTACGTCACTTTGCCAACACACTTGTAGCACAAACGCGTGGGAGCTGTAGCGATATGGATTTGTCGTCACACAGGGTTATATTGAGTGTACGGCCCCTATGCTTCAACCTGAGCTGTGTAATGCAGATTTGAGGGATAGAAGGGTGAAAATGCACCCGAGGCGGTATAAAGAAAATTAATACGTTCGGAAACTTTCAACTTAGTCATTTTTGTGTTTGTTCTACCTTAATATTTTTAAATTAAAACTACAAAAAAAAAATAGAAACGTCAAAACCAATACGTAACCAAAGTACTTTGAAAGTCTATTTCTTGCTATACTTTTATCGTTTAAGTTGTTTCCGCATCTTAACTTATTTACAAATCAAAGTTTCCGTTGAAGAAAAGATAAACTACGATCTAGAAGTCGCATTAACACTTCACTGATCTCAAGAAGTGGTCGCCTTATAAATCAAAAATATTTTTAAAAACTAAAAATAAGACTATTTAATTACCACTTAATAATAATAATAATAATAATAATAATAATAATAATAATAATAATAATAACAACAACAACAACAACAACAACAACAACAATAATAATAATAATAATAATAATATAATAATAATAATAATAATATAATAATAATAATAATAATAATAATAATAATAATAATAATAATAATAATAATAATAATAATAATAATAATAATAATAATAATAATAATAATAATAATAATAATAATAATAATAATAATAATTCTCTATAGCATTAAATACCGACAAAATCTCTTTACTTTATCTTTGACAACAAACCAAAAATATCTTCTTTCCGTGAGGTTTACATGAAATTTACTTTCTTTCATATTCAGTGTCATATAAATACCACCTAAACAGAGCTTTTAACTCTTTATATCAGTTATTAAAGATGAATTGTTTGACTTTTTGTTTGTTTTATAAACTTATTGCTAAAAAAAAAATGTTTTTTAAATGCTATTTTTCAGTGGGTGGAATATCTTCTAGCAAAAATCCGCTAGCTTTATCCATGCGTATTATGATATTCATAAAACTGTGTTAAAATTCTACATATAATTTTTAAAGATATTATAAATTTTAATGTTACTATATATTTAAATATTTTTTACAATATAATAATGAATCACGTTGAACTAAAGTACCACAGAGCAATGAACAGGATAAATAAATAAGTAAATCAGCTTATCAAGAAGCACAAAAGTTGTCGTGGGCTAGAATCAAATGAATGAACAATAAAATAAGGGTAAATACGAAGCTATGTAGCTTTAATTTTAAAACTTCCGATGTAATGATGAGATTTTTGTAAGGGAAAATAAATAATAAATAAATGCCTATATCTAAAATTCTGTCATAGGTATGACAGAAACATTCATAAGCTTGCTGCGATTTGTGACTTAGCTGTGTAAAGTGCTTACGAAGATACGGAAGTCAGTATATCGAATGTTTTTTACAAGCAGTGAAAAACACACATCAGTACAAAGAGGTCAACTGTGTCACGAGCATCCATTATATGCGCACAAGATGCCGTCACTCTCACACTCCCATGATCGCTGAATTCAGATTTACGTTTCACCAACTTGATCTAAAGAACCAGATTGCTACGTTTACGTGGCGTTAACGTGGTGTCTGCTATCTTTCATATTTAATGTCATATATATATATATATCTTGAGTAAACATGGTATTTTAGTTCCTTATGTAAGTGGATGAAGACGAAGCGAAGATGCATTTTCGTCTAGTGCCAGTAAGAGAGGTCAGGTAACTCCAAGAATGTTACCCAAAGCACTTGTGGCTAAGGTATGTTTTTTTGTTTGTTTTAAATTAATGTATATTAAACACCAACTATTGTCTTGTGGTTGACGTTTTCGGGAAACTTTTCAGCAGAAATATAAATATGCTGTCCTGTTTACTGGCTGCATTATGAAATAGTTTTAGTCGTTATCTTCGTGATGCTCTGTTTAATTAGATTTCTAGCTGGAATGGGGCACTTCCCGTCAGATCTTCAGTTTGTAAAATTTGTATTTATTAGCGAAAGTATTTTTTCTTAAAAAAAAAAAACAAAAGGTTCTGCTATCAGACGCCTTTAAAATTTAAATTAAGTTGAATTAAAAAAAAAATACAGCGAAACTGAGGATTCTTAAGGGTTTATAAGGGTTTATAGAATATAAACAATAATAATTTACCGAGCTATCAAATAAAAGAAAAAACCCAGAGATTCAGTTTCTATTTTGCCAGATCTCCAGTTTATCTCTTGAACATTCAAAGACTGATAAAATCTTATTTATCAAGTTTGGTTTGGGAAGATGCGGGATAGCAGCTTTCGCGGTAAACCAGAAATTCTTCTCTTTGCAGAGCTGATATAATGCCAGTGGGCCATGAGTACGGACCGGCTAAAGTTCCAGCGCAGCTTAGTATTACGAAACACTGTTTAGCTAAAGAATCGTAAAAGAAAGGAATAAATCGCTAACAGTGGTAGTATAAACTGGAAAGCATTTTATCTAAGCATGGGTTTCAAAATTTCTTTGATGATTTGGGTATAAGCCTAATGTATGAGAATATAATCGGTCTCATGGCTCGATATATTTGGCCTTCTATCTTTGTTGTTCATTATTAAGTTGTTTTTTTTTAAAAAAAGAAACATTTATTCAAAAATTTAGATTTTAAAACAATCTCTGACATAGCAGCTGTGAAATCTTACCACATCGTGGAAAAATACACACGCCATTAGCTGTAGCTCTCTGTTTTTAAAAATATGCCAGTCTTATTTAAAGGGAGATAACATCAGATATATGCGTCCACAACTGTTTTACTGAATACACAAATCATAAATAATTTATCCATTTTATAAAGAACAAATAAACAAATTTAATTTTAAAGCTACAAGTTTGTGGAAAATAAATATATCATAATTCTTAATGGATTAAACCGAGTCTTCTATTTTTTTTTAAAAAAAGCACTTAAAATTGATATATCGTATTTTTGCACGTCTACAAATCAAGTGAATTGACGAGGATGCGTTGTTGTCATGGCAGTATACCGGTATTTATCTGTTACATCAGCAACGCTTTCTGTTGGAGCAGATTATAGAAATCAGTTCCAAGTAAGAGCGGTCTCATGTTAAGCATAATTACAGATAATTGTTACACGTTGGTCGTCGTTACTGTAACCTAATTGACTTCTCTGCTTTCGACTTTTATCATTTCTTACTCTGATTCTGTGGCAATTTGTTTTCCCTTCATTATCTGGTCGATAATATATTATCTTTCCTACTCGATAAGAAGAAAAAAAAATCATTCACGAATCAAAGTTACCTATGGCAGTTCTCTCGTAACTCTGTCTGGCGTGGCGTTCTACTTCTTTGATATCCTACACCAAACAGCCACTTCCCTTTCTTTTATTTGCCAGTTGTCTCACACAATCTCTGTTCAACCTCGAACTCTTTTTCCAAATACTTATTAATAAATAAAACCCTGACGCACTGTAGTTACGAGTATTTATTGGCTAAGATATCTTCAAGGCTTGATATTAAGAAACATTTTTTTTTGCAAAAGTATAATACATGTATAGAATAAATTATCTGCGGTCGGTAGTCAATACCTGTCTGTTTCAGTGTGAAACAGTTTAAATACTTCATCGTCAAATAATTACATTCAATTGGAGCCATGTTTATCATAATGAAAATAGATTAGATATTATACTAGGGTTTCTAGAAACTTCCCGAATCACCGAAAACAATGGGTTTCCTTAGTTCAGTGAGTAGACAGAAGATAGAACTGATGAGAATTTAGAATCATCGAAGTATAAATATCTTTTTCTTTCAGTTATTAAGATACGAAAATATTTTTAAAAGAATTTCTTTGTTTTTGTTCTTTAATCAACACAATTCATGACGAGTGGCATACTGGCTGAAGCATAAATGATGCTGTCTAGTGATTCGATTAACTAACTATTCAAGAATATGGCTGATCACCCAAATCTATATACTGCTCTACCGAGCATCCAATACAACTGCTGGACTTCAGTGCATTGCTGCTGTATTTTCTTTTGTACAAGATGTTGCCATAGCAAAACTAGTGTTTGCATGTCTGTTTTTTTTTCAATATTACAATGTAATTTTTGTTCTTTTTTGTCATTTAAAAAAATAAAATTTTGTAAACAATCCAGGTGGGCAGTATTGTCTCTTACAGACACGAAGTATTGGGGGAAAGGTGATTACTAAATTGGAATTTATGTTTTTGTATATGGACGAATTACCAGACCCTCGGCTTGTTTCCGGGTCTCGGGGTCGGGCCGGGGTCTCCGAGGAGGTAAACCATTCAGCGGCACCGTCAAAAAGTTCTGAAGTTTTACAGTTAGAAAAGATAACTGCATAATTACTGAACCGCAGTAATGTTGCTGGTTCACCCCGGAACGTGACCAGGGACCAGCTGAATAGCCCCCCCGCACCATTTAAATTGATTCTGAGCCAGTTGTTTCGGGAATCTCTCGGACAGGGTGCAGTGGGACGTCTCCAGGCTTACAGGGTCTGACCCTGAGACTTATACCAGACAGTAATGCGATCTGTCTGTTCCCGTCTGTTCAAATAAATGCTAACAAAACAACAACAACAAATAAATGTTCTTCGAGCCGAACCTTTATTAACGTTTTAAGGGGATCCGGTTTTAAAACAATACAAAACCCGTGAACCCCTAACTTCTTTGGCTTCTTCGTCCCATTGGACCTCGTCTCTTCTTCGTCGTCTTAAATCAGTGGCAAGGAGAGCGATAAGATCACCTTTATGCGGTTGTTGACACGGGATTCAATGACAGTTAAATGGAGTGAAAGGTGGCCTTCGGTTATGGTTGTTGGAGATGAAATAAAGATAAACATTTTCATCCTGCGTCCAGTGGGCACCCCCCCTACCTCGCGTTAAAAAGACCGAACAGGGCGGTCGGCATAAGTTAAAGGTAAATGAACGATTAACTCCAAACGGTGGGTAGATGAACAGAGTCATTTACCTGTACAACGGCCGTTCGGTGTAACGATGTTAGGAACTATGATCTGTCTTCGTTACCGCTCGTTAAATGTGTACATCTTGATGTTGGGGGGGGGAGATACACTTCAAAGCCATATTTACTAGTTAAAACAAACGAACGAGCAAAATAAACAATGAAGCCGTTAAACGTGTTACTGAAGCTGAGCGGTTGCCAGATCACAAATGGTAATCAAATTGGTTGCTATAGACGGTTTAAATTCAATATGATTCTCGTAAGCAGAATAATTTTTTTTAAAAAAAATAATAAACAACTTATTTCTTGTTCAAAAACCTGCCTGTTTAGTTATTCACCATGACATATATCATGCAAATGTGCCATGTTTCTTTTGTTATCAGATTACTTGTACCAAACAAAGTAACTACTGTATTCAAATAAATTCTATTGATGCTATACCGGTGTTTGTTGATGATTTCCGAGACAGTTCGCCACAGCATTCAGAACCTATTTGTATAAGGACCATCAACCAAAGGGCCCAGGGGAGCAAAAAAGGGGGAGAGTAATAATAGAGATTTTCCAGGTGCAAACTTTTCTAGCGACACCTTCGGTAGCAAAACCAAGTCTGATCCATAGGTCAGGTGTGTCTATGGAATTTAATCTTGAATAAAATATAAATGCATGGTGGATATGCATTTGTGCGAACTGCTTCAATATAACAGATCCGCTTTATGAAGTAGTGGGTAGAATCATGTGCTATCTTCATCCTTGCTGACTTCTGTGCGTAGTCAGCATCTTCATCTATTAAAACAAAAATGCTAGGTAATGCAAAACTCACTCAGCTTTCAACCTTGTCTCCTTGGAAGTGGTTATGTTGTGTCCTTTTGGAGAATGAGATTTCTGACAAATCGCAGACGTCGTCATCTCAAACAGTGGAAATGATGCTGCGAAGAGTCGGAACTTTCGAAAATTCTTCCTGTATCCGAAAGTTGGTGTTTTTTTTTTTATTTTTTAATCTAGTGTAATATAACAAAGCGAAGGTAAATAAATAATATTAAAATTGTCGGGGGGGGTGAATGTATTCATATATATGGGAAACAAAATACTACCTCGGTACAAGATTTAAAAAATCAGCATTCTTCAGCTGAAGATGAAGCCTCTTGTTTAACCTCGTTAAAAAGTGAAATTTCCAGCCTATTTGAAGGCCCACTTACACAGAGATGCCCCAACGGCAACTGCCTGACTCCTGGCTGTAACCATCACCTGATCACCTGAATCACACACCTGCTCCCCCCTCTTTTTTTTGATTTTCCAAAAGGGATCAAGATAAAGAAAGAACACTGTTGGTGAATCCGCTTGTTAAAGTATGAGACTGTGATTTTTTAGATTTTTTACTATATGTCACCGTGTCGAACGCCATCCAGATTTTCCAAAAATTTACTTTTTGATTGCCAGCCTCACATTCACTATTTGTCGCTTGTAACCTGTTCCGGTGTCCAAAAGAAACAACCCCCCCCCCGTGAGCCGCATCAGTTTAAGAACAGGTGACCCAGCGAGAGACACCCGTGTCCGATCTGAGGACTGACTAACAGCCAACATCTTCCAGGTGTATCGTATCACTGCCGTGTTTATTTATCCGCTAAACGTTTCGAGAATTAAAACGGAGTAATAATTATAAATCAGCTGGGAATGTTATGCCAGTAAGTTACGGTCTATACCGCCAGTTGTACCTCTATCATTGTTATTTATTTTTTTATCTCTCAGGTGGTCTAATCACTGCACGAAGAAAAAGACAGATAACAAGGTAATTTCTATCATTTGTTTAAAGCACTAACTTGAAACAGAATATTTCACCTTGTAAATTATTTGATGGAGCAAATGGTAAATAAAGGTTTTCTGAATCAGAAGGGACAGACCATTACTATTTTGTGTTGGGAAGGGGTCAGGCGATCGGCTGGTGGGATTTTAAGATGAATTTTCTTTTTTGTTTTCCTTTAGCAAGCCACAGGTAAATCGTTTTTCTTTTGTTTTGCTCCTTCGTCTTTATATAAATCATAGTGGCCGATCTATAAAGTCTCCAACTTGAAGTTCTAATCAGGAGAAATGGAAGAGAGCCGAGCAGAGCAGGAACCGGGGTAGATGAACACAAGGCAATGAAGCTTTCCGCGAAGAAACAAAGGTCACAGGGTAAACCATCCGATAATTTACAGGATATTACAGAAGCGCCAATGGCTGAGCAGCCAGATGTAGGTCAACGACAGGAAAAATTCCCAGTTAGTCAAATAATCCTAAAAGCTGAGCTAGATCTTGCAAAACGTGAAGAGGAAGTTGACAATTACCAAAGGACTTGTTAGTCTGAATAAACCTTTAGTCAGATGTCACAAGAAAAGAGACTGGACTTCAAATTAAAGGCGATTTTGACATTGTTATGAACTGTATAGTTAGGTTCAAATATTTCATACGCTTCTATGATAGATAAAAGGATGATTATATATTTTTTAAAGCTGATCTCTTTATAATCCTAATGAAAGTGCGACGAAAATATGCTAATCTCCATCTAGCTCTGCTATTTTCATATATTATACATATATACAATCTCTAATGTTGTTGTAACTTTGTTTCTATCTTCTCTTTGATCTTTTATTAATGACGTCAATCCTTTCCAGAGGCAAAAGTAAATTAAATCCACTTTGTACTTCTACCGGTACACTGGCTGCAGGCAGAGATGTGATTGAGTGCCTGATACCGAAGCTACTGCATCAAGCTTTATGAGTCAGCAAAATGCAACTTATTCGATTATCGTGGTGTGATTTGATAATTTATATAAGCAGGCTTTCTCCCGGCCTCTATTTTCAGACCAAAAACAATTGTTGAGCAGTCATCTCTTAAATCAGATGATTTCTAGACATTTAATCCTGGCTGACTAATCTTTGTGTCCAGAGTATTGTTCTAAACGGTGTGTCTGTCAGCGTTTCCTCTTTGCATGAGCACGGCAAATTCACAGAGAGTTAAATTAAAGCTACCAAGCCCGCTGCGAGGTGCTGCATTCCGTACTGAAAGGGCGGATGGTAAGATTCTCACTCTCGTTCTCCATCATTTGAGATGTTACGCTGACGAAGTGTTTCAGCCGCAAGCAGCAGTCAATCTACATAACGGTTGAAGACGCGTACCCGATCTTTGTTGGCAAACTGTTTTAGAATTATTCAAGGTAAGCGAATAAATTGCTTCTGGCAGACATTTACAACGTTACAATAATTACAAGATTTCGAAGTGCACCTTCAATAATTTTGGCGAAAATATGCTTTGAGCAGATGTCTCTGCGATTGAGTTCGCTGTTTGTTTAGAGCAGAAAAGCTGGCCGCCTGGTCAGCTTGACGTCACCACATTACAGAGTTTTAATATTTTCTCCGATGATGTCATCACTACTTCTGCTGTAGGAACAGGTAAATGATAAAATATCGTATCAATGCAAACCTCATACACGGACTTACCAACAATAACAAAAGCACCGGTCTGTTTTGTTTCTTGGTTAAATTAGCACACAAGGATCCCTCGATACATTAAGAAATTCACTATACAAAAGTTCCGATGGTTTATTTTAAATAAATGAAATACGTTTAGTTAAACGTTCCGATTTAAGGGATTTTGTTTAATTCTCAATTAAGCTAATTCAGTTTCGTTAAACCAAAATTTATGTCCATTGCGACGGTGAAACTTTTTGACGAGTAATTGATTTTTCGCGTACGAAATCTGATTAAGACAACTTGGGCTTCTTAACTGAGTGAACGACGTCTTAACTGAGTGATCGAGATCTACTTAACTGAGTGGCGAAATCTACTTAACTGAGTGGACGAGATGTTCTTAACTGAGTGGTCGAGGTCTACTTAACTGAATGGACGACGTCTACTTAACTGAGTGGATGAGATGTTCTTAACTGAGTGGACGACATCTACTTAACTGAGTGGTTGAGGTCTTCTTTTCAATCCAGGATATCTGGATTTACAACTTTTTATTTGTTTGTTTGTAGGAATTTTGAAAATTTTATCATGTTCTTTTTTTTTTTAAATTCGCAAATCAAAGAAATTTGACTCATTTATTTATTTGTATATTTACAAATATCTTAATTTTGGACACGCGGAGGCATTTCTCAGTTTTAATTACCCTGTAGGGAAGAAAAATGGTCGACTAATACACAAGGAATAGTGAAGTCATTGTTTTAATGAACTGATTTATGAATTTTATGGGAAGACTTTAATTTACTCTTAGCATCTTTAATGCTGCCATGGTTTGATTTTAATTAACAGAATACTAAAGTTCCCTGCCCAAAAACTCAAAATCTTTTCCTTTATGATACAACCATTAAATGAATTATTTAGCAAAACTAAATATATAAATCTCTGTCTAATATGTGCAAGTGACACTGGGCTTCTATAATTTTGTTATTCCTGTTAGGAAGACCATTTTATATTAATGCAAAATCTCAGCAACCTCTGATGCTCTCTTCACATGAAATTGTTCCTATTATGTTGGTAAATGATACAAGAATCCAACTCTCAGACACCACTAATGCCAGATTTACATTTCAAATCATTCCTGCTTTACAAATTAGCATACCCTTTCCTAGTGTCTTTTCCAGTTCATTTCTGTCTTAGTGCAACTTTCGATGAAATAAATCACCAGCAAGTGCAGCTTATAGTGATAGTGGAAATCAATTTAAGAAGATGGCCGTTTTACAATGTTGTCATCTAGCTATTTCCAGTCTCTTCATCAACCCAAGTAACGTACCGGTTACAGCCAGTCAGCCATGCATGTCCCGAGGTTTTTATTCTTCAATACAATAAGATGAAAATCGATTTATTGAGCACTTTATGCCTATTGCTAGAGGTAAACATGGTTACTGAAGTAAATTTTAAGCATCAGTAAGGTGCATAGATTATAAATTTACCTTTTAGAGATCACATTTTTTAAAAAAAAGAGAAAGTCACTATTGGAATCTTTTCTATACATGATACTGTATTTTGATGGGTGCATACAGTTAATGAAAATTATAAGTTTTTTTTTGTTATTTTCAGTATCTCTATTGCATTTTTCTTAAATTTAACTTTTCATATTTATTTGTTTTAATTTGAATAAAATATAAATTCCAAATACATCTCCTCTTCCGTTTACATTGTTTATATTTATAATTTTACAAGCTACTTTTATTATTTAGTATTTAAATGTCATTAACATTCTAATTGTGCAAATTTTTACATGTAAACTTATTACTATACAGCTTTTGATATTCTGCAGTGGTATCAATTACTTCCCTTTTAAGAATTCAATGTTGAGTTTTTAGCAATTTTTATTTGGTTTCCTAAAAAGTAACAAAGCAAGAATCTATAGCAAAATATTTCGAATAAATATAAATATTTTTTTAAAAAAATATGTAGATATTATTTTGAGAAATTTGCATGCTAAAAATAATTTTATCAAAATTTAGTAATTTTAGTACTTTACTCTCTTTTATATATCAAAGGGCAGTAAACGAAATTTCTTTCATCTGAATGGATATTACAGAAGGTAAACTTTAATATTAATGTCAGGTGTTTTAAAATAAAGCAACAACAACAACAACAACAAAAAATTTGGGTAAAAGCGAATTACGTCCCTTGGTTATTTTTTGGTCTGTTTTCCAAATTCGTATTACCCATGATTCATTTCAAACGACTGCTGGACTTTGTTGCAGGATTTTACCTAACGACGTCTTAACTAAGCTACCAGAAAAAACAATGAAGGCTGGATTCGACTTTGTTTAGGTAGGCGACTTGCACACCTATCTTTTACCTGCAGATGTATGCGCACTACTTGCATGCGTTTGGAGAATTTGTCAATTTTTTTAAAATAAATTCTTCATTAATAAAAATTATTGTTGTTTTCTAAGAAAAAAAATTAATTCTTTTTTCTTTTTTTTACTAGAATTTCTAATAGATTTTCGGTCTGTTTACCTCTCAGACTACTTTCTTTTTTTTTTTTGGTGAGTTACCTGTCTGTTTATTTACCTGAGGTGTTGCTGCACACAACGTTTTCGACTACCCGCGGAGTGCTTGGTGGTCTCCTCGACAGAACTGTAATGCCATTGTTACGCGATCGAAAACTCTATTGCTAAATTTACCAACATTTCCAAGTAAAGGTTACTAGAGGAGGAGATGTACTTATATACAAAGCAAACTATCCCTGGCTACTAGCAGACTTATACTTGGAGTAAATCTATTTTATATTTGATGCCATATTTAACTTTCTCTGGGTTTTCTAAGCTTGAATCCACTTTCTATTAAAATGTGGAGAGCAACAGCTAAATAAACAGACACAACGGTCCAGCAGCTGTATTGTGTGGCCTGATTTAAAACCTGCCTGGATGGAATATAAGTTAAACATTATTCCACTTTAAAAAGTAAATGAACTGGCTCCTATTTCATGACCCTAATACTGCTTCAAAGGAAAAAAAAGCAAATGAATTTAAAAAAAAATTGTTTGGGTTTAGATTGATTTTAAACTTTGGACTGACTGAATTCTTAAGCTCTAAGTAGAATACGGCTGTGGTCACCCATCACCAATACAGTCTGGTGTGAGCCGGCAGCGCTGCAATCACAACTAAGTCATAAAAATGGCTGAAACACACTGAGTATTTCTTTCCAGCATAAGCAGAAGTAGAAGCCACTAGAACTGAAACCCTTCATACTTAGATGTGGGAGGAAATCCACACTGCCCAACTGGAAAAGAAGAAACTGTGTTGGAGAGATATGCCAAGCCAAACTGTCATAAATTCGAGTGCGGATCATTACCATAGAAACAAGAAATCTAAAGGCTAACCACTGGACTGTCATGCAATCCATAAATTAATGCCTGATATTTAAACATATGGCGAGACATAATTGGTGAAATGAACCATGATCTATGAAGAGTATTATTACTTCACATAAGAAAAAAAAATTATAGATCAGCATTTATATATATATATATATATGTGAAACTATGCTACACACGGAGCAGTTGTAGTTCAAGTGAAATATCATAGCACAAAATGGACACTGGACCTTGTTTTTTATCACGACTAAATGTTTATTTTTAAAAACAATCTGAGACCGTTCCGTGAAAGGCGATCTGGAATCCACTCAGCAGCAGCTACACCGAAAGGGTCCGCTGACATGAGATATACTAGAAACATTCAGATGAAGCCCGGCTGAAGTAACACTGTTATAATAATACCTGGTTGGGTTACATTCCAACATCCATCCCATGGACAAACAGGCGACAGTTTCGCTAATATATAACGATAACGGAAGAAAGCTAGAGAAACGTCTACGGTTCCCCCCCATAATCCCAGCAGTGAGGTAACCTAATATCATTTTTAATTTAAATTGCTCCAAATATAAACATAAATTCGAGAAAGCAAATTTCTAAATTGAGATTGGACAACCAGGATTACTTCCCTTGATATAGAAAGTTAGATTTAACTTGTTCCAAACAAAGCCTTTATACCCCCATCACCATCCACAATAAAAAAGAAAAAGGTTAAGCCTATTTAAAAAAGAAATATTTATTCTCTCCACATCAACTACTTGACTTGGCAGAACATTCCAGAAAAACCCTATATGATTATTAAATAATAAAAAAATGGTTTTAAGTCCTTTTTTTTATTGTGTAGAAAAACATATTTTGACTGCTAATAGAATGCTAGAAATATAATATCATAGAATGTATAGATTCTTTTGTAAATCCTTGCTTCATCTCCATCTTGAGTATACTACTACTGTGCAAAATGTGGAGCCCATGTATAAGCTAAGGGGCAAGAATTAATTTATATGCAACAGATTTACCTCCCCTATTAAAACAATAAATAAAAATGGACATCTTGACATGATTTTAAAACAAAACATTTAAGTCTGCTTATACTGGGCAAAGCATTCTACAAATCTGCAAAGTGGTAGAAATAATTCCTCACAATTCTGCGGTTCATATATTTCAGGCATCAAAGCATGTAAGAAATTTTTTTTAAAATAGTAAACTCTGGATGTAGCGACACTTAGCATTGCCGATAAAACAGAAATAGTCAAGAAATTAGAAAAAAGGTGTAAGCAGGAGGAGTACGATGTTGGTTTGTCGATCGTTCTCTTGATGCAGCAATTGAAACAACAGTGACAGAGGAGCAGGAAGTAAACAGTGTATAATTGCTTTTTTTATGTGTATGTAGCATGTTGTGCATACATTTTCTGAACGTAATTATGTTCTATTCACGCGTGTGTTCCGTATATAACTTGATGTAAATACGTGTTTGAATATTTTTATTAAAATGGTGGCAAATACATGTCCAATTTTGTATTCTACTTCTTTACGCCTCCCTTATACGGACAAGGGAATGTTCGATACAACGGCATCCCTGATTTGCCTAGGGTGGTGTCATCTACAGAGTTCGCTGTATAACGTTTTTCACGATAACTCAGAGTTCTAAGCGTCTAGACAACTTCGGGAGTCAAACTACCTAAAGATTCAGCACGACTTCATATTAGAAAAACAATTTTAGAAACAGAACTTTAAGTGAACGTAATAAACTGCCATCAATGAAGATCTCTAAAATCGTATTAATAGCCTTTTCTTTCCTGTGTATCAGCCATCAACAAAGCAGCGATCAGATGGATGCACATTTTAGCATCTCAGCCTTTCTCTCTCAAGAAGTGTGCCGCCTTTGTGTATGCATTTGTACTGTAGGCCCTCCTAAAAGGTGAACACACACACACACAAACCAGGTTTAGTAATTCAAGAAAACTGGTTATTTTTTTAGAGTACATTCCTAACTACAACCAATTTATAACTGCACCATTATTCTACTTATGATGAAATAATATTTTTCAACTTTTTTTCTTTTTTTTTACATGTAAAAGGTCTTTGGGAAGCAAACTTTGTTACAATATTCATCACAAATATTTCTTTTTCAACAGATTATTTCGGTAGCAATAATTAAATGATTGTATATACCTTGTTATATTTACAGCATTGTTACCTGTTACATTTTTGTGGAGTATTTCTGTTTAAATAATCTCCCTTTCGAATATCGCCACAGCCGGGCAATAATGTGGCTCGGTGGCGAGTGTTGGGGCTCCGGGACCTAAGGGTCCTGGGTTCAGTTCCCCGCTGCTGGCACATCATTGTGACCCTTGAGCGAGGTACTTTACTGCTGGCATTGCTACTGGGGAGTGGCCTGTGTTGGCACTCAGACAGAGGAACCAAGGGCGGGGGGACGATCTATAGCCATGACAGAGGCGAGTCTCCTACGACAAGGAAAAGTCAGGAGAACAAACTGCTGCCGAAGACTGAGGCACTGGGACAGAGAGCGCATAACGACGGTGCAACGCATCCCACTCTTATGGAGTGAGTGATTGAAGAAGAATAAAAAAAAATGTATTGCATCACAGACAGGTAGGTAAAGGGGCAATGCCTGCAAATAAATTATTTACTCATCCTTTTTTGAAAAGGGGGATAACATTCGTACATAATTACACTGAAGATAACTTGCCAGTAAATCATTTGATATTTTATTTTTGTACTATGTGGAGTAAAAGGTGTATATTACATAAAAGCTTTGGAATGTCATCACCTACCTGCCAAAGTTGGCAGATAGGACCAAAGGGAACGAACTCCCTAGGTTTACGCCTTAAAAATTACATTGGAAACACACTTCATTTTCAAGTACTATTTAAACAGAATTAGATGCAAAAAAAATAAATAAATAAAGAAATAATAAAAAGTTTTTTGTACAATTACCAATCAAATAAGTTACTGTGTGATCCATCAATTAATTTAGCAATTTTCTTTTTCTTCGTTATATGTCACAAGGGAGATAATTTATAATGTTACTTGTCTGCGAGAATTCCTCTTAAAGAACCATTTTTAAAATGCACAACACATTGTTACAAAGATAGTAAAACTTTATTGTGTGAAAATTTTTTTTTACAACTGAAAACTGCAGGTTTCTTTCTTTTTAAATTAGTCTTGTGTTTAAAAAAGAAACCGATATTTTACAAGAACAAGACAAAATACGATATTTGAACACAGAAAAAACAAATAGCAATACATAAATTTTATATGAAAATTTTTAAAGGAAAGTTCTCCTGTACAAACATGGAATTGGTGCCAGCATTATCCCTTTTAATATTTCTTTCAGCAAATGTTATGAAATGAGATCATTCTTCAATTAAGGGAATTAAAAAACAGAAAACAAATTGAAGAATCAGCCCTTTTTTTTTCAGAAAGAGAGATGGTACACACACACAACTATGTTTTATAGATATCTAGCCATACAATGTTCAGAGAACACGTTTATCTAAATGCCATATTTTAAAAATTAAATGTCACTACTATAACATTTAGCATATATTAAATTTTTTTAAGAATAAAAATGGTACATTTTTTGAAGCAGCATTCATCCAAAAACTAAGAAAAAATTTCTTTAGATTTTAGTTATAAAACAAATAATTACATTCAGGGAACAAAGCTTGATGGTAGCATATTCTGACAACAGAAATGCAGCATAAAAAAAAAAAAAAACAACAGTAAAATATTAACATAACAACACATATCTCAGTTCATTTTGAAATGACTTGTGCACCAAAATGTGAAAAAAGAAGGTATGAAAAGGTGACAATCCAATTATGATCAATATAATACAATAATTCATCCTAACAGTAACTCTTATACTGTTCTAATTGTCCATGAAAATGCTAATTACATTAATGCTTATTAAATTAAAAGTTTGTTGAAAAAAAAGCTGAATACTGTGAAAAATGCCACAGAAAAATTTGTCATCAAAGTCATTCTTTTAACACAAACTAAAATTGCATAGTAAATACCGTACCATGTAATTAGAAAGGATAACTCAGTGTGTGTGTGTGTGTGTGTGTATGTGTGTGTCTGTGTGTGTGTATGTGTGTGTGTGTGTGTGTGTATGTGTGTGTCTGTGTGTGTGTGTGTATGTGTGTGTGTCTGTGTGTGTGTATGTGTGTGTGTGATCTAGTTGCTCAATAAAACTAGATTTCTTTTGACATCATTTGGTTATCAGCTAAGCATAATGCTAAGAAAGGAAAGATACTGGTGATGTAATATTCACAGAAGTTTATTTTTCTAAATACCTTATTAGTAGTAATACAACTAACTAATGAAACTGCGTTTTGGCCATTCTGTCCCGAGTTCCAAGAGTTGTAGCTGAAACGATGATCTGACCAATATGTCATCCCACTGCACCAGTGGGTCAACTGCTACTCAGGTACTACAAAAAAAACAACTTCGCAAACCAAAACAGTCAGAACTAGCACTCCTGATGATGGTGCAAAAGGAAGATTTCTGAAATGTAGATTCATTAGTTAGCTGTATTACTGCTAATAAGATTGGAGAATCCCTAATTAATCCACTAACATTTATAGTGTAATGCTTTTCACAATAATTTTGTGCGAGTGCCTCATTATTTTTCCACTAGTCTTGTTTTCTTTCTTATTATCACAGTAAACTTTACTCTTATGATAACATCAATTTGTAAACCTACTCACACTGACAAAAGGTTTCAAAAGTAATTTATATATTAGCCCCTATGTGACAGGGTTTGATATATTGCACCCCTTGTTAGTCGCTGAGGTGTTGGCGGCATCATTCTGCAGCAGCTCGACCAGATCTTGGCGGCCTATGTTCTGCAGTGCCTTGACCAGATTTTCAACAGTGGCTGTGCTGCTTCTACCCCAATCATCCAGCAGGTGATGGACTGGAGCAAATGGATCATGCTGAGCCTTCACCTTGAGGCTGGTAATCCTTTTATTGCTAAAACCTAACAAAACACACACACACACACAAAAAAAAGATAATTGAAAGCAGGAAGTTAACATGCCCTCATGTTAATTACACAACAAAAGCTGGGCGTGCCACTTAATACACAGAGATTATTAAAAAAAAACGCCTTCCCACCCAGCATTCCATGCTTGCTAATGTTCATTGTTGTGCTGAAAAGCAATTACTTACTTTTATCCAACCCTTGTGCATGAGAGAGAAGGGGCAAGCAAGAGAGAATATAGCCTGACCTTGTTAATCCAGATTAAATCAGTGCAGAGAAATATGCTCGTTAACCAAATCCAGTATTGCTGTTGCCAGATTTCTGTACTGAAAAAAGTGTGCATTGCCATGATTTTGATTTTAAAATAATTGATTTCTGTCTTTTCTTTTGTTCAATTTGCCTACCTAGTCTTTTAAAAAATCAACAAATTCTAAAGAAAAGGTGTCCAAATTCTGTCCTATGAGCATTTGTCTTGCATGGAAAGTCAATGGCTCAATGCCATCATTCACGTCATTTGAATCTTCCTACTTTGACTGTAAATCAGATGGTTTCACATTACTCTGACTTTGCTCAGACAACAGAGATCCCTCCAAAGGCACAGTATTGTCAAAATCCATAAGATCTCTGAATATGCCCTGTCTAGCCAAAAGAGTGCCATTATTATCAAGGCAATGACGAAAAGTTGAAGAAACCAAGTTCTGTTGTCAGAACAGGGTGATAGGCAAAGTCTAAGTTTTGTGGTTTCTCAAATTTGCAAAGTACTGTTTGGTTTTATTCCCATAAAACACTTTAGACAATAATGGAATCTAGACAAAAAGTTTCAGAATAACAGTTAAACTGAATATTTATTAAAATTGCCTTTTGTTGTTTTATTTTGTAATATATTCTGATGCTTCTTTCTGTATTTCAAACATATTTCTGTAAGAAATCAAATATTTTTCTTTTTCTTTTGGTTGTTCAGTCAAATACAATACAGGCAAACACAGGACAATATAATTGGCAACATTCTATTCATAATTGTAGTGATTAATTTGGTCCTGTTTAGAAACTTGTGAATCCAAATCATTATTAGATTGTTCAGTAAAAAAGAAAATGGAAGTTTAATGCCAACAAATTTTAAATTATTCAAACAGGAAAATGCAATTATTATTATTATGTAGGAAATTGTAACTGTAGTTTCAGAAGAAGATTTGGGAGTAATTATTAACAAGAATCTTAAATGTGAAGAACAATGCATTTTGACTGCTTACATAGCTAAGAGGATGTTAGGTAATTAACAAAAACATGAAATATAACAGTAAAGAAATTCTACTTTCATTATACAAGTTCTTAAAATGTCCACATCCTGATTTTGTTGTAGAGGTATGAAGTCCTTATTTAAGAAAAGATATTTAATTATTTGAAAGAGTTCAACATAAATTCACTTCCATGTTTTCTGATTTTACATATTTAGCATAAGCTGAACAGTTAAGAATATTAGATTTAATAAGCTGAGTTTTAGACATTTTTCCATAAACCTTAATTCAAAAAAAAAAATTTTTTTTTGTGGTTATGTCATTCTTAATGAATGAATAACCCATGAAAAACTAAAACTGACAAAACTATAGAATATTAACACTGTAAAATCAAATGCTTTTATCAAGTATTAAAATCATTCTTGTAGCACCAAGAATTAACTCCAATTATTATCTTTTCCTCTTAAAATTATTTCTATCCACAGGGTAATCACGTTGTACAGTGTCACCTACCCCAAACTCTACCAAATATTTACTCAAAAATGAACAGGAAATAGTCTAACTTTTTTTTAAAAAAGACACATTTTTATTTTTAAAAACAAACAAAAACTTAGAAATCATAATCAATTTACAAGGATAATTATACAGGAAAAGTTGTAGAAAGTTTGTTTGTTTTGTTTTTTTAAATCGTCTCTGTGAGTTTATAAGAGATGCAGTAATTCTATCTGAGTATTTCAAACAAATGCACACAAGTCAGCTATAGACAGTGAATATGCTAAATAGTTGCACATACCTAATTCCCTGGCAAGGTGCTTCCAGCTCGTCAGATCCATGGTGGGACCAATGAGGTAACACTCAAACTCTTTCCTCTTGTTTTGTGGCAGTTCTCTGATTTGTGTTGCCATGGTATCTGTTGTTTTGGGGGGAGAGGGTAAAGAAAATAAATGATCATAAGGAAAACTCCGAAACATTTGCATAAATTAAGCTAACTTTACACATCTATTGCCCCCTTTTGCTCCCCATGCCATTTTTAGTTAAAAAACAAGCAATAATAAAGTTATTTTCGTTTGATTTCAGAAACAAATGAACATTTAAAGATACTGGGCTTACATATTTAAGCTTGTAAGCATCCGATCACCAGGTAACATAAATTTAGTTAACTTGAATTTTTTTACATTTTCCATGGCATTTTTGTATATTAAATACAGTTATGGCATTGGTTTTTGGTAAATGCCAAGTATAGTTGATAGGATGGGTGCATAATACAGAACATCCTAAAAATTCATAGATTTTTAAAGAATGTTTTAGAAATTTCTTGAACATTCTAGCACTTTCATCCATATACCAAGGTATATAAACCATTGTGCACACACAGCCCAGTATGAAATAAAATCATCTAACAGGTGAATTTTTAATTCTTTTATTAGATAAGAATGGATGCAAATCGAAAATGCAAGTCCTCTGCAGAGTCATTTTGTTATGTTTGTGGATTCTATATTGGCCCAAAGCAAGTGAGATATGATCACACCAAACAATACATTTTCACTGGCCTATGAATCAAACTTGGGAATGAAGATTGGTGATCAAGATAAAGCATGGATCCTCATGTGGCTTGTGGAACATGCAGATCAGCACTGAAAGGATGGCTCAGAGGAGATTGTAAAGCAATGCTATTTGCAATCCCTTGTATTTCGCGAGAGCCTAAGAATCACATAGATGACTGTTACTTTTGCCTAGTGGGTGTGTCAAGATTCAGGAACACCAAAAACCGACATGATATTGTGTCCAAATATTCCATCACCCATTGCACCGGTTCCCCACAGTGATGACCTTCCAGTGACACAGCCACAATCCAAATCTAAAGAAACAGATTCATCATCAGAAAGTAAAAATTCACCTGTATATGAAAACTATGATTCTGACTTAAATTCAAAGAAGCCTCATTTTCCAAATCAGCAAGAACTGGATGACTTAGTACAACATTTAGGTTTAACAAAATCTAATGCTGAACTTATATCAAGGCTGAAAGAATGGAATCTCTTGGATAGCAGTTGTAAATCTACATCTTCCAGAAAGAGGAATGAAAAATTCTCAAGATACTTCTCAGTGAATGGCAAATTGTGCTTCTGAAGTGACATTAATAGCTTGTTTTGTAACATGGGTATTGTGCACAATCCTACTTCTTGATAGTTCGGTGAGAAGTCTCAAAGCAGTCCTCCTTCACAAGGGAAACAAATATCCATCGATACCCATTGGCCATCCTGTGCATATGGAGAAGGATTATGAAAATGTTAAGTTTCTGCTGGAGAAACTGATTACAAAATAACTGGTATGTTTGTGGAGATTTTAAGGTGACTGATTTTTTTTAAAGGACTACATGGAGGATTCACAAAATATTCATACTTTCTCTGTCTTTGGGATAGTCGTGCCACATCACAGCATTACAGAAGGAAAGTGTGGCCAGCCAGAGATCAGTTTATTCCTGGGACACAAAATGGTAAATATGAGCCATTGGTGAGACCAGAAAAAATCCTCATGCCTCCACACACATAAAACTCTGGCTGCTGAAGCAGTTCATTGAAGCTCTTAACACAGAAAGTGAAGCATTCCAACACATTCGTGAATTGTTTCCAAATTTTTCCAAGGCAAAAAGGTGGGGGGGGGGTTTGGTCGCAAATTCGTCAAATGCCCAAATCAGAAGAATTAGAAGAAAAGATGTCAGAACAAGAAAGAGAGCATGGAAGGCATTTTGTTTAGTTATCGAAAATTTCCTGGGAAACAGAAGAAGTGATAGCTTTATACAATTGATTGAGGATTTAATCAATGAGTATGAAAAGCTTGGATGCAGAATATCTCGTCCTTCGTTCTCATCTAGATTCTTCAAGGACAATGTGGGAGATTTCAGTGAAGAGCATGGTGAGAGATTTCACCAAGATATCCTAACAATGGAAAAGAGATATCAGGGAAGATGGGATGTCAGAATGATGGGTGACTATATTTGGGGTCTGATTCACGATGATACTTCTATGCATAGAAGAAAAGCCCTAAGAGTTGTGCATTTCTGATTTCTGAAACTGCAATTTAGATTTTTACTGTACTTAAGAATTAAATAGATGTAATGAATAAACTTTCATCATGAGTTAAAATGATTGTTTCTTTTTGGTTTGGAAAAAGTTAGTTAGTTGTACCCGTTTTATCAGTAATAATGTGCTAAAATGTTTAAAGTAACATCCTGACTGAAAAACTGACACTTTAGAAAAACAAGTGCTATGTTAGTAATCAGCTAACCAAAACTGACCATAACCAATTGAAAAATCAAGATAACCGAAAACGTTTTGAAAATTTGCTACACTGTTATTTATAATAGTACATGCCATTATCAACAACTTCCAATGCATCAAAAACAAAATAATTGTCAGTTATCAAATAAAAATTACAATCAAACTACTAAGTCTCATCCATGTCTGATGGAAAAAGTACTTTTTAAAAAAATTTTTGTCATCTAGTTGTGGATAAGAAGAATTAACTGCCAGAAAGAAAAAGGAAAGGTCAATAATAGTGCAAAACCATTTCATGAAAGATTAATGTGCACTGTCTGGAATGTGACAGAAGTCTATACTGCAAAGCATGCAAACATACCAAGAGTTTTCTCATCAGTGGGTGCCCAGTTTCAAAGTTACAGGACCATAAAAATTTGGCATCTGTTGGAGTTCACTGAGACCTTGAATTGTTTATAAAATGTCTGTAGCTTAATTAAAAAAACATCATTGAAAACTTTTCTGAGACATGCTATAAACCTTCCACCCATTTTGATAAAGCTAAATATTCACAGCAGGGGTTAAAATGTTTTGTTTTTTCTTAATCATTAAAGAATTCCGAGAAGGAAACTCTGTTTCTTTTCTTTTCTTAAAGTTAACGCGTTGTGGTGAACCAAAATCTTCCTTCACCAGTTGTGTGATGCATGCTTCAGTCATTACAAAATACAATTGTCAGTTTCCACATTGAAAATTAAGTGCATCCCAAAACTGCTCACCAGTGTTCCTTTAACTGAAGGTTAGGTCTCCTTTTCATCTCCTTGAGCTCGTTTACAAAAACTGGTTAAGTTTTAAATTAATTAATTAATATTATTTACCTGTACTATCTTTAATTTTAAAAATTAAATTAATTAATTTTGACTCAAAGCATATGTGATATGAAACCTGCTTCCCCCTAAAATGTTATCTTCTGGGGGACAGTACAACCAGTGGCTAAAGGAAAGAAAAGAAAAAAAAAAAACACAGCCAAAATATGGCTGCGACTGACTCAGCACCAGCGTCTTATGTATGTTAGCTCTCGTTGTGGTTGTGTTCCAGCAAAACTACAAAGAGATGACCTGCACCTAATGTAGCAAGTCATGGCAGAATCCAGTCTAACAGGAAACATGCACTGTGAAGCTCAAGGCAAGTGATTAATGGCAGGCTTGTTGGCAAAGTATAAAAATGGATACAGCAGCAGCTGTGCTGCATCTATTGACTGGTTTTAACAGTGCTCATAAACTGAAGGTCAGACAGCACATTAGCAAAATCTGACACTTTCTAGACTATGTTAATTACTGTTTAAATGTGGAAATCTTTAAGTGCCAACTATGAAAGCAATTACTCTCATACGGAGTTACTTATTAGTTCTAAATTTTCTTTGTTCACTTGATGAAAACGATGGTTGATTTTGTTTTTCATATACTGCAACATTTACTGTAAAAAAAACAAACAACAAAAACAACAAAAAATACCAGCCGTGCAATGGCTTGTTTTTAAAGCAATGCATCTATCATATATTATTATTGCTCTTTTGTTATGCATTTTTACGTTTCTTTTAAAGCAGACAAATATACACTATTCACTTTTGAAAATGTACTACTAGTAGTGAAATAAAGTCCATTCCAGTCATATTTCAATGTAAACTAAAAAAATAATTTTAAAGTCATGGCCATGGAATCAGTACTAACTAGACCCTAACTAACCAAGTTATTTTTAAAGTAATAGAAGAGAAAAGCCTCTACAGAAGTTTCTTTTAAACAAGAAAATCAAAAGTAACTCTTTATAAACTTGTGTAATCTTTCCTTTTAATCAGTAATTTTACTCAGCTACTCATAGCCAGCCGAGTTTACTTTAGTCATTAGAAGTTTTACTTTCACTTATATCACCTTGGTAATGATTACTTATTCTCATATTGATACTTCTAATACCTCCACCCTGTCTGTTTAGCTATTTTGAAGGAGTACAATAATTCACTGGACTGTTATATATACAAGGTCTGTCCAAAAAAAGAAACCAAACTTTTTATAAAACAAATTTATTGCTTTACTTGCAATTTGATCAGACTTGTCTCCTTCAAAATAGTTCCCTCCACTGTTGATACACCGCTCCCAACGTTTTTTTCCAGTTTTGGAACACGTCCTGGAACATTTTTTTAAGGATAGTGCACAGTTCTTATAGTGAATTTTCTTCAATCTCTTCCATTGTCTGAAACCGGTGACCTTTCAGGGTGGATTTCAACTTTGGGAACAAAAAAATGTCTGCAGGGGCCAAACCTGGGGAGTAGGATGGCTGGGAGTGGGGTGGGGTGGTGGGGGGGATCGTCTCGCGCTTTGCCAAAAAGTCATGGATAAGCAGTGACGCGTGAGCAGGTGTGTTGTTGTGGTGCAGCATCCAGGTTTTGTTTTTCCATGCCTCAGGCCTCCTCCTTCGCTCTGCCTCTCTCAACTGCTTCAGGACATCCAAGTAAAACTCTTTATTGACCGTCTGACCACAGGGAACAAGCTCACGATGAACAACGCCCTTCCAATCAAAAAAGACGATGAACATCACCTTCACATTTGAGCGACTCTGACATGCTTTTTTAGGTCGCAGTGACGATGATCCAACCCACTACAACTGCCTTTTTGTTTCGATACCGTAGCTGTACACCAACATTTTGTCACCTGTTATGGCACTTTTCAGAAAGCTTTCATCAGCATTTGAACAATCAAAGAGCTCCTGACTGACTGTGACTCGGTTCTCTTTTTGTTCATCTGTCAGCAGACGTGGCACAAATTTTGCGGCTACACGATGCATGCTCAATTTTTCTTTTAAAAATCATGTGGCACGAACTTTTACAAATGCCTACTTCTTCAGAAACTTCACGGACAGTCAGGCAACTATTTCCAGGGATCACAGCTCGCACTTTCTCAATGTGATTGTCGTCCGTTGTCGTGGAAGGTTGTCCAGATTTTGGATTGTCTTCGGGGTGGATGTCCTTCCCGATTTGAAATGCTGGTACCACTCGTGACATTGCGTACGGCTCAAGCAATCCTCCCCGTAGACCTGTTGCAACATTAGAAAAGTCTCCGTCAAAGTTTTTCCCAATATGAAACAGAATTTCACACAAACACGTCGCTCTTCAAGATCCTTCATTGTTCAACTTGCGACAAATCGCCAAGTGCGCTAAACATAGGTTCACTCTAGCGCGTGTAGATCGATGACTAACTGACATGGCGTGATGTAGCTACTATTAGACTGAAGGTCAAGGCCATCGATACACAGCACTGCAGTCACGAGCACGCTGCGTCGGCTGTTTTAAAAGTTCGGTTTCTTTTTGGACAGACCTTGTACATATATCATCTTGCATTACTTCAAAGCAAAGAGCCATTTCTCAGCTCCACAGAATAATTTACACTGCCAATGTGTGCTTGAAACGAATCAAAAGTTTGTTTTCATTGGGGCTGAACTAAATTCGATGACAGAGGTAAGATAAATGATTTCACTTACAGGGTAAACTAAGTTTTTTTATTAACAGTTTTCAGTGGGCGTTCCCTTTAAGTAAAGTCTTTTGCCATTGTCTTAATAACAACAATAACTTGGACACAGTACTTACATTTAATCTCTCCCAGTAAACTAATGTTTTGCACTTACAAAAAAACATCAAATAATAACGCAGTGATTTATTTTTAGTGTGCCATAATACAAACTTCTTTCAACCATTGCAGGATGTATTCCTTTATCTTTACAAGTACAATTTATTAAAGATTTAGTGGAAAAAAAAAACAATAATAAAATGAATGGTCACATCTTGTGTGGCCCAGATAAAAGAATCTTTAAATTGTTGTTTTCCTTCAAATGTTAACTGGACAACATTATGAGAACCAGAAAATAAGTTCAAGAATCCAATGGAAAATAATTAGACTCCATTCTACAGCCCTGTACAAATATTAAAGTTTCAAGTGTTAAATGGAGGCTGACAGACCCATTTATAACAAAAGTTCCATAATATACACCAAGAGGAGAAAAGCAGCATCTGTTAGGGATGTGAAGCTTGGTTGAACACCATTATGGCAATGCTATTTCAGCTGGATTCCATTTAAACATCCCTAGTATTAAAAAGAAGGATAAATGCAAAAGAAAAGATATCACTAAAATAAATTTCCCTAATCTCCGGCCTGAATCAAACCTTTACTTGCTTATTTCTTTTCTTTTTTGTTAGATTTATCATTTTCTTAAACCTGTGTATGATTCACTGTGTAAAACAGAAACAAACTATTATATAGAAGAATTTCCATGAAGTCAGAAGTCTATTCAGCATTCTATAAAATACATTGCTGACCTGGATCCTAACTGTACATGGATTTTGATCTGGTAGTCATTTCAAGTTGGATATCTCTTGAAAATGTCTAAATACTTCACAATGAAAATATTCAGCCATGAGTTATCTCCCACTTTTCTTTTCGTTTTCTTACTTTAAATACTTCCACAAAGAGGGAGAAAAACGTAAATATCACTCTCTTGATCACTCGTGAGACTAAATATTTAAACTGTAAATATCATATTTAAAATCTTTTTCGATAAAGACAGCAATATGAGGGTTGGTAACAACTAAAATTAGTTTAAGGAAAATTGGCTAAAAATAGTAGCAACCAGGTGTAATTCAATATAGTAAAATAACGAGTGACTTTTAAATTTTTTCCTCCTGGACCATGCTTTTCACACCTATGGATCTGTAATTCTTCAGAACAGCTTCATTCGTTCTTTTTAAAAATCTTTCATTCATGATGTTTTTGTGTATTTTGTTTCTCTATTTCTTAGTTTTTCTTCTTCAAGGTTTCAAACTCAAATTCTGATGTAGATATTGAGATCATACAAAACTGAAACAGACATTTAAACTCATTTCTGCACTTTTTAAATACTGCATTTGAGTTGACTGTCAGTAATCTAAAAGATTTTCTGATTAAAAGTAAAGAATGCAAAAGCATATTTACCTATATGGCTGCAAATATTTAAAGCTGTACCCATTTAAAAAAAATCTTTTAATTTTTTACAACGTGCGCATGTTTTATTAAAGCTGTCGTGTTAAATTGTATTTATTTTATAGTGACTGAAAGGCGAGAAATTGAGACGGACAGCAGAGATGAATACCACAAAGAACATCATTTATTGTTTAAATGCAAAAAAATTTGCCTTTTTAAAAAAAAATTTTAAAAAAATCAATGGTATAAGGAGAAAAAGAACAAACCATGAAATGCTGGGTTGAGGTGAGATGCGAAATGGACCAACCTCTTTACCACCTTTCCTAGTCAGATGTAAAGTAAAAACCTGCTTCACAAGGTTGTAATATCTGGCCACTAAATGGTCCATGGCAGCCACTAAAGTTGAAGTAAACTGCTGTAGCCAACAGATTCATGAGGCAGTCCCTGAATGAACCATGTGATGTATCAACAACACCTGCTGCACTTTCTTCTAACCACCAACCGAGATGACCAGTAACAATTACGCATTATTATTATATATATCTTCAGTGTGTTAAAAAAAAATCTTTCTTTAAAATACATGCATCGTACTGGCCTGTATTATAAAATTATTTTAATATATCTGTATTATTCACCAAAATTAACTTTTATTTTTGACATTTATTAAAAACAGATTTTTGTTTGTTTTTAACCATTCACTAATGAGATCTAACAGTACAAAAAAAAAAACAACAAAAACAAAAATCACGGGAAAGTCAGAAAATTAGAAAAAGAGGGAACATCTAAAAATCAGTACAACTGACAAGTTATCTTTCATTCTAATTTACTTACATGGCAAACAAATTCTGACAACATTAAAGTTTAGTCTATAATAAAGTAACACAGCAATGGTCAGTTTAATATTTACAAAAGTTAATTGAAATTTTATATAAATCTACATTTAAATTTTCTTCTAATTTGTACAGGATAAAGCACAAAGTTGCTGATATTGAACAATACATTAATGAAAACAATAAAGGAATACTGCAATATAAATTGTATGAATTTATTGATAGAAGATTTGCACACAATTAAATAATGACCACAGAAATTATTTTGTGTCATGTGTGGATTTTGTTCCATTCATTTAGTGGCATCACAATGATAATGAATAGTCTCTACCTAGGACCATAAAAGTCACATGACCTCTAGTAGCATGTATGGCCACAGACCTGCATATCACACTGTTCAGAAGATGTCTGATGCAGTCTTGTGGCTGTGCATTTCTCTTCTTTCAAGCTTGATGCAGTTCCAGACATGATCTATGGAGTTAGGTCAGGAGAATAAGCCAGCCATGAAAGACATTGGACATCTTCCTATTGTAGGCGGTTAACAACTATTCTTGCACAATAAGCCCTCGCATTATCAACCATGAATGTGTGCAAACAGTATGAGAGGTCCAATGGCCACATCCCAAGTTGTGCTGATCCGTACAACAGTTCCATCAAAGACAATCAATTCAGTGTTGTAGTGACATCTTCCTATTGTAGGTGGTTAACAACTATTCTTGCACAATAAGCCCTCGCAGTATCAACCATGAATGTGTGCAAACAGTATGAGAGGTCCAATGGCCACATCCCAAGTTGTGCTGATCCGTACAACAGTTCCATCAAAGACAATCAATTCAGTGTTGTAGTCAACACAACACAGCATCTTAAACATGAACACTGTCACCCCAAAAATGGTTTCTCTCTAAAACATTATAGTTAGCATTGCATTGGTTTTGATTCCTAGAGAACACATAAATGGCCATCTACAAAGTAAAGGACAAATTCATCAAAGAAGAGAAGATGACTCCAGTCTACCTAAGACCAGTGAAAATGAGTCCTAACCAGTTCCAATCTTATCCTTTGATATGCTGGCATTAGAGATGTGTGAAATACTGGACATCTAGTTTGTAGATCAGAAGATTGTAGCTGATTTTGTATTGAGTCCTACAAATCTACTGCAATCTGTTCTGCATAAAAGTTTCCAAGATAGTGCAGTTACACTGAAAAAGACAGATGATGTAACAGTTATTGCGACAGTCAGTACAGTACTACTGTCGTGCCCCTTGCCAGGTCTATTCTGAACTCGTATGCCTGTATTTCTGCTTCTGGTCTGTAGCCGAGCAATGGCTAGGAGTTATCACTGCTCACTAGTGAGTGATTGTCAAAGCAACATACTCTCAATGTTTGTTAATATCATTACATAAACATTTGCAACAAGTTTTATACTCAATTTGACCACTGTTACAAAAATTTTGAATCGCTTGACAGTGATGTACCTTTCACTGAGTGCATCCAACCCAGAGACTAAGAGCTGCATACTGCACTTAGCCTTGGATTAGCAAGGGTTGAATGCATTAAAAAAATTAATTATAATTAATCAAGAGAAGGTATCACAATGACTCTGCTGTAGTTAATTATTGATATTTTACTATGTTCATTTTGTTAATATTTAAAACTTTTAAACTAAACCACAGAAAACAACAACACAAAATTAAAATATTACAATAAGTGTCTCAGAGACTGTAACAAATAATTTTGCTGATGTTTTATTTCAGATAGTATAAATTAGTAATAAAATCAAGTTTTTGTTGTTAAGCCTCTTTGTACTGATTTCCATTCCTTCACGAGTTTAACAGTCCACCTGACCAAAGATTCCCAGTAAGAACCTTATGGGTAATCCTTATACCAGATGTAAATGGGGAATCTGACAATACTTTCTGAATAATGTGAAATGTAGTGGCAATAAAAGATGCCTTGAGCTTATTTCAAATCCTGTTCATCATAGATTTTTAAAGCTAAAACATCTAATAAATAGAATACAGAACAAAACTACAGCGGGTGCAAACAGTTCAAATGACATTTTATTTGGTAGAAAATCTACTTTAGCAAATTTTATATCATTTCTTAACTTAATGTCAAGCTTATAATAAAAAATCTTCATGCTAAAATCTGAAAATGCCATACCCACATTTCTCATACTTTACAGCATTAAAGTTTCATGTTAAAACTCACTTTGGCTGAGCAAGAGCTAAAATTACTTTGTAGTAGTTTTCAGTTGAGGAATCATTTTCATAATCAAGTACTTACAGGTTTTGGTCACTGTCTCATTTTCCACAAAAACTCCACTGTCCCCACCTGATGCCCTGGAATATTCAACATCCTCATGAGGTTCCCTTCCCAGTTGTTTGTCCTTAAATCTGCGATAGTTCTTTATTACCACATATCCTAGCAAGCCGACAACAACTGCACCAAGAATTGCACAGTACAGTGGAATAATGTCAACTCTCTTCTGCGTATCTGCATACTCTGCGACAGTGAATGGCTCAACGGTTGTTCCCGGAATGAAAAGTTGAGGGATATCTGCAAACGGAAATTTGACAGAATAAAATCACTTGCACCGTATGTAATCAAAAACACTCTGATCTCTGTGATGTTTAGTCTGTCTGAGTTTCTATGTTTGGAAAAACAGAACATTACTTGGATTTACTATACTCCTGACTCCAAATTACAGGTCATGGGGGTGAAGTGAAAAACAGCAGCGGGTAATTTTGTCACAATGTACCAGAACAGTTTCTTTTTCTTTACAAGATACATAGAAGTCATGCGGTCAGAATCCAATCAAACTTTTAAAAATAGCAGTTATATTTAATGTTGCACTTACTCATGTTTGCTTGTATGCATTTGCATAAGTAAATAATTTGTTGTTTTTTTTTTTAAATAATTTCTCTGTATCTGTTATTTCTTTTAAATGTTTGAGCTAAACAGAGTCGTTTCATTTTAAATTGCTACTTTTCTTCTATCACCTGTAAAGAATCTCACTACTGGAAAATGGATCAGTAGCAGAATGCAGTTATTAGAGCGAGACTTTTTAAACCCCTTCTTCTGCAAGTTGCATAATGGTACTGTGAACAACTTCACAGTAACTAGTCATTCTACAGGAAATAACACAATAAATATTTATTCTGGGTTCTTCACTACAAAGAGCTAAAACAATGGGGACATTCAAATGAAACTTTGGCATCTGCCCCTCCAACATCACCTCATTTGAATGTCTCTAGTATGCGTGTACACATGATAAAACATTTTAAGTTATTAAAATCATAGTAAATTTAAGTTACCACATTTTCCCTAGACAAAGTGATGCACGTCTTTCATATGTAAAAGAATAACTTCTGAGATGTCTACCCCTACATAGCATCTTTTAGTAACCGTACATTCAACTCCTTAGAAACCAACCTTTGAAATGATTCCTAACACTTGACTTTATAAACGATGGCAGAGAAAAGTGGGTCCCCCCCTTTTTTTTGGCTTCTCCCTTTCACTGAGCTGCCCCTCAATTAACATTCTGTAAGCCCCATTTAGTCAGTGATAAACAGATAGACAGATACATTTGGACAAAGAAGTGTTTCTTCTTATGCTTATTAAAAATTAAATACAAGAAAAACACATATACATTATACAGGTTAAAGATAGGGTAAAACGCTGAGTGCCACCTCTGGATAAATACTTCACCTCCAAGACCTTCTATTTGTATCTTCCTTTTTTAAGTTCTCCCATCAATCACAATATCAAAATTAAATTCTGTTCAATGGCTTAAGTTCATTAACAAAAACTGCTTTCTAACATCTCAAGCCAATTTGCTATTGGACAAATAAACATATTCCTAAAATTATACAAAGAAAATTATAACCACCCCTTTGTGTATTTTTGCTTTAAATATGAAAATATAATTACTTCCCTTTGATAGCTAAAATGAAAGACTGAGAGGTTTTTGAAAATAATAAACTGAAATTCAATAGTTTAATAGCTAGTTTTTGTAGCTTTGAAATATATTATGTCTTTTGTTCGGTTCATTTGTCCTTCTAAAGAGGAGCTGTCCTTCAATTTCACTTGTCCCATCTAGTAATAATTTATTATATCAGCCACAGGGTGAATGATTGAGCTGCAACATCTGAATAACAGGAATGAAGTAATTATTAATTCATCAAGCTGCAATGAAAGACTCTGTCAGTCTTTGAGCTAGGTTCACTAGTGAGTCAGCCAAAGTCCCCTGGAAACACTAAAAGCGGGCTGGCTGGCCACAACATAAAAAGCCTCTTGAGAAAATTAAAAAAAAAAAAAAAACAAAAACAACAACTTAATGTGAACATGGGAAGTTTTCTTTTGATCATCAACAAATAAATTCTAACATGCCTGGTCAGACAGACGATATTATGTTTTGTTCAATGCAGACTCTTTCATCTCACATCAAAGACAGATCAAATACAACAGCATTTCTCATATCTGTTGCATCTAGAAACAGTGGCCAGATTACTTCATGTTCTATTCTCCTAAGGCTAAAAATAATAATAATAATAATAATGAGGACAGTTCCCCGTTTTAACACTATTCCTCCCTTCACAGATTAAATAATTTACTTTAAGCTAAATAGAATGCAGAAAGCCTAATATTTTCATTCTAATTTTAACTATAAATATTACTTCATTAAAACTTTTAAAATACAATTTCTTGATTTAGTGTATCTTTCTATAATATTACAGTAAACCAGCTGCCTTTAAGATAAAGTACATACTTTAAGCATTTTAACTATTACTTAGATAGCTATTTCTCAAAAGGTTTGAAGAAAATAAGCTAGTAAAATGGCAAGATCCAAATTATTTGGATCCATAAATTTAGGAAACGTTTCAAATTCACTGATAAAATTGTTGCACCATCAAGCAGTTTAGCGAACACGACTAACAGAATTACTTACTCGAGATTCCAACATCACAATAGAGAAATACTGGTCTTTGATATGTATGTGGCTAAAACATGCCACAATCTACAACTTACACAGTATGCCATCTGTGTATCCCTGTGCCACAAAATTCTGGTTTAACCCTCCATATTGGGTTTTACGTTACTACCACCAGCCCAGAAGCACTATTATCTGAGGTGGACTGGCTCTATATTTAGTCAATGCACTCATAATACAAAATGTGTGGGGTTTGAGCAGTATACAGATTTGCCATTACGAAGGGTTAGTATATTAATGGGGAAATTACTGAGAGTCACAACCCCCCGTGGCTCAACCTGTGCTGAATGATACAGATTTAAAGTGTAGTGAGACCGGTTGGTACGCAGAGGGTTAGAAGAATTGCACAATCATCATAAGCATTATCTATGTTTGGCCTAGATCTTACACTGTCATTTATGCACCATCAGCACGTCTTCAGTAACCGTTATAAATGTGCGCGCTAATCGTTTTTGATAGCAAGGAAAGACAACTCTCAAAAAAAAAAAAAACAACAATAAATTTAGATTGAAAAACTCTGCAACATTTGGCTGAGCTAGGCATGATGTAGGACCAAATGTCAGCAAATTGTTAATTACAGTTTTAGTATTTACAGTCTTCTGGCCCACATCACGTGAACTGAATACATAAAAAATACATCTTACAAGGTTATTTAATAGCCGTGCAAATAAGCTAAGAAATCTGTGGCTGTTGATACACAAAGCTTAATGTCAATATTTATTTAAGTTTATCTGCGTTTTATCACATCTTTTCAACTTCTGAAACCATGCTTCTCCGCAGTCTCACAAACCAACCTGCCATTAAAATATCTGTTAAATACATTCCAACTAAGAGAGTATTCTCACCTAGTAAATATTTCCGGTTTGAATGTGTGCATGTGCTTCTGTAGTCACATTGTCCAAAGCATCTCATATTTAATGAATACTTGTTCACTCATTTTCAGGCCCCTGTCCTGACTTAGACATCTCACATAAGTGAGCTAGAAAAAGGAAGATGTGGGCATTCACCTCAGTACAGTTTGGGGCTAGTGAAGGAGTAACAAGAGTTACCCACGGTGCCTCCACGTCAAATACTCAGAAGGTTTTCAATAGAACTCTTCATTTTTTAGATGGTTAGGAGACACTGGAGTGCTAAAAATAATCCACTCTCAGACTGGCTAACTGTTGAAGAGCAAGAAGAGACCACATCTGGAAGCTACATAATACTGAGCTGATCCCAAATGAGGTATGAACTCAGGCCCTCAACCCCAGCAGTCCGCAGGCTACCACAAGACCACTAATATTTGGGGAATAAACACTGACAGTCAACATGGCATGACATCCAGTGTCAGAACCACCTGGATAAAGCATTCAGTGGAGATCATGAACTATTATTGACAGTTTAAATTGGGAATTTTGATAGGCACATTAAAATTTTAATACAATAGTGAATGACAGACTAGTCACTTAAATAGAACTTGTAAACCACACATGTCTTGGCTATCTACTTGAATGATGATAACAGCTCAGAGATTCTAGGAGTAACATTTACTGTATCACAAAGCACTTGCCAACCAAAAATTGGCACTGAGCTTTGAGTTTGAACATGTACAGAGCTTCTAGTGTAGTTAACAAAAAGAATAATAATAATAAAAACCTCACTCAACTTACCAACGCAAAGAGTATCCTGTGCATCTGTGCACAGCTGTATCATCAGCTGGTTGTGCGCACAAATCCTACACACCTCACAACTCTTTGCCGCACTAATCACATCAGAAAATGTTCCATTTGGACACTTATGGCATACAGTGTCCTGTTGTTTACTGCAGGGTGTCAGCGCACCCCAACCAGCCGGGCACAGTTTGCACAATTTACAAAACTTGTCATCCTTCGAAAAATAGAAGTCTTTCATGCACTCACACTCTGTATCATGCGTGATGTTGCACGGGCACTTCACAGTTTCATACTTGCTGCATTCAGAGCACATCTGGCATGCTTCAGAACGACTGGAATGAGAAGAAAAGGTTGTCCCCTCAGAGCACTGCTCACATACGGTGTTGTTCGCCCCACTGCATTCTGTCAGGACTCCGAAACCGGGAGCGCACCTGTCACAGCAACTATCTCCGTTCAGACCGTACTTGTCGCTGGTACAAGAACCCGCTACCATTTCCTGAATTAGGACCAAAAGTAAATGGTGAATGAAGCAGAACCTTTAACAAATTAACAAAATGCAGTCAAACATTAACTTGAAGTTCTCCAAATATTGAAGGACAATTTACACAGAACTAGAGAGAATGCTGTGCAGCCAAGCACACCCACATTTCTTTTTTTAGTGAGTTGTCTCCCATGTTTTTCTGTTTTTTAACAGAGAAAATATGCCGTTTATAGTTGCAGAAAAATAAGTTCGTTAAACTGTTCAGGGTGCTATACACTGGTTTAATGAATTAAATCCAGTAAAAGAATTCTGAAGTAATTATGTAATCATTTAAGAACAGAACGCCATATGATGCATGTATTTCAACTAATAAGGTAAACATTTCTTTTATCTTTGCATTTAATGCCGTCTATACATGGGATGGCCTTAACTTTAACAAAGACAATAATTTTAAAATGTAGAATATATATTTCAGCTGATTTTAAGGAAAAAAAATTGCGTTTTTCTTTCTTCTTCTTCTTTGATCACTCATTCCATAAGAGTGGGATGCGTTGCACCATCATTATGCGCTCTCTGGCCCAGTGCATCCGTCTTCAGCAGTGGTTTGTTCTTCTGACTTTTCCTTGTCATAGGAGACTTGCCTCTGTCATGGCTATAGATCGTCCCCCCGCCCTTGGTTCCTCTGTCTGAGTGCCAACACGGGCCACTCTCCAGCAGCAACTGGAGCAATACCAGCAGTAATGTACCTCGCTCAAGGGTCACAACAATGCGCCAACAGCGGGAGTTGAACCCAGGACCCTTAGGTCCTGGAGCCAACACTCACCACTGAGCCACATTGCAAATTGCTTGAATACTTAACCATAGCGAAATAATTAACCTAAGTGAGATCCCGCAAATACCACCATTGCCACCACTGCTCCCACCAGGCTAAACCCTAACTCCTCTCGGAGTTGATGAGTATGACAGTTACAGGTGAACGGTTGCATGATCAATTCAAAAACGTAGGTGCCCTATTTGGAATGAATGCATTTTCAGCTGAAAAACTGTTGCTAATTTTAAGAGATGGCAGGCAGAATTCGCTCTACCCCCCCACGTATTTATTTACTTTACGTGTTTGAGTTAATAAAAGGTAGAAGACACTGCTTTGACCTCTCTTTGAAATAAAGGGCAAACGTCGGAAGACAAAGAAAAGAGAAGAGTGAAACCATCTTTGATTACATCACAGAAACAGTCCAATCCGCAACTTACTGGTCATGTGATGTGACGTAAGGTTCAAGGTGCCCCAAAAATTCACTCTTCTAAAACTACGGTTTTGAGCACTGAACTATGTGAAATGTAAAACGTTTATAGAATCTGTTTTATTGCCATTCTCCATTCTTTATTTCCCAGTCTGTTGTTAGCAAAACTTAGCACTTTTGATTTCTTATGTTTTCTTTATTTAATGCTCATATGCATATCAGAAGTACGAATTTTATCGACCCTAAAACCGTAGATTAATTATCTGCTCCTCTGGCCAACAATTTGGATTAAACAGATCGCACTTTAGAGAATCAGCTATAGTTGCTTGGTCTCTTATTAGCTTGAGAATACAAAACAGTTAATTAGCCGATAAACTCACTTGACCCTCTAAATATCCGCCAGCTTCTTGAGCAACAACGAGCTGGTTATTTGCTCATGATACTATGTGACAAGATTCTAAGTTTTACTTTTTTTAAAATCTATTTTAATCTTTATTTCCAAAAAGACCTTTTCACTGCAGTCCACATTTACCGAAGTGAACAAATTCAACAAATACAGTATACTTTCATGCTATTTCCTAATTAGTTAAACAGCAATAACATAATACCATATGTATAAAAGCCTAAGTACGAAAGGCTGTATTATTCGAAAAAAAAACGGGTTTACCGCTAAGTAAAGAAACACTTTGTGGGTTCATCGAACCCTGGTTGGGACCAGCTCAATCTAGCGTACCTCTCAGACATGGTTTTTTCTCCAGCCGACTGCATGGGCTTCCGCCGAGGTCTCCGGTTTCCTCCCACAATCTAGAAAATGAAGAGTTCCAGTAGAGATGATCTGTAGTAGGCAAAAGACTAATTTCAGCAGCTTGTTCTCTTCCGTTCGGCAAAGTGAAAAGAAGAGGGTATCACGATGGCCTATGGACCAACGTCAGGTCACGAGTTTGCGAAAAACTAAGGAAGAAATTTATCTGTGATATTTGAAACAAGACCATCCCACTGAACACAGACACACCCTGTTAAGCTGTGTATTTGGAGCCGTAGAATGCATATCTTGGCACTGACAGGTGAGCCTTAAAGTGGCCGGAATACCAGGTATTATCCTACTCTCAAATAAGCACTAACGTGTGCACAGACTAAGTACTGCAAAATACAAAGGTAATAATTAATTATAATTCGGGTCAATGCGAGTCCAATACAAATTTATTAACCAGGCTTCCTGGCATCACAAACTTTCTTCAGATCAATATTTATTAAAATTCATGACAGACTTACATGTATAAGTAAAAAGTATCGATTAATCAAATGCTCTCTTATTTATAATTAGGAAGAAGAGTAGCAAAACTTGTCATCAGTTTATTGGCGGGCCCTTTAATAAGCACCACCGATTTCTTATTTAAATCCTCGTTATAAAGCTGTGTAGAAGGTTGCAATGCCTCTCATCTCTCTAGAATACGAGTGGGGGAGGAGAAGAAAAATAAGCTCAAATAGTCAGCCTTTCAAACAAGCCAAGCCCATTTGGCGGCAGTTGGGGTGGGTGGTTATTGCAAGCCAAATGGTTCGATTGAACTCCAATAAGCAAAGCAACCATTCGGGAAAAGTTTCGCTGTCCAACTTCTGCAAAAATCTGCAGCACAGCATACTATGGCAAAGCAAACTGACACGTAAAATATGTAAATATGGATATTCGAGCGTGGCCACTTAACTGATAGAAAAGCGGTTTTTTATTCTTTCTACTGACATCCACGTCAACATATGATTGGTGGTAAATATATGGCACGCGCCCGTCTTTCTCTAGCTCTGACAGAATGTCACGGCGACAGATGTTTAAGAACACCAACTGCTCGTGTGCGTGCTCTCTTCGGACAAACAACAGAACGCAGTAAACTGATACACGACTTGTTTAGCATCCTACAGCGGGTTTAAAGACCAGTTTGAGTTCGACAAAGCGCGCTTGGACCCTGGAGCTGCGCGAGTGGGGGATCTTACATTCCGATATAGCTAAAGGAATCTAAGTTAGTAAAACAAACGGCTGCATTGAATGCCATAAAAGCGGCAGACCCCGAAAAACTGATGCTTGGAATAATCGGAAACACCTCCCCCTCCCAGCACCATGCCACAAGATGTCCACTGACATTTCAAAGATTGCAAATCTGGAAGACCTACCGATCTCCAAGATAACTGTCCAGAGACGTCTTTGCGATTTAGATTTGATGGAGGCACGTTACTGGAAAGAAGCCCCGTGTTTTTTGAAGAATCGAGAGGCCCCGACTTAAGTTCGTCAGGGATCATCTCCTCCGAGTGCTTGGGCTCGACGAATCGTTCCCAAAGGTCTAGAACAGATGGTATGACTTGTGCGGTAGAGATTTGAGGTAGCATTCCATCCGAACCGTAGCCAACTGACGCTCAAGGATGGGGCTCGAGTCCATTATGGTATATAGCTGTTTCTCCCGCATCGTATCAACGGATCGGTTTGTTTACCTCGACATTTGGACCAATATAACCAAAAACCGTATTCTGAGGACTGGCTTTCGCTCAACTGGATTTTTCAATAAAATGAAAATGGCCAGAAATGTGAATCAATCATTCCAAACTACTGACGACGTGAGTTGATATTTCCATAGACGTCCAGAGTGGAGTCCATGCGTAGGCACTGCACAACCAAATACTGATGCTTCCCTTCCTTGATCTGTTTATTTCGTACAATCTCAAAGAATTTGATTTTGGTGACAAAATTTCGTCACAGTGTAAGAAACAAAAGCGTATGCAAAATATTTACTATCGATCATGCTGATGTATATTTCAATCAAAAGAACAAAAAAAATTGCTTTTCTATCAGGGAAATAATACCGATATTGGATCGCTTATTTTTACATATTTCACGTGCCGATTTATATTTGTTCTGCCATCTTTCTTGAACTTTTGCCAGCCACTGTATTTGATAATAAAACATTTGAAGTAAACGGGTCGCTACTTGTCAGATGTATAAACGTTTTAACTAAATCAGACCAACAAATAATTGGCTATCTACAAGATGCGCGATTCCTAATCTACCCATTCCTTCAGGTTCATTTTGCCATACCTAGCATAATTTATTTTGGAGGCATATTAAAAAATGAAAAAATCTAATATCTGGCATTTTCTACTGTACTTTAACTCTCATAACCACAAAACATTAACTGCATTCAATCTACGACCAACGGAGCAGGCAGTGGTATGGGCGTCAGCAACATAGATCAAATGCTATAATTGTCTCCTCAGCCTGTTCTGGAGTAAAGTGGGATAAATACGAGAAGAGTATTTAATCCGTCTACAGAAGTCTATACTATTAGGCTGTTACAAAAGATTTGTCGGTTTTTTACCGCAACAATGAGACATCATTATCTTTGCTGAACGTGAGGTTTATTAATCAAAGTTAGTTCCATTGCAATCAACACACTTCTGCCAACAAGTTACAAGTGCGTTTATACCATTTTGAAAAAAAATCTGGATTTCTGGAGTCGATAAACTGTTGGAAGGCAGTTTCAATTGCTGCTTGGATGGAGAAGGATTTTATACGGAGGAAGCTGTCGAAGTGTTTGAAAAGGTGGTGGTCTGTGGGAGAAAGGTCTGGTGAATGGGCAGGGTGAGGGAGAACTTCGTACCCGAAAATGTTCAGTCTCTGAGGAGTCAGTTTTGCAACACGAGGACGAGCATTGTAGTGGAGCAGAATTGGGCCTCTTCGATTCACCAATGCCAGCCGTCGTTGAGACTTTCTGATGAACATTTAATTCACGACAGTACCTATCAACTGTTATGGTTTCGCCAGGTTGCAAGAAGTTATAGTGGATGATACCAGTTGCAGTCCACCAGACAGCCACCATGGCCTTCTTTGGGCGGAGGTTGGGTTTTGGAATGTGGTTAGGCACCTTGTCTCTGTCGAGCCACTGTACCGATCGTTTGCGATTGTCGTAAAGGATCCATTTTTCATTACACCTAATAATTCGGTCAAGATATGGGTAGTTTTTGTTTCTCGTGACAAACGAAGAGCAGATCTCCAATCGACGATTTTGTTGTTGTTCATTCAGCTCGTGAGGCACCCACTTGTCAAGCCTTTCCACCTCGCCGATTGCGTCACGATGTCGGGAAACAGTTGCAGTGCTTACGTCAAGTTTTCCAGCAATTTCTCGCAGTTTTTCTTGGATCGGCTTCAAATGAGGCTTTCACACGGTCGTCATCACAGCTGGAAGGACGTCTGCTACGTTCCTTATCTTCGAGGCTCATATTTCCTGATGTAAACTCTACAAACCATCGTTGTACTGTGCGCCCATTTGCTGTGTCCTCGCCCCGTGCCTGCTTAATGTTACGAGTTGCTTCTCTTGCTTTGGGGCCTGGTTTGAACTCGTGAAGCAAAAATGGCACGAAAACCTTTTCTGTCCATGCTTCACTCAGAATCCTGAAACAAATATCCATTTTATGGTTTTTATAAAGGTAGGTTTTGCATAATATATGCGAAAGCACACGTTACAAAACGATATAACTTACCTACATACACCTTCACAAGTATGCAAAAAATGAACCCCAAATTAACATAATATAAAAACAGACAAAACTTTTGTAACGACCTAATAAATTCTGAAAGAACAATAATAAAAAAAAGCACCAAGAGACCCTAAAAGGCAATCCTAATCATACACGAATTTGGAACGCCAGGGCACCTGCTGTGGTTAGCGTTGTGTAGAAGACTGAGCGATTGGGTTTTGCAGTTCGTATGCGGGAGTGAGATCATCAAAGAAGAAAAAGGTAGATGCTGAACGCCGAATATTTAAGAACGAACTTATAAATGTTTTTTTCTCATGTGGGTGGAAAATCCGTCAAGTGTGGCACCGTTCAACGAATACGATTTGAATTGACATTTTGAAAGTAAACTGGCATTCAAATACAAAAGCTCATCTTTTGAAACAAAAAAAAAGGCAGATGATAACGAACTACGTAAATCGCAAGTATAGTTGACTCTACCGCAATTTTGTGCCCAAAGAAATAGTAGTTCAAGAACATTAGCTTGTCGAGGCAATCTGTGATACGTGTTGAAGGTATCGCTAAAATGCTGACCCTGCAGCCAAAAGGTAAACAATTTCTCCTATTTTGCATTGGCACTCAATGAGAGTTGTGACGTCAAAGATACAGCCCAGGTTTTGATTTCTGTTCGGGTTATCGCCGAAAATGTTTTGCTCACAGAAGAATTGGCAACACTGCAGTCAGTGACTGGGAATATTTTTATTGGGAGCTGTAAATCGGTGCATGTCAAAACTTGGATTAGGGGAAGGAAAATTAGCGAGTGTACCCACTGATGGAAGCCCAAATCTGAAAAGCCAAACACTTTGGATTGCTGAGATGAATTCAAGACCAAGCCGGAGAAACAAACCCAGAACAACAAAATTAATTATTTTTCTACATTACGCTATTCATCAAAATCCCTCTGTAAAAGTGAACACCGTTACGAAAGTGGCGAACCATATTCGATCGAAAGGATTAAACCAGAGACAACTTGTAACTTTGCTTGAGGAGTCGGAATCCGTGCAAAGGTATGTTCTGTGTCATACCAACACAAGATGGCTTAGATTTGGTTAAGTTTTGAAAACAGACGAGATGGGATTGTTTTTTGGAAATAAAAGAACATTCAGATTTTGCGCTGAATGAAGCGGATTGGCTCTGATTTTTGCATTCGTTGTTGCTGTTCTGGACCACCTTGAAGAACCGAATTCAAGAATGCAAGTGGATTTTTCGCTCATGGTTTACATTTCGATGTCTATATCCCCTTTTCTCCCGTCGGATAGAGAACAGTTCGCCAATTTTCCAACAGATTACCGTTAACGATCGAACGCTGAAAGAATATTATAGGTCGTTAGCACTCGACTTGCCAGCAGGATTTTCTCCGATTCGCCGTTTTTTTTTAGAATGCAAGAAAACCACCTGCCTTTGGTACACTCACCGTTTCCATTTAACGTTGACAACGCTCCATGGGACCTCCGACCAGAGCTTATCAACTTGCGCTGCGATGCACTGCTAGCGGAGCAATCCATCCCGATCAGTGCCCGTTCCCGGATTCCACGCCTCTGTCGGTAAACAGAACGCCCTGAAGATCGAGGTTCGTGGCCAGAAGATGCCTGTACTGCTCAGGTCATTGTACATAATCAAGCAGACATTTTCAGGGATTAAAATTCAATCAATCAGGACAAAGATCTTCGATGAATGATGATTACCTCGCGGCAGCGCGTTAGAAACTTTATTCTTCTCATTCCCTTTGTTCTCTCACCCAATTTTCGGAAAAGAAGAAAAATTATTCTTCGAACCCTGGTCTAGGATCACAAGAGCCCGTCTCAGCAGTAAACGACTGAACTTGATAAATCGAGTGGAAATGCGATTGTTCAGAAGACGATATCGATTCGCGCTGCACCGGGGCCGCATCTGAACCGAGATGATTAAAAGAAAACTGTATCCGTGAGAAATCCACCTCACTTTTTATTTGGTTTCCTTTTTCTAAAGATTTGCGAAACGAACCCCAATCGCCCCCCCCCCCCAACACCCGTCTCGTTTGAAATAAGTACAACGCTCCAGCAAATATTGTTGTCGGTTTAAAAGGGTCCATGATGACGTAGTAGCAGCATCTACTTGATAAATATATCTGCGGTTTTGGGGCTACATCGGTCAGGAGAAAATCAGTAGATCGGGTTAGTTTTATGTAATTTTTAAACTGACCCCTCCCACGATTGGGCACGTGCTACCTGATCTTTCAAGGTGAATTAGTGCAATTTATCATTCAGAATTTTAAATTTGATCAACTCTTTCAGATTTTACTATCCCCCCCTCGAATGATAATTCTCTTAAAGAAGTATTTATTTCCTCTAAATTCGTAGGATCCACAAAGTTTTTCTTCAGGGTTTTAATACAAGTAGAATGACGTCAGTAGAGAGAGAGAGAGATAGAGAGATAGAGAGAAAGAAAGAGAGAGAGAGAGATTAATTATAGTAAAATAAGTGAAAATTACATATGCACCAAAATTCGATTTCGAACAACAGAATTCTCCTCTGTTAAAAATAAAAAAAAAAATACACGGGACTTTGGAACGTTTTTTTCCCAAAGAGCTGTCGTCAGGGTCACCCAACTTTTGCCATCAATGGTTAATTCAGATGTCTCTCTATAAAGCGATGCGCTCATTCACCTAGCCTCATCACTATTTTATATTCAAGATCAGATTTTACCATTTTCCTTTACGATAATCTGAAAGGATGTGTATGTATACAACAAGAGGTACCATTTTCATCTTCTCCCTGTTAACACAGACCACGAAAAAAAAAAAAGAAAACAGATGAAGACAATTGAAACCCCATAATACTGTATCTGCGTTAAGTGGGCATAGAATTTTCGGCGCATTCACAGAAGCTTCCATTTAACTGTGAAACAATAAACAACAACAAAATCCCTTTTATTAAAAGTCGGTAATTATGTATATATACTTTTATTTTCTCTTTTACAAGCTTTGCTCGCTGTATCAGCGTCGAGAATAAAGTATATGCCTTTTTTAAAAAAATTAATGAATGATAATCTACCGAAGCAGAACTCGCAGCTCTGCGACTAGATAGGCCTGCCTATTAACCGGATTTTCTCACCTCCCGTTCGTCTTTAACCAGTCTCTAGCTTTCGTTTCCGAAAGGAAATATTCTACCTGCTCGCTTTCCACAACACAACACCGCTCCACGTTGAGTTTGCGCGAAGAATAAAAGTGATAAGTAGAAATGGTATCAAGGTTCACGAAGACCGACCTTGTGCAACCCGTCGTGTCCAGATAGAGTGACGTTTAATTCGTTTGACGACTCCGCGATCTCCAATGTTTTTTGCCAATTATTAAACACGAGAGGAACGGTGTGTTTTGTATGGAATACCTTCAAGAGTTCAAAATAAAAGCAAATATTTTTTTTAAAAAAACTGTTTAACATACAGTTTTCGTTAAATAATAATTGTAAAAGGTTAGATCCATCTCGCATTAGTTAAAACGCGGTTTCCATGTAAAAATTCGTTCACAGAAATTAAATTCTGCCGAAGAACACCAAAGATTTATTTTTGGTACCTAACTATATTTTAAACTTGACACTTGTATACGATTTGCTGGAACGTCTCTCTCTCCATCTCTCTCTTCTCAAGTAATGTCGAAAACTGTCCGATATTTGGTTTTTTTTACTTCATCTATCGTTAGTTGTTTGGGAACTTCATTAAAGAACAGTCATTTGAAGAAATACTTAAAGGAATTCATTACTTTATACTTTAAGAAAATAGTAGAACTTCTTAAGAATTCAGACAGACGTTGGGATTGATATTTCCCATGTGCTCGGCGCTTAATCCACCCTCATCTCTTTGGCGAACAGAGTTTATGGCTTGGAAAAGGGGATCCTGTTCTCCGCCAACCACTTTTAATAGCGCTTCCTCTTTTATTCTGGAAACTTGTAGTCCGCGGACATTTTTGTGCCCCATAAACTTTCGAATTATGCCTTTTACGGTCCCCAGCCCGGTTTTTGAAACAATTCGGGGGTCGTGAAAATCTGGGTGTTATAAAGAAAGCGGAAACAAAAGATAAAAGCGGAAGGAGAAGAAGAGGAACAAGTGCGTACGTATCCGGGCAGTTTACACAGGAGAAGGCCGGCCGAGCGGGAGGAAATAAGTCGGCCATTCCATGTGAGCTGACTAACAGATGCTGGTCGGTCGGGAGAGAAACTAAATCCAAAACCCCTGCGCCAGGTAATTCGCCTTCGGAGGGGGGGGGGCTGCAATGCGCCCTCTCCTCCGGGTTTTATAGCTTCTCGCTAACGACAGACGACCGACCCACTACTGTCGGCCTTTATGGCCTTTCACGGCGCGCGCGGGCGGGCCCGGGGAGGGAGGGGGGTGGCATGTCGAACGGACTCCAGACGTTTTATGTCTGGCCCAGGGCAGCGAGAGGTGACCGGCACCCACTTCAAACGAGAACCGTCCGTCGGCGCGCGAAGACAATGGCGCGTTCGTTCGAACTCTGCCGCCATCCAGAGCGCCCGTTCTGCCAGCGGAGGGTTTGAAATCCGTTTCCCGCCCAACAAACCGATCCACGCCCGTGCGTATGAATCCCGCCGTATTAACGCTCTCACGACAGGCATTCATTCCCTGGCGGCGTTTGTATGGCCGGCAAAATGGTCTGGGTTCAGAACGGGGCAGGGTGGCCAGCGCCAAATGCACGGCCTGGCCCATCTCCTTCTCCGCTACCGGCCGTCTGTGGGCTTCCTCCCACATCTAAAAATTGAAGACAGGTTCTAGTAAGGACAGACACGACGCCCTCTAGCGAATAACTGCGGCACTACACCCCCTCACCAGTTGTCTCCCCCCTCCAACCACCGTGCGTCACGACAGAACGGAGGATAGACATCGTCTTCATCCAACGTGCGCCGACTTCCTTCTTGAGCGACGGCAGGAAAAAAGTACCAATGTCAAGGGCCACCGCTGTGGCGTTCATCTTTGTTCGGGCTCTCCTGGCAAAAGCTTTAAGTGCGGTGAAATCCCAGTAAAATCACCGACGTAGGCCACAAAAAGGTATTTCGAGTGATGGGGGGCAGATGGGTGAGTTTGGCGCGTCCTTAAGCAAAGGTCTGTTGGTCAGCGACCGGGACTGATACAGAAGAGGGAGGGACGCTTCAAGCCGAGAAGTCAGTCAGTCCCCTGGCCGTTCAGGGAGGACCCATAACAATGCTTAACACGTTCAGAGGCGCTATTTAAGTTTCTCCTGTAAAGTTTGCTAAAAGCAGTCTTAATGAACACTGGCTACCAGCGGAGTTCTATTCAAAAGTCATAATCCCTTCTGGTTCTCCGATTTGAAATCGTGAACACCAGGCGTTCACTCGAGTATTGCTTTATTTAATTCTCCAGGAACGCTCTCATCACTCTCAGAAACTCGTAATCGGATGAGTGTGTGTGTGCGCGCGCGTTCTTAAGCCAAACGAGCTTGCAGAGATAAATAAAGACTCTGTGGTCAGCCGGTGACGTCTATGCCGTGCTAGCCACGGGTAGCCAAACCAAATCTCCCGCCATCAGAGCCCGTACACAAGGGTCTTTCCTCGTGCTCCCGCCTCTCCAACAAACAGACTTGCAGCCGGCCGGTCACCAGCTAATACCGATCACGCCAATCGAGGTGTGTGGGTGTGCTGGCATGTCTTTGAAGGCGAGCTGTCAGTCTCCCCGCAAATCCTCACACACACACTCTGGGAGATGTCGGTACTGGCCGGGCAGCAGCTGCAGTCGCCCCAACACGTCCCGCCAGAACATCAAAACATGGCAGCAAACCCACCGGCTGGTAGTAAGTAAAACCCGAATCGGCTCCAGCGGGGCCGAAAAGGTTTGCTTACGGCTTTTCTAACGTGCCGCGGAGTCTGTCATCTTGTATTACTCCGCCGCCTGTATCCACGTCTCCTTTTCACACGGGTGTCACGCCTCCCTGCCCCGAGCACGCGCCCCCCTCCCAAACCACTATTTTGAGGCTTATTAGTCTAAGAAGCATTTCCAGAGTAAAAAATACCGGGAAGTGGCTACTTGAAGTGTACCTATTAATATTGTCATGTGTTTGGCACCAATTAAAACTATTTCTTGTTTGTCTGCAATTAAATATAACCATTTGCCGAATTATTATTATTATTAATAATAATAGGCTAATTTAGTAGTTACAAAGATAAGAAGCAACCATGGTTTTACTTTATTAAAAACCTCTCTCCCCTAAGCAGAGCCGGTCGAAGCCCCCTGTGGAGCCCTAGGCGAACCTCATCACTGCCACCACCCCCAACACACACGACCACCTTAAAAAACTGAACAGATGGCATTTAATTACAGCAATAGAACTAGTAACATGCAAAGTGCACACGGATATAGTATTAACGTACAGTATAACAATGGTAAAGTGTCCAAACTAACGCTAATCATCGAAACAAAAATAAGGATAGATTTGGCTTGCTAAAGAGGCGACCCTCACCTAGCAGGTGGCGCCATAGGCGACCGCCTATGTCCCCTATAGCTGGGACCTGCTCTGATCCTAAGAAAAGGGAAGAGAAATGACCATGAACGAGTTTTTTTTTAAAACGATTAATAATAAAACTATTGCTAACTTGCTACACTAATTGACCACGAACCAGGATCAATAATTATAAATTAGCTAAGTTTCCGGCACCTACATAAATTGCTGCTAAAAATTTAAGTTTTCCACAATAATGAAATTCTTTTTGCAAATATGTGATCTACTAATTAACATAAATATAAATGAAACAATAAACCTATACTTTTAGCAAAGTATTTTAACAAGTTTAATAATCAAATGTGCATTCATTACGATCTAGACTACATTTTTTTATTCATCAGAATATCCTACTTTTCATGCGATTACTGCCGGCCAGATTCTTTCTTTTACGAGATAATCTTTCGATGTGCATTCCAAGCTTCCTTCAAGAACGGCCACAACTTTGGGTGGAGAGGACTGATTGTCCTTCACTGTTCTAACCCAAATGATTTCCATGGAGTTTCAAGTCCGCTGTTTGTGGCAGATACTCTATGACAACGAGAACCCCGTCTTGGTTTCCTTCACAGACAATTTTGACAGAGCCTAGAAGTTTTGGGGTACTGTCTTGCTGTAAAATAAATTGCTGACCAACCCAAAAGCAAGTCCATTGGAATGGCATTCCTCTAGTGCATATTATGGTAACCTTGTTGTTTAAGGTATTCACGTACCTCCACGCTTAACCGTAGGCGCGATGCGGTCTTTGAGCATGCGCGCACACGTTACTCTCCTCTTTCAGAAATGTCTTCCTATTCTTCCGTGACCAAGGCTGGTGGCAGTCTTCTTTTTGTGTCGCAGTAAGCAGCTCCATTCAGTTACACTTTTGTAACGGCAAGGGTTTTTCAGGGGGGGGTGGTGAAAAGGTCCATGTCGCTTATAACGGCATCCCCGCCTCTAACGCCATGCCAGTATAAGCGAGGTAATTCGGTAACTGTTTTGCCTTCGCCACTCTTTCATAAACCATTAAGCTCAGGCTCATATTAATACTTTCACTTATTTCGAAATAAACTATTTAGGCACCCGTTGATTAAAAGCAATCACACGAGTTCTTTCTATCCAGAGGCGTGAACATTTCTAGATGAAATCTATTGGTCATCCACTACGACATCTTTCCAGATGATCCAATGTTAATCTAAGGATCACATCAACTTCGTGTTTTGGTAAAATCATTATCCTAGTTTTATGGACAATGTTCCAAAAACAAAAGTACTGAACCAAAATTTTTGAGAGGAAGTATACACACACACACACACACACACACACACACACGTACAATCTTTTTCTGCTATCTGATAGTTCCGGAACCTTAGCTGGTTTGTAATTATTGCTCCTAGTTCGTGCCATTCTCTGAGTAGCTGTCCCCCGAACTTCCGTCCAGGCCTTTGTCCGCTCTCGAAGAACTTCATCATGCGACTTAAACAACAAAGTCACCACCCTTTCGAATGGAACCCAAATACCACCTCTTTGTCGGTTTCTATGGACATCGATACATAGCAGCAGTCACGCTTACTGAACAAGCAATCTTTTCTTAAAAAGAAAAGAAAGAAAGAAAATCTAAGTCAACAATTTTTGTCTGATTAGCCTTTAAGCCAATTACCGATAAGTGTGTAAAACTATCTCAAGTCCAGCCAGCCCCGGTTCGCTAGCTAGCATCCGACGCCCGGCATGCCGGGAAGGCCGCGCGATACAGTTCGAGAACGTCAGCTCGAAGCTCCGTAAGTGCACTTTAACGTGTTCAGTTTGTTTAATCAGATCGTGAAGTCCCCTCCCCCCACCCAGTTCGCTATTAGTCCTATTTTTAATTCACAGCATTTGAGCTCATACCTCTGGCTCACTGAGGGGTTGGTTGAGGGAGGAGGTAAGAAAGAAAACTGCGGATCTAAAACGGTTCCTAACTTAACAGAACACAACAAAGCGGCCCCATTTTCTTCCAACCAAAATAATAATAATAATTCTTCATAAGCCCTTTTCCTTTCTTCTGCAAAAAACAAAGAGCGGGTTATTCAATGTCTTATAATTCCCATCTGATTCATCGTCGGATCTACAAAAAATGGTTTGGCTGCGGAGAAGCAAAGATTAAGGCAAAAGCTGCATTTGTATAAAAATAGACTCAAATTAATTAAGCACAGTCTTCTCTCCTCCCCCCCCCACTCCCACTTCTTTCATCCTTCCGCCCCACCCCTTTTCATCTTTACCAGAAATAAGGCGGATCTGGTATCCCTCAACATCAATCGTGCGACTGAAAGCCTGGCGAGGAGCTGGGAGTATTCCATTACATAATTACTGTAAGAAACAATTGTCGGCTCTCTTAGAAGTTATGCAGGCAAGAAGGAAAACTCCTTTCATCTGTTAACCCCTTCGCTTAACGGAACCCCCGTCGTCGCGCGTGTATCCCCGATCAAACAGCGGCATTAAAAACCCCATAGAATTTCTTCCATAACCTAAGGAGCAGAAGATTTCCAGATAGCAGACCAACCAACGCCTCTGCTTTCCTGTCTACGCAAACGACGCGCACTTTAATTCGTGCGGAGAGAAGGAATGGAACAGGAACGAACAGCTTCGGTTTCATCTCGAGAAGAAAGGAAAAGACGAAATAAAGAATAATGAGCTGGCTTGGACTTTTGGAGGCGGGCAAGTTGGCGTCTGTGAACATGGAGATCCGATTGTGGGGGGGGGAGACAAAAACACACAAGTGCTAACCACCACGCACCAGCTCTAAAACCTTGATATTTGTACGTGGAATGGCGGGCCATTCAGTTAGCTGGCTAGTCTTCTAGAGACAGTACAGAATAGACGGAGAAACCTCATGTTTGCGCAATTCTATATTAGGAACAACGACGACGACGAGTTTGATTAGCAGCGTAATAGATAAACGAAAGCTACTTTTACAAGCGTTATTTTTCTCACTTAAAGAAGAAGAAGAAAAATTATTATTTATTACATTTTATCGTCTAAAAATACTTCAGAAAATGACTGTTTACGAACTCCGGCAATGCTTCTCGAATGGAACCGCGAGAATCCTAAGCCCAGTCTTCTAATACTAATTATAAACTAAGTTTCCCTTTAATTTCACAGGTGGCTGATTGACTGCATCGTGTCATTATTTCCCCATTTCCATCCAGCGGTTTCCAATTCAACTCTCCCCATCCGAGCTCGAGTTCTGCTTCAACTGCGACTAGGACAGGACGGTAATTTTCGATACTAAATTGCTGTTTAACTGGTTGCTATGGACTTTCGTTCGGCGTTTGTAGAGATCGGTTTTCTGACGTATCGGTAATGCGCCAGAACTGAAAGCGGTTTGCAGTCGGTCGAAGATAGAAATCTTTGACAGATTAGAAGTATAAAACGACCACAACAACAACACGTGGGGAATATTCTTTTAAAAGCTTCAAACCCAACAGATGTTTCAAGGTAGCCTGAAGATCAGCCATTTCCATACGATAACATCGGCGTATCGAAAAGTAACTTGGTAAAAAAAATAAGAAGAAACCAGGACGATGTTAAAGAAATACCTAGGTGTGTTTGTTTGTTTTACCTGAATGATAGCGAAACTCATACCTTTTTGCTGGCAGTTTAACAATCAGAGCTCTACCATGTAAATTAAAAAAAAAATAAAAATGGTCAGTTTAAAGTTCATTAATTAAAAGAGGTGTGTGTGTCTGTGAGTGAGAGAGATAGAGTGAGTGATGGAGAGAGTGAGAGAGAGATGGAGAGAGTGAGAGATGGAGAGAGATAGAGAGAGAGAGAGAGGAGTGTGAGAGAGATGGAGAGAGAGAGAGAGAGATGGAGAGAGGGAGAGAGAGAGAGTGTGAGAGAGATGGAGAGAGAGAGAGAGAGAGTGTGTGTGTGAGAGCGATGGAGAGGAGTTAACGATATTTTCGAGAATTCTTCTTTTACTTCAAAATCAGAATCCGTGCGAAACATTTTCGCAAGGGATCCAAGATGAACTCACCAAACGTTTACAGTGGATTATTATGACGTCCCTGACGTGACGACAGTAGAGGGTTAATCAGATTAAATAAGCTAGTGACTTAGCATGGAGAAGTAGATTCAGCCACTCCGTTAGCTAGTAAAATTCCACCTTAAAGTAGCTAGGCCAGGAGAACTCAAATGTTACAACCCAGGCGATATACTGCAGCCCTGAATGGATGGACATTTTCACATTTTTAAAGCATCTCGAACCAAGCCTTGTCAACTGTTGCGTAACGAACGCGTTCGCGTCCACTCGTCCGTGACCGACTCGCCGGGCCGAAACAGCCAGCACGCAAGCCGACAACCAACACACGAGTGTTATTTTCGTCTGCTTCATCCCTTGTGGTCGTCGGCAGGATCTCTTAAACCTTTTCTCTGCCGGCCTGAATGGTGCGCCTCCAGCTTCAAATCCCGCCACCAGGTGGCAGTCGACGACGGACGGACACGTGAACCCCCATGTGCCACTTTTGCATTTCGGATTTAAAAAACGGCTCGTTTCGGTCTCTCTCTCGGAGGGTCTTCTTCCGCAGTCAATATACCCCCGATTTCCGTACGCAATGCAGAGGGGGGAGTTTTAAACAATAACAGCGCCTGAGTCGTCGAACTTCGCTCCGTACGCACGGCTAACGATCGCTGTAGACTTCCCGGAGGTTAGGGACTCCGCTGAGCAGCCCCGCCTTGGGAGGATTCGGTACTGCGTGTAGCTCTGGGCCAGCAGCTCACGGAGCGTTTCCAGCATTCAGGGGAGGTTGTGATGTGCGCGGGCACGCGTAAACAAGTTTAACCCTTTTACCACGCACAATAGAATAATTAGCTTTCGAAAGAAAAAAAACAAAAATTTCATTAGAATTGTTCGGTTCGCTTCCACGAGGACGCGTTCGTTCCCTTTGTTTTTCTTCTTTTTAGGGTGACGAGCAGCCGGGATTCGTCACTGTACAATAACAAGGCTGTAGGGCGTACCACCCCTCTAGGCTCGAAGAGGGAGCGCAGTTAATCCGGCCCTGCCCTTCTTTTTCAATAATAATAATAATAAAGGGATCACATACCGTCCACGTGTATACAACATACCCCGCCTCACCCAGATAACATCCTACTCGCGAGAGAGCAAACGAGTGGAATATGACCCTCCACATCCCACCACCCACCCCACCCCCGGGGGGGAGAGGATCTGTCAACGGTGACTCGGCTCAAAATGTAATTGCGTTTTACATCTTTCAAACCGTCCTTCTGTCCTTTCCGGCCATCATCATCATCATGATCATCATCATCATCATCGGGCATTTTGGTCTTTCCTCTTTTGTTTTACACTCATTTCTTCTGTCGTTGCTGGCAGTTTGTATGTATGTATGTGTGTGTGTGTGTATCTATATATATATATGTATGTATGTATGTGTGTGTGGTGTGTGTGTGTGTGTGTGTGTGTGTGTGTGTATCTATATATGTATTATGTATGTGTGTGTGTGTGTGTATGTATATATGTATGTATGTGTGTGTATGTATGTATGTATATGTGTATGTTATACACACATACATACAAATACATATACACAGAGACATATATACACACACACACATACAAATACATATACACAGAGACATATACACACACACACACATATACACAAATATACATACACACACATACATATATATATGCACACAGACATACACATATGCACAGACATGTACACACACACACATATATATATATATACATACACACACACATACACACACACACATACATATATATATGCACACAGACATGTACACACATATGCACAGACATGTACACACACACACACATATATAAATATACATACACACACCGCGCGCATAATGGTGACGCCCGTTTTTCGGACACCACGTGGTGCTGCAGCTAAGTACCCATCAATGTACATTCAGTGAGCGGTGGGTGGACGCCCCCACCCCCCGGGGAGGAGCTTCCGTCCGTCCGTCCGTCCGTCCGCGGGGAGAAGAACAGAAAGGACGCACGCAAATCAACGACAACAACAGCGGAGGGAAGAAGAGAGGAGGACGGAGGGGGGTCTAGTTCTTACCAGCAACAACGCGATCCCGATCAGCGTGGCGACCATGCTGGACGACGACGGGCTGCGGTGCTCGGCCCCTGGCTGGGCTGGGGTTCGAAGACCACGGAGATCCTCCGCCTCTGACGAGTCCGTCGAAAAACGAAAATCGCCGCGCGCGCGCGCGAGGCCCCGTCCCGCTTTCGAATACCATTCTAGGTCGATGTGCCACGCTTCGCTGCACTCTCCGACCGACGGCCTGTTAGAGCCGCTTCCATTGGCTGGTAGTGGACGACGCTTGAACCGAGCGGCGCGATTCGTCGGTCCCCCCCACCCCCCCCCCACCCCGTACACGGTGGCCGTGTCGATATTTACATTTCCTCGAAAGTAGGCGAGCATGAGTCGGTTCCTATGGACGGAAGAGCAGCCGCCGGGAGGAGAGAGAGAGAGAGAGAGAGAGAGGGAGGGTTACTCACCCATTTCAAAGGCCGGCGCTCTCTTCATCTGTTTATTAAAGCCGTAATTATACCCTTCAAAGGAAAAGAACTAAAGGGTGGAGGACGGAATAAATTATATTTTCAAAAGCTCTAATTGCGGAATTATGTTCTCTTCTCTCAAATGTCTGGCTGTGGTGTGTAAACGGGGATGAAACAGAAAGAACCGGGCCCCGGAGGCTGAGGCCGGCCGGTGGGGCACTTTTCCCAGCCCTACTAACCCCCCGAGCCACTTTGTGGTCGTCGGACTGAATAAGGTTGCATCGGGCGGGCGGCGAGAGGAGAGAGACCCCCTTCCCAGTTACTTCTTTAACGCCCCCCTTTTTTAATGCGGTGGCTCCCAGTAGCGAGTGGACGTATATCGTCGACAGCGAGCAAATATGGCAGGCGCGTGTTCGACTAGAACGCGAGAGAGAAACGAAAACACTTTTAAAATACTTATTAAGGTAACTGATGATCTTTCAGATTTCAGAATGCTCCATAACTGGATGCAGATGCGATGTAGCTCGATCCGAAATCGATCCTATGTCGCTACGTCAGCTATATATTTCCGAGAATGTAAAAGTAAGCACATTTAGTACAGTAAATCTGTAATTCCGGAAGTACTGAAATCTTAATCCATAGCCGTCTTGCGATCTCATTCACGTAATCCGAAGTCTAAATCCCTTAATACATGGTTGCATTAAGGCTCCACTTAATGTTTGAAGGGGGGAAGACATCAGTCGCCCAAAAAGCTGGTAAACTAATTATCTCTCTCGCTCTTTCTCTCTCAACCAAAAGAAAAATTATATATAAAGTTAAAAATATACGTTAATACCTATTCAAGAACAATTAGCATACAGTAGCTTCCAAAATTATCCGGACAAGATCGTTTTTGTATTATATGCTACAAAATCATACAAATAATGCAAATGATGTTCAACTAAAATGATAGACATAATTAATATAATACAAAAATCTAAAGGGAATGGCGTTATATGGCCAGTTCTTTTATTTTATGCATATTTCCATTAAAGTTGTGTTAGGATATTCGGTTATTTTCACTGTTTTATCCATAAGCTTTTGTTGATTCCAGATTACTCTTTGGGCCACACCATTTAATGTTCATGACTGTGTCAGGCGAGGTGATTAAAAAAATCATTTTAGTGAAGCGCAATAACACTGAGGGACCATCAGATATCCCAGGAAACTACTGAAGGTGTTACACACTGCAGTGCATTCAATTTTGAAGAAAAAGACCCAGACTGTCCGTACAGTAAACAACCTCCAGATAACCGACTTATTTAGTTATCCGACTTTTGGTTCATTTTCGGTTATCCAACCTTTGTAGTCTATCAGTCGGTCACCAGGAGAGTTGTATTCGCTGTCTGCACATCCTTAGATCGTTATTATCAGATGGTTAGCATTCTTTACACTTCTTGCTTGTTGATCAATTTTATTCTCCTTTGCAAGCGACTTTTATCTGTGATAATAATAGTCTATCTAATGTATTCGACTTTCTCGGGTATCCGACCATCTCCGGTTCCCAGTATGATCGAATGAAAGGTTGTTTACTGCATTTCTAACTGAAAAGGATGTGGCCACAAGAAAATAGCAGCTATTATTGTCCAAGACTAATTTATTAGAATTGCCGATCTTCGCAAACAACTCAGAGATACTCTAAAACCTAACTTCTGCGACCTGGTTTGTGGTGTCCAAGTCAACAGTCGGAAGTCGCCTGTATAGCAGTTCAGAAACCACTCATCTGTCATGAAAACAAGTGGAAACGTAAAGCGTGAGCAAAGAGACACACACGCGCCCAGCGAATCCCACAACAATGGCAGAAAATATCAGCTTTAGTAAAAGTCGCGTCTGCTTCTATTGCCGACCTTACGAAAACTCTTCGATGGCTGTGCTGTGCCGACAGTGGAATATAAATAGGGGAGCAATGTGATGGTGTGGTGCTGTTTTGGAAGCTTGTCTGTTGGTGAACTTGTTCAGGTCAAAGGTACAATGAGGAAAGCAGAATTTCACCAAATTCTTCAGACTAATGCGATGCCTTCTAGTGATCGACATTTTGGACGTGAAATCATTTTCCAACAGGACAACGATCCTAAACACACTTCTAAACTCTGCAATAGTTATCTGGAGCACCAGAAGGCTTCCGGATTTTGTGATACCATCACCTGGTCACAAAAGTGCCCACACTTACTCCAGTTGAACTCCTCTGGAATAAACTGGACAGGAAGGATAAACCAAGACACCTGACGGACGTCACACATCTATGGCAGTATTTGCCAAGGAGAATAGAAAAACATTTCATTCAACTGATTATTTTCAAAAAAAACTTTAATCGTATCCCATATAGCATGCAAAGCTATTATTAAAACGAAAGAGGAATTATTTAAATAAAATTGGGTTTAACCATTAAGGACACTCAGAATTTTACTCCTCTGGATGCTGAATTTATATTTATGATCTGTTATTAGATGTCAATATAATATCATTTTCATAGCCTCTTTTGTCTGTGAATTCATTCAATTTTCAAAAAAATGAAGAAAATTCAGAGTCTATTCCAATAATTTTGAAGCCCGGTATAAGCGCTAACAGTTCATGTCTTCCTTAATGCTATTATCAGTGCATTTTTCTCTCAAAATAATCAACCATAATCTGAATAATAGTTTAAAGAAGGCTTGTCACAAAATAAAGGTTTTTGTACACACACACACACACACACACACACACACACACACACACACACACACATGCGAAACTGTCTTGATTAAAACACAAAAAAAATTATTGCCGTACCATTATGCAAATAATTTAAAATCGTTTTCCTGAAGAACGGCACCTCTAATTTTTTAAATAGAAGAAATTTACATGGAAATTAACTAACAATGGCATTAAAAATAATAATAATAATAATAATAATAAATTTTCCTAATAAATCAGTTAAATTTTTTTTTTTATTTCTCCTTCTCCAATATGGAGTTTAAAGAATTCCAGTTCAGAACGGCTCAGCCTGGATTATCTCCCTTATATAGTTTTTTTTTTGTTCTCGGGATACTCCCACATCTAAAAAGCGGAGAATTCCAGTAAGTTTGCTAGGTTGGCCGAAGTCGTAGCCCCCACCGGGCACTTTTGTGCTGGCCATCGTCCTCCCTCCGTGTTACGCATTCCCCAAGATAAAGACAATAAATTGAAGAAGCGAGACAGACTTCGGAAATCCGATCATTTATGCCAAGGTTGGCTGCCTAGGCGGTTGCTAAAATTTGAGAATGGACAACGGGGACTGTTGCGTCATAGATTATGGGGAAACTATGGGCGGGCTGCTGTTACATCTGTTGTCCGACGCTTCTTTGTTTTGCGTAATAGGTGGTTCCAGACAGATTTGCGCTCTCTCTCTCTCTGCCACCAGCGGCCGTGGAAGAGTTAACCCGAGTAGGATGTCGCTCATGCCTGGTGATTACCGCTCTCCAGAGGCTGAAGTTCTCCAGAAGGTAACAGTAAGTTACGAATGGGAAATCCGATAGAGGCGTTATCGTGGAGGAATGCCGGTCGTCGGCCTGACCGGGACGAAACGTTTGAACAGACGACACTGTTCAGATCCATGACAATCTGAAAAATGGCCGCCGCTAAAGGTGGAATTATTAAGCGCATGCGCAGTACGCATTTGTGACGAGAAGAAATAAGTTAGATTATTCTTATTTTTGGTTCAGCGCGCCGAGCAGACAATATATGGATACGAAACCCTTTCTTACGACTGTTTACTTCTTCTGAAGACGGTGTCGCATGACCCTTCAGTCCTGTTTTAAGCCAGGTGGCGTTTCTAATATTATAGGTGCTGCTTGTGTCTCTCTGTGGTTGGGTGGGGTGGCGCGTACCCGAGAAAGTCGTACCACTGTCAAGTGATTCAAAATGTTCACGAGAAATGGTCAAGTTGGGTATAGGAATCGTCACAGATGTTCACGTAACGGTTTGCCAAACATTGATGGTATGGCGCTTCGGCGTCAACTCGCAGACGAGCAGTGATGGCTAGACAATGGTAGGCTAGAACGGAAAGCAGACTGGCGTTTGTGGCTGTTGGGTTCTGTGTAGAACGAATTTACCGGTCGACTTTGGCCGAGATACAGAGAAACCACTGTACTCTAGAACAGACTCCGCGATGGCCGCCGCATCAGTACTGAACCTCACGATGGCTGCTCCATCATCTATCTTGGCACGTTTTATGATAAACGAATTGCAGCCTGTTCTTGGAATTCGTATTTAAAAAAACAGAGTATACAAAGTCATCTACAACCTGTTGATACACGCTAGATGTCCAGTATTTTAGACACCTCCTAGCACCAGCACATCAAAGAGTAAGATTGTAGCGGGTTAGAAGCTCATTTTCTCAGGACTCCGGCAGGCTGGAGCTGGGTTCTCTTTTCTGTGAGAGTAAATTAATCCACCCTGGTGGTAATTTACGTGTTTTGTTGAAACTAAACCAACGCACTTCTGACCGTAACCACGTGAGAGAGAAACCGTTTAATGTTCTAGTCTGTGGTTCCATGACTGCAAAAGCGAATTAATTATCTTGATGGAACTTTCATAAAGATTAGCACAATTTGGATGAGGTATTTAGTCCTGTTTGTTGTTATATTGTTCGTAGATAGTAACGGTAATCGATTCAAGTCCATGAATGCTAACGCAAAAAAGCCTATTGTGCAAGAATAGCTAACTACCTAAAAGATGACATCCAATGTCTTCCATGGTCTGCGACCTGATTCTATAGAACGTGCTTAGGATGAACTCTCTGGAACTGCGCCAAGCTTTCACAGAAGTGAGGGATGAATTGGCACAAGACTGCGTCAGAAATTTCCTGAACAGCTTCGTACGCTAGCCCGGTTCTGTAGTGCAAGCCGGGCAGTGTCTCAGCTATACACGCTACTAGAGCTTATGTGGTTTTTTGGTATGTAGGCAGTGACCTTACTAAATTAAGGTCCAGATATGGTGCAAAATGATTTCTATACGTCGATCCTTTTTGGTTAGTTATGAATTGTGTGCCAATCTTTCATCCTCATATATCGCATACAGTACTCTTTGTATTTTTTTTCTGATCCGTGTATTTATCGACACCAACAGCCCACTGTGCTTCAGAAGGTTAACAGAACAATTAGCGTAGATTAGTGAATTGTTTATTCTTACGTAGTTCGTTTATTAGCTGAACCCACAAAATCGTTGTTAATGTTTGCTTTGTTGCATTTAGACACTCTCGCATTTGCGTGTTCATATAACAGAAGATTCACTTTATTACCCGAGTTCGACTTAAGATATTTTACTAGCACGCATTTAAAAGTAAAATTCTGATTTAGCGTGGATTTATAAAATTATTAATTAAAATAAGACCCGGATCGACGTAACCACACGTGAGTATGAGAGAGATCAGATTCAGTGAGAAACTTTCTATTTCTTTAACACAAACGCTAAGACAACAACACTTAATGTGAAACGTCTCAGTTACTATTATTTAACTACTGAGTAAAACGTTTTGAAGGCAAGGAAAATAAATTTTAGTTTATTTTGTAAACTTTCAGAGTAACTTATCAATTATTTCTGGTATTGCGATAAAAGATTGCTATACAACGCGCTGCTGGTCACGTGGTTTCTGCTCCTGGTTGGAGGGGAGACAAAGACAAACGTTGTTCGCTTGATGGAGTACCAATTGGAGCGTGGTGATATTGTAGCCTTTTAGTTCAAAGGAATCGGCGAAAATGATACATTTCTCGTCATTTTCTCTGAGGTGGGGGGGGAAGAGAAATTTGATTTCAGGGTGGTATCCGCTTGACTTAAAATAAACACTGTCTAATGTTCAAGTGGATTCTAGTTATTAAAACCCTATTTATTTATTTATTTTATATGACAATTTTGTGTCCGTCTTTTATATGACGGAGATCAGAGTAAAGTGCTGAAGTAACTTTGATGCCGTTGGCGTTGGATGGCGCAGACGTTTGAGATGTAGAGTCTTTCATTCCGGCAGCAGAATCGATCCGTCATGGGTCCACTGCGCTGGTCTGTGAAAAACCGGAGGGTTCGAGCAACTTGTATTATATATATATATATATATATATATAATGCATGTGGTTGTGCTGGTACAATACACAACGAACAAAGAAAACATTCTTTCCTCACAGACTATTAATTTTGGATAATGAATAATGAAGTGTGACGGCAGTTGATCGTGTAATTTCTTTTGTTACAAAGGCTTTGAGCCAAATTGGGAGACGTTACCGGCGAAGCCTGCCATCCATTTTCCGGAGCCAAGAGCCATGGTGAAAATCTAATAAAGGCTCATCATGTTACGAGCTTTTTTAATGATCAGCCAATTGATCATCTCTAATATTTGCCTATAGATGATTAACCGTAAATGCTGTCGGAGTTCAAAGCGACCAGCCATCGATGTTCAGCCGAGCTGTCAAACGTAAGCAATCACACGCGGGCATATTTCCCCCATAACAGCGAGATGTCTGCGCCGTGTTTACGACCCGGTCGATCGGGAATTATGCGCCCGTCGTAATTTGTCCGGAGAACAGCATACAAAGCAGGATACATCGCGAACGGTCAAAGGGAATCCTATATCTATTAGCGGGTGTCTGACGGGGCGAGGCCTTACCGGGCCGATCGTTTTAATGTCGCCCAGTCTCGCCATCTAATTCGCGCGGTGCTACCGCCGATCCGGTTCCACGGAGTCCTGGCCCCACCCCAATCCGTTTTCGTCGGACATCGCGGCCCTTTGATGCCGTCTTTGTGATATCGAGTCATTGTCGTTGTCTCGGTGCTGCGCGATCTGAAAGCGAATGAGTCACGGGCTAAATTTCCTATACTACGCGGCATCGGAATACAATAAATAAATATTATTATTTATTTTTTAACGGTTAGCGAGCTTTCGTCGCGAAACTGTCCCTTGGATAAGCCCTTTAAATCCAAACCCCGGTGGGTGAACGCTCCACAGATAGTCATAACTGTGGAGTCAGGCTCAGAGCTCCCTCGCGAACACACCGTAGCTGCGCTTTGGTGGGGATCGCATCGCCAATCGACGACTTCACCAACGCCGAAGCCCGTTCATCTCGCTTTACCCGTTAATATTTCACAGTTTATTTGCTGACTGCCTCCTCAGCAGCTCGATAAATGTTGCCATCTGTTCGTAACCCTGCCTCACTCTCGGCTAGTAATATACGTCGAACCTAACCGCAAACATCCTTGAAAGGGGGGACGTGCCTCAGGGAGATGTTGTATTCTGGTATCCCAGAAGAGAGCTTGTTGGGGGAGAGGGAGCTATCTCGAATCCCTCGGGGACTCTAGCCACGTGCACATCCTCGCCCTGTGAGAGTTACTCCACCGCGTTCGTTGGTGATACAGGAGAAGGAAAACGAATAAAGCATTTTTAAAAAAAAGGGGGGGGGTATAGTATAAGAACACTGTTGTCTCTTTTAGGTATTCAGATTTGCAAGCAGACTCTGAAATGCACGTATTCTAACAGAGACATATTAATGTTAATAATAAGAAGTAAATAAAGGAAGAAATGGAAATTTATTTTGTCGCATATGTTAGTAATCTTAGACATTCTTTGTAACCAGAATGTAGACAGTCGGGGGGAAAAAAAGCAGTAATAATTAATTTTGGTAAATATAAGCAAGCTATCAAAGTGGCAGACCAGGTTAATGAAAGAGGAAATCTTTTACTGGGTTAGAAGAAAAGAAACGGTTTCTCCACGAGTTAATGGGCAAAGACACGGTTTCCTGCCATATTCGACCACCACCATAAACCGTAAATGGATGGATGTTACCTAAATTCTCACGTTTCAGGTGCGATTATATGTGTATTGGACATTTAGGTGAGCGGATAACCAGTACGCACTATCGACGTGGGGTCGAAAACAGGTGGATTATCCCTCTCGTACTTTCCCGTTTATCCCAGGTTGTGCTATAGGCCGTTCAGAGCGATACTGGGGACAACAACGGGATGTCCGAGGCTCTCGACATTTCTTTTTCCTGAATCAGAGGCTAACATTTCCCTCGAAGTTCAGCAAGATCAGTGGTAGCCCCTTCAGCAAGCAATGCCATTACTCGCCCACTAATGCGTTAGCCGGAAAGATTCTCCTGCTGGCATCGCCCAGGAACCGGAAATGAACCAAAGAAACGGTCTAACGCCATCTTCGATCTCGAGCACCAGAAAAGTGGGCTCCTGTCGCTCGGCCAGACAAGTTTTCAGAAATCCACGTCTGGAGTCGGCGGCATTTTGGTTTGGAGGGAAAACTAACGAAGGGGGCGGCAGAACTTCATCTTCAGCCCACCATCTTCAGGTATAGCGGAGGGAGTGGCGTCGGAAGATGTCACTGATATCTGATGCTTATATTCTCTAGTGATGGGCGCTAATTCCCCACCTCTTGTGTTAGCACAATCTGGAAGCCAAAATCAAGGCACTGAATTTCTTCCTTGTGTGCCACAAAGCTTTGATACGTATCTAGTCGAATATCGCTGTCTGAGAACAGATGACCGTCCATGTCATGGCAGAATTAAAGAGAATTCTCACACAGATACGGGAGAAATTGGACCAGAGAATGACACAAAATCTCTTGGTCTCAGTGTCAGACGAACAGATATAGTAGAGCTAAAGGCTTCGATAAATAACCAGAATTATTATTATTATTTCTTTTAATGAAAAAGAAAAGGGTAAGAAAGAGCCTTATGTAAACTTAAAGGGCGATTTTCTTCTTGCATTAAATAAGTTAAAACAAGAAAAAGTATAAAATCTTTCGAGTTCCTTCCTCCACCACAGTGAAATTAACTGCTGGAAGCAACCACTTGGGGTGTGAGTGTTCGTTCTATCTTCATTAGAGAAGCCAGACCACGCTACTGACATGAGCATCTGGAGCATAAAAGGGATTCCACCCTTTTTTTGGTCCAAATACAATTTTTAAAAGATAAATCACAGCAGCAGTTTTTTAAAGTTTGTATTCACACCAACCTCAGCCACCACAAGTTCCGCTTCCATTCCATTCCTCTGGTCCGGCCATGTCTTTCAGTTATACAATCGAAGGCGCTCTTTCAGCAGAGGCACAGCCTGGGACGCTCGAAACGTGAGCAGGTTTGGGCCATCGTCGTGTAATGGTGTGAGGTGAAAGAGATGAATTGCTATTTGTATCTGTCATCTACTGCCGTTTAACATTTAAAAATCTATAGCTTTCCCACCACTTAAGCCATAATGCCAAACCCACAATCTATACTATAAGGATGTTGCCTTCGGCTTCTGACATACAGGAGGAAAAAAATGTGGTTTTAGCCGCTGTTCTACTTCATTAATTCAAGAAACATTTTTAAAAATTATAATATGGACAAAATAGTTCATTAAGAAGAGTTTTTGGTATAGATATTGCATTTGAAATATATACTGTCCACACTAGTTATGTGCTGGTGGTGACCCTAAGCTAACTAAATAAATAAATGCAGTAAGGAGTACATTGAATGGTTGTTACAGGGTATAATATTATTAATTTCTAATCAAATGCAGAGATGAGTCTACAATTGACATCGTATGCATTGATTTTTAGTTGAAAGGTTAATGCTTCTGACATTACACGTGTGGACATAGAATCACCACCAGTCCAACGTTACAGTAACAGAATGTGTCTTTGTCATTCTTCATGGCACTGTCATTTTTTGGTGTCGTCCACATGTACCTAACCTTCCTTTGGAAGACCAAAGAGTTGAAAGTCTGGATTATATGAAGGTAACGCAGCACAGCCCCCTTCAGTTTGTCCAGCAGCCTCTGATGTATGTTACTTTTGTGGAACTCACCAAACAAAACATTTATGGAGTAACCAAAGTTGTCTGTTGCGTGATAACCGATGCTGAGATCTCACTCAATTCATGCTCTTGAACGGGAAAAATCCCCTCGATTGTGAGAAATCCACTTATCGCACTTAGGCAGCAAATCTAGCCGCCCCATCCCACCTGATTGGGAGAACAAACATCGTTCTGTGAAGCTATCTTTTCTTCTTTTTTTTTCATGATTTCTATTACCGTTCCACTTGCTATTCTTCACAAAACAAACAGGAAGTATTACCTTTAAATTTCCCCTACATATTGTGAATAGTCAAATATATTTATAAAAATAAACAGAGGCCAGAGTCTCAGCCTTCGAGGGCAAAAGTCAGCGGTTTCATCAAAACACAAAATGAACTTCAATATGAAAACAAACAGTTTATTTCATAATTAATGGGACAGAGTATGATACATCCATTACAAAAGCATAATAGTGGTGAAAATTAAAAAGACAATCATCTAAAAAGTATAACTATTAAAAAAAAAAAATAGTAAATGGATAATTTAAGAATGGTACTACAGTTCATAACATCAATAATAATGGGGTGTGGGGTGGGGGGGTTGTTGTTTTTTTTTCAGTAGAAACACTTTTTGAGGCAGTACAGGATCAGAGTCCAGAACTGAAGAAAAAGTCTGTAATTAGCTGCTAGATTCAAAGAAAAAAAAAAGAAAAAAAAGTCGTAGTTTCTTTCTCAACGCCGCGCAGAAGTGGTGCTGACTCTTGTTCAAAAGTCAACAGAATTTCTGTCCATACTGGTTAGTTTCCAATGAAATCGTGTAGTGACATTTGCTTTGTTTCGTGTGTGCGTGCATGTGCTGTTTGTCCTTTAATAGCAACATTCATGTGCACGCTATGTTTGTCCTTTAATAGCAACATTCATGTGTGCGCTATGTTTGTCCTTTAATAGCAACATTCATGCGTGCGCTATGTTTGTCCTTTAATAGCAACATTCATGTGCACGCTATGTTTGTCCTTTAATAGCAACATTCATGTGTGCGTTATGTTTGTCCTTTAATAGCAACATTCATACATGCATTGTTTGTCCTTTAATAGCAACATTCATGTGCGCACTATGTTTGTCCTTTAATAGCAACATTCATGTTATTTTCTTCAAAAAAAAAAACATACATGGACAAAAAATAAGCATGCTGAAAGATCCTTAAAACTACACAGAAAACAGTATTTCAATTTTTTTTTAAATGGAAAAGATTAAATCAAGAAATATTACATTAGTTGTAAATAAAAATTTTATTTGAAAATCCTTTGCCTTTATATTATATCAGTAGAAAGACACTACACATGCAATAATGTCCTTTACCCACAGTTGCTTTGCAAACCCTCTTAATAATGTATATATTTACATATGCATATCTACAAACCTTAATTCATTCTTTCTTAATTACTGCAGGTTCATTTTTATATATACAGTACTTTAAATAATTTATTTTTCTTTAATGGTGGATTTGTGTTCTAAAATAACAGATTTCTACTAACAAAATGAAGTGTTTGTTGTCAAATTATGATGAAATTTCACTTGGTATCTACAGAACTGTAAAATGGGAGACAACAAACTACTACTGCAGATGACAACAGCTTATCAGAGCAATGAGAAGCAGTAGCCATAAAAAGTCCTTAGCATTGCTATACAAATTTCTAGTAGGTGCTTGAAGAAAAGGTAGGGATACAGCTGTTATTTACTTGTATATGCTGTACAGGGCAGAACTTAAGTCTTAATGTTACTGAAAAGCTTTGGTATTCATTATCTTCTAAACCTAAAACAACAAACATCAACAGTTATTCTTTGTATTTCAACAAGTTATATAGATATAATGCTTTAGAGTACGTTGCATTTATCATATTTATATTGTATATCTATTACATAGAGTCACTACTTTTGATGCTATGGCAATTATAAATATAAACCAGAAGATTAAAATAAATACGAGATATTTAGTTTTCTTGTTTCAAATCTAGGTCTGTAAAAGGTTAAACAAAGGGAAAATTAATCAGAGATTAAACAGGATTAAAGAGAACAACGCTATTCATAGATTTATCACACTGATGAAAAGTTCAAATACTCTTAAGTTACTATGGATGTGTAGTTTCTTCATAGTGTATGGTAGTATATATAAGATGCCAGCAAAAGTGTTTGTCTATTGTACATTTAGTAAAATCTAACCATCTTTTTGATACTGCAGACTTCCCTCAGTGATAAGAAATTTAAAGTCACACACACTGTCCTTTTTAAGATAGTTGATGTTGCAGAATGTTGAAACAGCTTTATATTTGGATGATAACCAGAAGCATATTTTTTTTTGTTGTTGTTGTTGGAAGCATGCCTGCAGAAAATTACTATACCACAAATAAAGTTATGGTGTGCCTTCAAATGTTCCTAAAGTTTCCTGGTGCTGGCATTTACAAGAGAAGAAAAACAATATACAGCGACATTTTTGTTTACTCAAGTTAATCAGTCAGTCCAATGACACCGTGGTTTGGATAATTCTAACACCTAATTTCAGTACATCAGATAATTGCGTTTAATTCTTAAGAACAAAGGAAATTATGGTAAAAAAAATAAATATATATATACCTCTTCCACAAAAGCTGCTTTGCCAGTTGAAGAAATAGAGCATTTAGTAGTATGAAAGTTTAAACATAAAAAAATCTGTATCTGCAGAAATGCAAAGTGAAAATTTGTGGGGCTTTAGATCACTGAATCAAAAGCCTCGCTTATAAGTGGCTGAATGTGGAACCAATCTAGCTACATTTCAAATATTTTCCACGCAGTTAGCACTGTAATAAATTGAGACACAGACACACAGGAAAAAAACAACAAAAAATCCCAAAAATAATGCATAACTAATATTTGGACAAATGCCATTTGTTAAAAAAAAAAAAAAAAAAAAAAGCATTTAAAGGTACTTTTATTTATTTTTCTTTTTAAATATAGGACGATAATTTTATAGACAGACAGATATTTAATTGCAAAAAGAATTTAAATATAAAATCACAAAGTGTACAGTGCTGGCGAATTCTACACCCAGGACTGTTTTGCTCACCTTAGAGAAGCTCTACATACAAGATGGGAAGCTGCTGTGTTTTGAAAGCAAAGGGTGTGACTGCAGAACAGGGTTCGGATTATGTTTGGCTGTATTCTTTTTTTTTAATCGACACGATTAGGAGAGAAAAATTAAAAAAGTCTGAAGTAAAATACGAGGCCAGTTGCTACTATGACCGATAACTTTTTTTTTTTTTTTCCTGTATTAGTCTTGTACTGCCAAGCAAGCATCAAAGCACACACGCGTGAGACTGCGCCACATGAAGCAGAACGCTTGTGGCCAACTGTAGAGACTTGTAAAAGATGCAGCGCTGTTACATAAAGATCACGGTTTCGGATTTATTTTTGTTTGTTTTGCTTGCATAATTTTTGGTAACTAGAAATGTTCACCCCTTTGGCTGCTAAATTGAAAACAATTGTTTTAATAAATGCAAGGTCTAATTAAATACAACATTGCGTGCGCTAGCTAGAATTCGAAGTTTACCAATCAATTATGCATGAACGCTAATTATGCCGAAATATCATTTTTCGCAAACAGTGAATTTCATGTCAAAAAGAAAAAGAAAAATTTTTTTTCCGAATATTTTCTTTTCAAACATGAAATAACAAATGCATAGCGTAACAATTTTAGTTATGAATATCCGATGTACAATAAACTGTTGTATTCTACGGAGATGAAGCAACTGTCAAACAAACCATTTAAAGGATGACCGAGTGTGGCGTGAACGTGTGTGAAATATACACTAGAAAGACAACTGTGCTTCAGGAAAAAAAGTCTACACATGTAAAAGAAAAGTTTTTCAATGAAATGTTCCTTCTATAGTTGATGAATTATCTTCCTGAAGAGTCTGCAATCATGGTCATCAGCATGGACAAGTTAGTTTTAGCAAAGTTATCGACTATTAATTCTCTCCATAAATTTGCAAGACAGATTCCTTAATATATCAGAAGCGTGCTAACCATAAGCAAATGTCCATAGATTGCTATAATGAAGTAGTGTGGCAGTGTTTGCAGGCAACTGGGGAAAACAATCTGTTGCTAAACCCCCCCTTTTTTTTTGAAGTAGATAGAAGATATGGATGACATTGAAGAAAAAGTATTGTTATCTATAGTGGACGTAAGTGGTACTTGACATCATAGGATGAAAGAAAGGAGGTGCAAAGTGATGGGAAACATTGATACGAAGCAACTTCTAACCCTGAAAATCCTTCACTGGTTCAATCATAGCCTGGTTAGTCTTTCAACCCTCATACCTAATGAAACAAGACTACCAGCTGGTTTCATAAAGAATTTTAATTTCTCTGCTCATTGATGAAGGCCCCCCCCCCCCCCCCCGACAGCAGGAATGCCAGACTAATCGCTCTTTTCCTTGTCACCAAATAAAAACGACTGACGAACCGTTTATTCTTGTTCAAAATTTAACACTACTTCACGTTTTACTACACTGGCTTTTCTTTTCCTTGACAGAATGCATGCTACCTAAATTAATTAATCACGGATCATCTATGATAACTGACTTTAGGCCTCTGCAATGATCATTTTATTAAAATTAGAAGCAAAGCCCTTTGTTTAAGATAGCTGGGATGAGTTAACAACAGGTTCATAATGTTGTCCTGCAGCTCGTTATCTGTGGTACATTGTAACAACATATTACACACCTAAAAAATTTCGCAAAGTCCATCAGTATAAGTGTTTGTTTTTTTTCAAGATAAATTTTCAAGCATTATTCAATTGTATAAAACAGTTGGGAGAGAAGGATAGATGGGGTTAGACTTTTAATTCATCTTCCAAGGAAATTTTTTTTCTTCCTTTTTAGCTGATGGAAAGCACATTTTATGAAAACGTTATATCCCGATCTTTCTTCTTTGGTAATGGTTTTTTGACAGTATCCAAGCCGGTGCTTTTGATGTTACAAACCGCGTAAGTTTTTTTTTTGTTGATTGACCGCATCAACCCTAACCAACTTTTAATGGCAAACTGCACGGATTTTTTAACATAGACATTTTGACTATAAGTTATATCTGAACAACAACAACAACAACAACAAAAAGGTATAAGACCCTGAAATACTTACAAAAGATTAAAAACAGCTTATAAGCCATACAATAGCACAAGACAGCACTATCTCTTAATTTAGGTAAATGAAAACAACCAAAAAAGGCTGTTGCCCTATGTTCTCATTTAAAAGTCATTACAAAAATTAAATATATGTACATGATCTGGACACTATAAAAGCAACACACAAATACAGGAATAATTGTAATTCCAAACTCACTATAGAGATGGAAATTAGCACAGAGAACAACAGTGGTAAAACTTCTATACACCATTACACTAAAGACATTCAAATAGAATCTGGCCAAATAGCATCATGGTAATGCTATTTCGGCTGGGTTTTATTTGAACATCCCCAGTAGTTTAACAAGTCGTAGACAATATATTACAATATCTCCAAAAAAGTTGTCTAAATATGAGCAATTGGACATTATGACTGAAGCACTGGTTATGTTTTTTCTTTCTTATAAGGTTCGTCCAGTTTTCTCCTCAAATTTTTGATTTCTTTTATGCAAGTTTCCATACTGAATTCTAAACTTCAAGGAGAGAAAAAGAATCCTATTATCTAAGTTACCAAGAGAATTTAAACTTGAACAAATAATTCAGAATTTTCTATTTTTGAGAGAAGCCCAGTTTTCAGGGATGTAATGGTAAACTGGTTGATGATGATCCGTAAATTCTCACAAACATCACATTTGAGAATACATACGCAATCCAGTCTACTTGTAGTTGGACGTACTGACTAGCGGCATGTATTAAAATTTACTTCATGAATTAGTAATAAGCCATCCTGCTCTAAAAGATAAGAATAAGAGAGTCTCAATCACATTTAAGTTCATTAGCATGAACATGTTTTCATCTCTGCATAACTAAGAAATATAACGCTTGATTTAGATTTTTAATTCCAACCTAGAAGACAAACCTCTGAAGGTAGAAAAGGGTTCGAGAATAAACAGTTATCATTCACTGCTGGTACTTTTCAACAGGTAGTAATCAGATGTACATGCAACAAGAACAAAGGCAATCGGGATTTACAGGTGTATGTATTAACTATTTTAAACATTCATTCTTGTACTGTGCATACTTTACACTATAACAAATTTTTCTTATAGTGCTAAGATTTTTCAGTAGTACATGTAGTCTTTTCCTTCTGTAGAATACTAATATTGAGCTACCTTAATAATCCTGCATGAACACATTTAAAAGTGTAAAGTGTTATTAAAAAAATAACATATCTCATTTTTAATTTCAACAGATTTGCCATAAGACATTAATTTTATGCTTGTAATTAACATCAGAAAAACCAACAAAACATGAGTAGTGACTCTTTAAATTTTCTTTCAAGCATTAAAAGCACTTTATCAAAAATACATACATATATACCATTACATAGAGAATTCTGTATAACTTTCTGCCTAACCTTGCTTAAAGCTTAAACCCCCACTGACCAATGTTAGCCTATTTCATGAACTTTTACCCTCTTACTCTTGAGAAATATAGAGCACCTATGCTTTTTATTAACTTCCTCCCTAACAAATTCTCAAAGCTGGTAATACATTAAAAGATTTTCATTTTCTGCTAAATTTGTGTATTCTCATTGGCTGTGAGATGCATCCCAAGAGAGAGGAGGAGGAGGACTTCTTTAAATAAAGCTGGTGCTAGGTTTGAATTTAAATAGGATACAAGCAACAGTTATCACTGAGGGGAAAGTTTTGTCTGTAGATAGGTACTAGTATTCCAACAGAGATATTTTTCACACGTAATTTTATCCATAAATGGTCATTGATGCAAGCGAACATAATAAAAAAGAAAATTATATCAGCTACCTTAGTGTTACTTCAATCATTAATAATTAAATCTGCTTTCAAAATTTACACCTGTTATCAACCTCAGCACGGCCAGTTTTAGTGCTTTGGGAATACAGTTTTGAAACTCTCTTTACCTCGGAGAGATGTGTTGTGACCCCTACACTGTTCACTAAACCGTGGGAATTCCAAAAACTTTAATTAATTACAATTAAATGTTAAAGTATTCCAAGTTCATTTTACCATCATCACTATTTTCTCGTAATCGTACTTAATATAAAACAAGCATATTGATGGGAAAATGATACAATTGTGGTATGTACTTTACCTAACAGAAATGGAACATTTCCAATCGGGTTACATAACTTGAGTAACTAACTTAACAGCTGGTCATGCATGGTCACTGGTCATTCAAACATTATAGAAGCTAGAACATTATGGACCTGAATTTACAATGGCTCACTGTGATGCATCATAGTTGCTTCTGGACAAGATTTTCATCAGTTCCCATTGCACTTCCAAGAAAGCTACATTAATTCTCATACCACAGTATGTTGAAAAATAGGTACAAAATCATAGCATGTTGGTTTATGTCCACGTATTTGTTATTACATAATCCATTCTTAAGAAAGTTCAGGTTAAAGAAATCAAAAACAGATAATTTTGCAATGTTCTGCCCTATTTTACTTAATTTCTGGTACTAAAAGATTTTCTGACTTACAATTTATTTATTTATCATTTAAAAAGAATTTTTACTGCAGTGCGCTTACTTTAGCTAATATTTACCCACAAATATTTGGTACAATGACATTTTAAAACTTTTTGATTATTCCTTACTACATATTAAGTAATTGCTTGTTTTTTAAAAAATTTTTAAGTAGTATATGCAGAATGTTTTGGCCTCTGCAGTCCGTTGTTTTGCTAAATATTTGATCATTTAATAGCATCCACCACATCCATTCTTGCCTTTTGGGTCGACATACTCATTTCATCCTCATCTGCAGCATCAGTAGACAAGAACAAAGACAGTGCTACATTAGCTGTCTATACTTTTAACAAAATACCGGCTCTATGTACATTTTTAGTTGCATAGTTAGAAACTGTATTATTTTCCTATTTGAAAGTTTTTAACTTTGTTTTTTTTTTGCTTTTTTAAAATTTTATCTTGTTTTTTATACGGAAAAAAAAAAGTCATCTGGATGTGTCCTGTACAAAAATAAGATCATTTCATAAATTTTTTTTTCTTTTTGTACAAAAGTCAGTTATGTTTACACGACTTCAGTCCCCATCTTCTCCTCTATGCTGCATCACTAATGATTATTTCCTCAAACCATAAGTGTAATCACAACGGAGTAGCTCTAATAGCACCTCTCGATCATTTTCAACTGATGTTTTTCCATCTTGAATACAAGTCCTCATCTGAATGAAGAATGCTTCTCGAGGCAAAGTTTTCAAACCATTGTCTCAGAGTTTGGATCATCGATAATCAGAGGCTGCATCTCTCTCTTCATTTTTTCTAGTTTTGTAACATCGTTGTAGTAGTCAAAGTTGTTGCTCTCTGGCTGGGACAGCGCTTCCTCCATGATGGACGGCTTGTTTGATTCCCAGTTCTCTTGGTCTTCATCCCCAAAGTATTCAGGGTTCTCTACACTTACCATTGGCATGTTTTTCAGTGGAAATTTTCCATTGTCCATTTGCTGCATGTCATTCGGTATGTTATCTATAAAAGGAAAAACAAACAATTACTCCACAGTAAAACAACACCATGTAGTTGTTATTATTAACACTGGTTTTGTAGTCGTTTTCCTTGAAGCCAATCTTTCAGTCTTTCAGAAATGCAAAAAAAAAAAGAGAGAAAAGCATACATGCAAAATGTAATTTATTCTTGAATAAAGCAAAATAATTCCAATTATTTTATCTTTATATATTTTTCTTAAATAAACTATTTAGTAACAATACCCAGAAAATCTGTCACAAACAAAATTGTCAGTAATGAATCTTATCAAACTCAACTCTTTATCTTTCAAGGTCTAAGGACATTTCAGGGGAGTAATCTAGAAAGGGGAGGTAAGGGTATTAATCTTGCCCTAGGTATGTATGATTGGAGGCTTGAGTGGAGGTCAAGGTATACAAGCCAGTTGAGAGTTACCCATAGAATCTCTACTACATGTGCCCAGAAAACCCTACTAGAACTCTTCCTTTTTAGATACAGGAGGAAACCAGAGTGCCAAAATTAACCCACACTGGCCAAATGGGAAAGAGCAATAAGAAATCATATCAGAGAAGTACACCAAAACTGAACCACTTCTGACTGGGATTCAAAATTGGCCCCTCAACCATGGCAGTCCAGTAGGCTAAACACTGGACCACCCTGTCAATAATAAATGACATTTTCTTAAGAAAAACTAAAATGATGTCTTCTTCTGTGTACAACATATTTTTTTCAGAATATTCAGAGATATACTACACATTTTCTAAAACAAGTTTAGTTGTAGAAATAAATGCTTTACTAGCATAGGCACGTCAAGCTTTGACAAAATGTTTTACTTCCATGTTTCTCTTAATGAAAATAGAATTCTTTCATTTGCTTTATTATTTTGTTTTCTTGGTTCAGCTTTAATATTACTACTACACAAAAAAGTTAGCATTATTAATAACATAACTTCACAAAATAGTAAAGAGAGACTCCGTTTATGTAGTGTTTTAACATGCATGACATTGGTTCTGGATAATTATCCAAAATGTGCTTATTTTTCTAAAATAGAATTCATCAAGAGCTTGAAACAAAGTATAAGATGTTTACAAGGTTTGGGAGTAAAACGAAGTGTCCATCATGTTCATAACATCAATAAATCTAGATGCTCAATGACAAAAGAATTCTAAAAGTTGACTATTTCTTCAGTTAAGTTAAGAAATATGTGCAAAAAAGTAAAATGAATGATAAGTTTATTTTTTAAAAAAAAACTGCAACCCAAAACATCTGATTTCAAAATATTTATAACAATTTTATTGTCAACAATTCCATTTTTTTAAAAGGGGAAATGTACCTTTCCCATCTATGAGATCCATGTAGGCAGCTGGATTGGCAGATTTTGGCTGCAGGTAGTCATCTTCATCTAGAGGAAGCTGCAGTGCAGGACTGTAGAAAGGCTTTTTCATTTTCTTTTTTAAATCAGCTTCTGGTGGGGATTCTGGTAAGAAAAGTCTACTCTCAGGAACTTCATCTTTAAAAAAAAAATTATCAGTTTATAAAAAGACCTGCCACAAAATGTGCACTTCTTTAAAGGGCTAATTAGGTAACTGATGAGATTACTGAATTAAGGAATTTTCTATCTTGCATAAGAAGATTTTATAAGCTATGAGAGGACAGTCCAAGTGAACCTAGGTCAAAGACAAAAAAAAAAAATGAGCTATAGAACTGGACAACACTTAGAACTGCTGACAGTCTTGCCACAATGTTTTGACAATCCACAGAAAGTAGTCACCGTGGTTACATCTGTGGGCAAAAGAAAACAACAAAGATGAATGATGTCAATCCAAAGGTGTGAAACAGAACAGGAAGTGATGGGGGGGGGCAAACTAAGAAAGCTTGGTACAACTGGCAAAAACAAATGATCCCCCGAAGTAGATCATGAAATACAGTGGCCAACGAGAAAGCTGTTTTAAGAGTGACTTCATGAAACACCAGGTTTAAAAAATGTCAAACAATGCACAGTACAGACCAGATTTGTAAACCAGAAAAACTAATGTTAAAATGGAGAAATGACAAGGTATGACTCAAGGCAGAGAGCCACAACCAAAATGTAGAGAGAGAGAGAGAGAGAGAGAGAGAGGAGAGAGAGAGAGAGAGAGTGTGTGTGTGTGTGTGTGTGTGTGTGTGGTGTGTGTGTGTGTGTGTGTGTGTGTGGTGTGTGTGTGTGTGTGTGTGTGAGTGAGTTTTAAATAATCCACTACCTGTTCTTAAGAGCAATGGAGCAGATCATTTGCAAGAAAGTTGCCAATTAATACAGCAGACAGAGAAAGTTAAGCATTGGTGATGGGAAATACAGAGGGCAACCAACAGAAAAAAGCTTTCTCCAATGAGTCATTAGGTAAGTTAATCCAAGTATGTATCTGTAGGCAAGACTTTTGCTGTGTTACAAGGAAGGTTCAGACTGCAGAGAAAACCTTGCTGGAGACAAGAGTTTAAAATACCACAGATGTTATTGTGAAGCTAGAACTATGACAAAGAGAACAACCAGAACGGAAAGGAAGAAATCTGTAAGCAGGTAACCTCTCTTAAGGAAGGCTGCAAATGTATGTAAAGCAACAGCTAGAAGATGAGCATTGGATCAGTTCACAAAAACATTGAAAAGTGGACAATTCTAATAATAATAATAATAATGATACAAAGATGAAGCCAGGATAAAAAGTCTTCCACAGATTAAACTGCTCAAAAATTCTGATTTAAAAAAAAAGTTGAATATATTCTTGCTATATCATGAAAACTATCTCATCTCAGGGATAATTTAGAAGTGAAAATAATCACCAAAGTAGAGATGTCTAAAGCCAAAAGGACTAAGTGTTTTGTGAAGAACAGAAAGTACAGAAAAGCCCAATATGCTGCCATTAGCTCCAATAGAATGTCATATGCTATATGGAAAGCAGCCGTGAATAGGTGAAGAGTTGGAGGCTAGGAGAAAGAGGAATTGCAGTATGACAGCAGCTACCTCCAGCCACTACAAAAAAAGATTCCAAAGTGCCCAGTAAACCTAGAAACAGGCAGGCAGAAATCACGTGATGCCAGCATTAGTGATAAATGGTGAAATAAGTTTTAAAAAACTTGATACTTGAGTTAACTAGAGAACCAGTAACACAGGCGTGTAGTTGAATAGATGACCATTAAGTGGAACAGTGACAAAGTGAAGAAAGATATTGATTAGGTCTAAGTAGATGGGCAGATGCAAAGTCAGTGATCAAACAGTAACCATCAGTGCATCTGGAAACCATATAGTTCCTCAACAGCTAATTGAAAAAGAGCATAAGGAAGTGGTTTGAAATTGTAGATAATAATATCCCCTTTTGTCAGTTTTGTGGAAGCAAAAGATTTTTGTTCCTAAACATCCACCCTGCTGAACCAGAAATAGACTGCTGTATTAGCAAAATCTTATTATGTGACGAGGAAGCCCAGATGAAACGGGCAAAAGTAGAAGTTACATCTGAAAACACGAGGTGGGTGCAGGCCAGATAGAAAGCCCCACAAACTGTCTGCTAAACCTTTTAACTATATTTACGCCAGAAACAGGAAAAGATAGGCAAGACAATAAAAAATATATATACAGAACAGAACAGCAGATGCTTAAGGATTTCAGGTTTTAAGAGTGTTCCTTGACCCTGATAAGTCCAAGGCAGAAAACAGCTGGTAAACTAAAGATAGTTCTGGTGCAAGAACAGGTAATAGATTGCATCAAAGCTGTAGAATAAGCACTGATTATGTTATTTATACAAGTTTAGATTTTTAAATTTTTAAATTTTTGGGGGGTTTTCACATCACATCAGAAGCAATACAACTAATAAATGTGTGTTTGGAAGTCTTTCTCCATTTCCATAATCAGAGCTCAGTCCTGTAATTTTGTCTTGTAGGTTTCTCATTTTTGCATTGTGTTTCTATTTTTTTGGATTGTTTAGACAATGAGCTGGTCTCATATATGTAACCTGTTGGTTACCAAGTCTTCTGATGCTGTCATTAAACCAATGCTTTAGCCCAATGCACTACTGGAGGCATTGTCTCAATCAGATGTTACCTTTTGGTATATCTAAACTTTCTTACTGGTTAAAAGAAGTATTCAGATGTTGCTGACTTCAGCAACAGATATAAAATCTGTTGAGTTCCAGGGTCTTATGGATTGCTTTGTTCACTTTCTTCTATAGTTGTTGTGCTCACAGTTTATGATATTTCCTGACCACTCGACAGGGTGATCAAATAACTGCTATTAATGTCACTCTGTGGTCTTCTTTACCATAATCAGCCCAGCTGATAAAGGCAATACCATATTAGAATAACAAAGAGAAAAATCCAAGAACATTTACAAAATGGAAAGTATTTAAAAAAAAAATGCCAAGAAATCCATCTTTATAATGTTAAAAGAGCACCAAATACTAAGAACCACCTCCACAAGGATATGATATGTAAGTCTTATAGCAAACCATATCACATGTATGGTCTCTGTTATCAGAAGATTTTGACTCCCTTGGTTGGAGACATAATACCTCATACAACAAAAACTTCTTCACAGACATCATTAAAAATAGCAGTGTTCAACCTGGAGATATAGTAGTCAGGTCTGACCAAAAGGTTTGTTTATCCTTTTTCAAATACTGAGCCATTATCTATCACAACGAGTAGACTTGCACAAGGCCCTAAGTTGAAGAGAATAACCAACCTAAGCATTTAGAGCATCATTCAATTAAGATTTTGTGCAACAAAAACTTATTTGTGTTATCAGGATGTTTTCTATAAACAAACTGCATGGGCTCACATGAAGCATTTAAAACAAGCAACAGTACCTTCTGATAGGAAACCCAAAGAAACAACTATGATATTTTGGATGATACATTATCTGAGCCATATGACAGGAGAGATCCAGCTGTCAGGTACAAAATGGAAACAGAAAAGAAAACTTCATTCCTATACATTCTGGTTTTCAAAAAAAGAGAGTAAATATTATAAACAGGAAAGAGGTACTTATTGGGTGGCTATCTACAATTTTATTCCAACCACTGTCAGGAAGTTAAGAAGGAAAATGTCTTGGTAAAGAACTATAACTAGATTAACAACATCTGATATCTAACTTTGTGAAGAATGGCTAGCCAGTACATTTAATCAGAATCAAACAAGTCAATCAGTAGAAAACGACAACAAAAGGATGTAATTCCTTACATCAAAGCTACTTTTAAATACCTGGCAGGACTCTGATAAAAAAAAACTCTAACATCCACAAAAGTTATTGTAACATTAAAAATTAGCTAACACACATGGCTCTGAAGGAAGACCAATTATTGTCAACCATGGGTACAATTTATATTTCCTCTAGATAAAGAGGCCCAACCAAAGAATGCAGATCTACCAGGTAAGTTTAAAGGTGATCATTAGTAGATTATACATGATGACATGATCACCAAGGTGCCAGTGTGTGTGCTCCAGTAGAGAACATTAACAAAGAGTATGACCATAAAGAAAAAAGTGAACCTAAACACTAAGTATACAGTCAGCAATATGTGACCTCCCCAATTAATAGGAATGCTTAAATATCCTAAATAATAACATTTAATTGGATAAGATACCCCAGATGCAGGTTTAAGACTTAGCACAAGCAACTAAAACATTCTGAAAATAAAAACAGTTTACTTTTAAAAATCTACCCACATTGGGTGCATAAGTTCTTTTCGTGAAGGACTAAACCTTGATGATGGTGAACAGGAAAGGGTCACTGAAATGGAAGTTTATTGGTTAGTTGCACTGCTGCTACTGCGGTGGTGGGAAGTGTCTGCAATAGTTTCTGTAAAATAAGGAGGATGACCAGATGAGGATGTGGCAAATATCTCCTGAAAAATCCTCCAGGTGTAACTTAGTGGGCATCAAACAGTAGCACTTTGAAGAAAGAGAAAATTCAAAAGAGGACACTGGGGAAGTTTGACACAAAAAAGTGAGACTTTAGACAACTGCACAGCTAACTCAGCTTGAAGACCACAGGCAGCCAAAATATGCTGACAAGAAAGAAACAAATGCTACGTAGTTTATTTGTATTGCACAGGCACTAGTCTTGATATTAAGGGCAAGAGTTGAGAGATTTATACCTATTGGTTGCCAACCATGAAACAACTTGTTTTTTTTTTTAAAAAAATAAGCTGATATCTCAATTGTCAAGATGAGAAATTCTCTCACAAATAATACTTTGGGAAGAAGTGACAATTGTATTATAACTCTTCACCTTGTGCTTACTAAAATAAGCAGGCAGTCAAGAATATTATCATATATATATATATATATGTTGAGGAAGTGGAGAATTCATATTGAACAAATGCAAAATTACCTTTTTCTTTTACGTTTGGCAAAATCTTTATAGGATCTGAACTATATCGAGAATTGACACTATCTTCACGGCCTCTCGATGGCTCCAGCTGCCGCTGCTGCTTGGCTGCTGCTGCTGATTCCAGGTGTCCGTATCTTTTCTCCCGCCGCCTGTTGGGTGGGTCTGCTTCCTTCTCCTGCCTGTCTGTGGTTGGAATGAGACTAGCAAAGTCTGCAGTGGTAGAACCGTGTCTCTAGATGAAGGAAAGAAACAAAACAAAAAAACTGCCTGCAAATTCCCAAAGTGATCTAAATATAACAATATTCTAAGATGGAAAGCACATCATCAATAGGCAATCAGGACTATTCACCTGTAAAATTGCTTTAATATAGAATCAATATGAATACAATGTTCTGTATGCACTGGAGCCAATATCCATGAAGATCAATCCAGGATTTGCTATCCGGGCTAAGGTGCAAGTATAACAATAAGTTCTTATGATGTGCACAAAAGATATCTGAAAAATGAAGTACCTGCCTGCTTAATATAATGCGGTACCAACGACATACAGTGTGTATGTGACTTAGCAGCCAGCAGGCCTGATACTGAACATATTCCTGTTTGGTAATTTGAATGATCAAATTGCAAGTTTAGGGTCGTCAAATTTCATAGCTGTATAAACCGCTCAGTGTTAGATAATAGAGTTTTTTTTTTATTCAGCAAAAAAAAAAAAAAATAAAATTATCTAAATTAGACAGATAATGCTAATTAACATTATTTAAAAAAAAATTAATACCATTGTATGAAGCTTCGTTTAACTCTGGTGGACTTGAATTGAACAATAAATAAAATAAAATAACAAGAAAATGAAGTGATTTCTGAAAAGTTAGATAAAACTTGATAAGAATAGCATACAGAGCAGTTCATTTCATGCTAATTGCCAATACACCTTTACCAAAGATAGTTGAGGAGGAGGAGCATGTCTCTACATGCAAGCCACACACATCATACAAATAGTAAGAAGAGAGTTACCAGTTAACCAATCATGATAGGGATACCTCTGAAATACCATTTAAGGCCAGGGTCCTATTATGAAATAAATGCTTAACGAGTTTTACTGTCAATTTACAATGAAAACTGGGAATTAAAGCAAAATCTGTCAATTTGCAGTTTTGTTAGGTACTTGAAAGCATCAGGGAAATAATGAGCAAGTCTCATTGAAATTCACACCCATAGTACAACAACGAAGAGATCTTCATGTACTTCAAGGGATTGTGAAATCAAAGCCTGCCTCCTTTGTTACTTACAGGTATAACTTTATTTTGTTTCCTTTCTTTTAAACATTAATAATTGATAATAATAATAATAACAGCATAAACCCAGTAATGATACTTTTCTACAGAAAATAAGAAACTACCATAACAGTGCTACTATGCTGAAATTCTTTTTCAAGTTTCTTGTCTTTTTATTTTTACCTTTGAAGCACCATTGTTGTTATCACTGGGCTGCTCTCTAGCAGACTGTGGCTGGAGATAGTCATCAGCCTCCATAAGTTCTTCTGGACCATCAGTAGCAACACTGAGGCTACGAAGAAGAGCATCCTTGTCGTATGAAAGACTCGGAAGGCGCATCAGTTTATCTCCCTGCAAGGAAGTTACCATCTTACAACAACATAACAGTTGATGGAAAAAAAAATTTTTTCTTTTTTTTTTTTTTTTATTGAAAGTAAAAAAGTTGTTCCTTCCCCTTTTCGTCTGCAACAGGTGAGACAAATACCAAACAACTTGGGGAAACAAGACTTTTAGCAGAACAAGAAATTCATACTAATATTTTATGCACTCACAAGCATAAACCTACAATTTAATTGGCATTAAAATCCAAATAATAACCTGCTTCTTCTCTAAGAAAAAGAAAAACTAGTAAGCTTCAAAATTATGAACAAGTAATTATTAACTGAGAGAAACACTAGTGGGGGTTAAGGAGGTGGACAATCCCAGAGTTCTAACAATCTGATCTGTTGTAAAACAGAAATAAACCAACCATACATAAATACCTTTTTTTTTTAAAAAAAAGAAAGATGTACAACGAAGACTTGTTTTTCAGATATAGAAATAATGAATTTTGTAATGACTTTTATGATTTTTAATTTTATTTCTAAGATTAACATTTAACTAAATGGTAATTCAAGAGTCTTTGATATGAATTGTAAGCCAAGTATAGCATGCACAGAGATGATAAGCAGCATGCCAACCAGTGTAGGGCAGAGACACAGAAGATTCGGAGGAAAATAATAACAGGTATACGAGAAAGATGAGGAGGAAAAAGATGCAATGAAAACACTCGACAACATTTTATCATTATCATTAAAAACACCATGTATTATTTCATTAGGAATTATTATATGTAGTTAAAAGTGATTTTAATGATGATAAATTCTGTTCTTGGGGGCCAGGGATCATAGGTCCTAAACCCCCTTCTAACTATTAAACTAAACTAATTATTCCTTTCAATAAAACAAAACAAAAAATCTCAAGCTTTTGGCTAAATGCCAGTAATTGTTAAAGAAATAATCAGATTATGAGCATGAAACATCAAACACTTATTAACAGAGATGAAGCTAAACTATTGGAAGTGGACATGTGGAATAAAAATGGATTATCACTGGATTGAACCCAAATTTTATTAAGTAATAACTATAAAGTAATTTTTTTTACTTAATTTCTATTCCCCCCATACCATTTTAAAAATTTTCAAAAATTTATTTTCCAAAGTATTCTTAAATAAGCAACTTTACTTCCGACTTACAAGGATTCTCACTCCCCTGGATTTTAGATCTATTTCCAGATTTAAAATACACAAAGGGATCTGGCATCTCTCTGAGCAGGAACAAATAAATCGACATTACGCAGAGCCTGAGATAAAAACTTACTCTCGAATACCCCGATACACAGGCAATTTATAATCTGCATGAAATCAGAACAGAGAAACTTTCACGACTCTTTAAAAAGCTACTGCTTAAAAATAGAATTACTTACACGGATGACAAGATAACGGCCTGGGTCTCTCGCCATCTTGGCAAATTCTTCGGCCAGCTCTTTGAAACCTGGTCTACTGTCAGCATCCAGCATCCAACCTGACAACACACACACACAAAGTCAGATCTTTGGAATCATAAAAAAATTTCTTTTTATCTATCTTTTTACCTAGATGAGAGACACACACACACTCTTTATTTTTTCCCTCTGGTACTGCAAAAGCAATTCAAAATAATCTTTCTCTAAGCTCTCATCACCACTGTGACGACAGAACTTTTTATCCAGGTGGTGATAAGGTGACTAATTGTGTTCAGATGCACAATAATACCAAAGACATCTCAAGTAAGTGTAATTTTAAATTCTCGTTATGTCAGTGAGTGTAGAGAAGTTTCTTTTAAAAAAAAAACAGAAAGGGAAGCTCTAGCCTAAAGCATTGAAAATGTGAAGTGCATGGGATGGAATTTTTGCTTAATAATTTTCAACACTTATAACCTAAAAAAACTCTCATTCCCTCACTTGTAGCACAAATGTTCTGCACCTTGGAGGAAATTCAGTTTCTCTTTTCATTCTTAAATGACTATGAATTGTAGGTAATCAATGGATGTATGGCACAAAGCTTTTAATTAATTGGGTGTTAATATAGAGGACTGCATATCAAAGAAGGCTATGTTGATTTTAAAAAATACAATGGCTTATTAAGTAAATATTTTGCTAACAGACCTGTTTTCAATCATTAATAGTCTACTACAAAACTAATGAGTTTTAAAAACCAATTTTACTGTTTAAAAAAAACAAAGTTTAAGTGCATTCTTGCAAATGGTAATTTATTTAACTGAGAATTTTCCAATTACTCTTTGGATAATGACTTGGTTTTGGAAAATAATTTCTTTTAGAAATAGAAACAAAAATGGAAGAAATAAACTACTATCAGGCCGCATAAGCTATGAGTGATTTCTAAAGTGGTCATCACTTCTTTTCCTGTCAGCTGCTGCATAAGCCATTGTAGCTTCCCGTCTTCATGTAGCAGCTAAACTGAAACCCAATTAAACTTTCATCTGCCACCAAGTTTCATTGAAGTTAAAATGATGTTTTCAAAAATTGAAAACATCTGTTCCAAGCAAAGAGAAAGAAAGAAAAACGACGGAGAGCCAACAAAAATGTTTTTGGATATTTTTGCATCAGTAAATGTAGGGATCGGTGAGATACAGCAGTTAAACTACGGCTCTGGCGACACACGATAAGCTACAAGGGGATCTATGGCACACTCACATTTTATCATGATCATATACACATCGATGGTACAGATGGATGGTTGAGGTAATCGCTCTCCTTTCTCCAGAAGGTCGGGCACATCTCGAGCCCTGATGTTTTCGTAAGGTCTTTGACCATAAGTGAACAGCTCCCACACAGTCACACCTTAAAAAAAAGCAACAAAACAAACATCTAATCTGTCACATCTCCTTCAAACCTGCACGCCAGCATCATCACAAAAGGTCTCACCCATCAGAGGAAATTCCTCTCCCCTCCCACCAGGTTTCAGTTTCCTAAACCAAATGGAGGAGAAGGGTTAGCTGTACGCCTTCTGCGTGGAAACCCCCTACTAGAATTCCTCATTTTTAGACGTGGGGAGAAGAAATCCCACGTGACCAGTTTGAAAAAAAAAAACAAAAAACAACAAAAGACGCGCCGGGGTCACGAATAGGATTCTAACCTGGAGCCTTCTTCTTAGCAGTTCCGTAGAGTCTGCAACCAATATAACCTTGCACTTCCTAAACGCTAACAAAATCCCAACCAAACACACATCTCCCCCCCCTCCACCACCTACCAACATAGAAAAATCCAGTGGATACTAATTATTATAACTGCAAACCCAAATGATAAATTTAAAAGATGCTTAAAACTAAGGGTCACCACAGAAACACCTCCCCCTCCCAAAAATACCCTATAAAAAAAATAAGGAAACCAATGAATACAAAAAAAAAAACAAGCCATTACTTCTAAGCCACCAGGTGAATCTAACCCCTCGGCACAGGTAGGAAGAAAACTGCTGAAGACAATACACTATAACAAACACTAATTTAATTTAATCTAAATTTTCAAGGTGAAGGGAATGCGAGACTTGTACTACATTAAAAAAAAGGGCGTTGCCTTTACCTTTTTAAAAAAAAAAAAAATATATATATATATATTATTGCAGATTAAATACCCTATTAGGAATTTAATTATTGAGAACAGTTTAAATGCAAAATGTAGCAATAACATGAAGCAGCATGTAAAAGAGAGAAAGAAATTACTTTGTTTACTCCTGTACTGTATGATGACAAACCATGGGGCAGCATTGTCGAATAATGCAAGCAAAACTGCCCGACTTTGGCGCTGTTATTCATATCAAGACTGATGAGTGGGGAGAAGACATTAGACAGAAGGTCAGTCAGTTTGTATGAATGCAGAGTCACAAAAGTCGCTCCAGACAGCGTCGCCAGTAACGACGACATCACGCCTTTTGTTTGGTGAATACCGCGCTCCAGCCATACGCATCTACATCCGCTTGTAGGTGCAAACTTTTCTGTAAGTGGAATGCTTCTTCCCTTTTTTATTTTACTGGGTGGGTAACCGTTCTCTAGATTACATCTGATTTTGCAATTTCCGTAAGCGACACACACACACATACACAGAGGTGTGTTCTGCTTGCTCAGTTTATACCACCATACACTGGAATGGATGTAGTGGCAGAGTAGCCTGCCCCACCCCTACACCACACACACACACACACACACACACAGGACAAGCTGTTGTCACTTATAAGATCAGTCACTGACCGTAAACGCTCTTGGGCAAGAGAAACTTACCGTAACTCCACACATCACTTTTGTGGGTGAAAATCCTGTGCTGAATGCATTCCAATGCTAACCATTTAATCGGCATCTGGAAAAATTATCATATATGTACATATATATATAAAAGATGATGATGCTTGGTGTCTGTCACATGCAAAAACAATCACAAATCTTATCCACAATATTACTGTTTATGTTATTTCCCTTTCGTAAAAACCAACAAAATTATTCTTCCAGTTTAGTACTTTGTTAAATGATGCTTCCTTTCTTCCTCTTTATCATGATTTATTTACTGAATTAATTCCTAACCAGCTAAATAATTCAAACAAACATGTATATGATGGTTCCACTTTTCATGTGTGTTTTTATAGGAGTAGACTATTGTCCTTTTCTTTTGTTTTTAGCACAATAAAAAACTATAGATCTGAACCGAAGTTTCCAAAACTAAGATGTAAAATAACATTTCTACCTTTTGGCTGTAAACCGAACAGGTAAATAGAATTTAATGTGGTGCGGTGCCTAACTCCTTTACACACTGCTTTCCTCCTCGCTTTCATACAGTGTTACAAGTCGCCTTAAATTTTAAACAGGAACTCCTTTGAATTTAAGTTACAGTACGTTAAGTTTTGATGCATTATAAACTCCCTGATGCCAAACCCACAGAAAATTGGCTCCCTTTCTATGCTGGTACCAGACCAAAAAAAAAAAAAAACAACAACAAAAGACAACCTTCTAGATTTTAACAATATAATACCTAAAAAATGCTGTCTATTGAAAATACCCCTCTTAAAGTTTACCTTTTCAAAGTGCATTGTTTAGAAAAGGAGGTAAACCATTAGATTAAAAGCATCTCTTCACGTAGCTGGCAGGAATCTAGAAGTATATTCCCCACAAACTCCCGAAACATCTAAGTACCAGCTGGGAGGTACCCACCCAATGCTGCGCTTTAGGTCAATGTGTGGTAGCTTAGAAACTTGCCCAGATCCTGAAGTGCCTACACCCAAAAATACCTGCAGTCTTTAGTTGCTATGGTTTGGCTGTGAAGGAGTAACAGAGCAAACAAACGCACAAACACTTGAAAATATGTATTACATCAGACTTTTGTTGCTTCTGTTTCCCTTTCCTCCACTTAAGATTCAATTAAAAAAATAACAAAAAAAAACAAACAACATATTAAACCTTTCAAAGGAGCAGATTATCTAGAAATAAAAGCAAACACAGAAAATTAATGCAGTCCTAATATTAAATTTCTTAGACTAGAGCAAATAAAACTCAAACATTTGTTACCTTTCCACCTGCAGCATGATACTCATCCTCATTATAGTCTAGCAGTTTAGCAAGTCCAAAATCTGTTATCTTCACCTGGCCAGGACTTTGAACTAAAAACAAACACACATTCCGGAAATCAGTCAGCTGGTGATTCACTGGCAACCACAAAGCAATCTTTTCTTCTTGGCTGATCCCTCAACTTCATGCAACAGCTCTAATCTACCCTAATACCATCACAGAAATTCTAAGTAATCAGATAATTCTAGTGAGATTAGAGGTCATGAAAACAATCTCACATCTTTCTCACTGATGATATACAGGGATTACCAGAGAAACAGAAGGTTTATACAATATAATGCACCTATGAAAGACATCCAGAAAGTAATCTGAAACTGTGCAGCAATTACACTGGGTAAAAACTTCTTATGATTACAGCGTCTTGACTAAAGAATAAAAGATTAGAAAAAATTAATTTAAAAAAAAAACTTTCTAATATTTAACAGATATTTATTTGTAAAGATTCAGTCAGCATAAAGCATCCAACACAAGAACCATAACTAAATGAACTGAACTGAACACCTGTTTACTGTTGAACTCAAACTTATTCAAAGTTCTAACTTTGGTAACAACAACAAAATTCCTTCTTGGGTGATCCTTTTAGTAACAGATTTCGTCAAAACTGATCATATTCCGACAAACATTCTACCAATAAACCATAATAATAGTAATAATAATACAACTGCATGACAATGAATGTTTCACTAAATTTTTGTTGTTCATCCACAATTTAAGGAAGTATTTCTTTGTACTTTCACATCTGTAAAGGTAAATTTTAAACAAAAATACCTCCTAGGTATTTACATCACAGAATTGATCAAGCTTCAGGACTATTCTCACACAGCAAACAAATCTATAATTTATAAATAAATAATTTTAATTGACAAGCATCACTGAAACAACAGGTGTCTCATTAAATTGCCACATCAAGATTAACTGGCTTCAGTTATTTCCCTTTGACTATTTCATTTTGTTTTTCTTTTGTTAAAAGCCAATGGAGATAATTCACATGTCACTTTTAATGTCTGTTTGTTTGTTTTTTTTAATGAGGCGGCGTTTTCTTGATCTTTTAATAAACGATGAACAATGAGAGATGTGGTAAGACTTTGTTTTGTTTTTTTTTTTCTGTTAACTGGTCAAGGCAAACGAATGCAAAATGCAGCATGCTGAGAAATGAACGACAGCGAGCTTACTGGACAGAAAGACCAGCTATGCACTAGGGCCATCCAGTCAAATAAAATCTGGCTGGAATAGCACTGCCACAACAACAACCCGTCCCTGACATCTATTTCTAGTACTATAGGTCACAAATGGGTTCTGAAGAAATTATTCTGCACGCTTAGAAAAGTGAAACAACGAGTTTCTAAAATGTGTGTAAGAGAACAAAAAAGAAAAAGTGGTTTGACAATAAGCATACACTGAAACTTAATTTATGCTTCTTTTTCTTTTTCAAAGATCAGTGATTTTTATACGCTAGGGACATTCAAACCAAACTCTGCCAGATACCATTAAAATGATGCTTTACAGCTTGGGTTCATGTCAATGACTCTGGTACACTTTTACCAGATAAACAAAACCAAAATAATTTGTGCTTACGAAGAACATTTCTTGCAGCCAGATCTCTATGAACGATGGCTCTTTCCTCAAGGTACGTCATTCCCTGGTGAAGTATAAACGTGTTCAGAATTACTATTAATAATGGTCATTTTCCAGTAATCGCAAGAATATTATCATAAAGACAAAAAAAGCAAAGTTATTAAATTTTATAAAAATTGAAATTTGCTAACCCACACAAAAAAGTACCATGCATAGTAAACTGTTATCTAAAGCTGTAATTATTGCAGTTGTCGATTCCATTAGAAGGTATCTTCTCAGATACCGAGAGAGACAGCAAGCATGTCTTTAACTTCTTGCCCTACTAATTACTTCCTGCTACTAGTAAATAAAAATAGAGTGCATTTGTTGCATAACTTACTAAAATTTTTCTGAAAAACTGTACATTGAATGGGATAGCAAAATTAAGTTATAGGGATGGATATGGGTTCTGTAAGAAATGCATTGCTGAGACAGTGTGTTCCACTAAAACTATAATAAAAGGACACAAATCAAATGGAAAAGATGGCATTACCAGATCACACGTGGTCATGTGATCACCATCACTGACAATAAGAAGTGGCTCTGGAACCCAACTTGTTAAGTCTAGTGTTCAGGTAAGTGATATCAGTCAGGCTGCAGATTCTGAGACCTTTTTACTCACCCACCCCTTAATTGCTTCTCATTAGCCAAATTTCCCCAGAAAACAACTTGGCACTCACTCGTGCAATCTGCATGCACCAGTTGAGAAGAGCTTTGGATCCAATATTGTCTTTGTTCTTGCGGACATAGTCCAAGAGACAGCCAAGTGGCATCAGCTGGGTTATCAGCATCATCTGTGCTGTCATGCACACAGCAAGGATCCGGATGCAGCACTGTTGGTCCACTGAGGCCATTACTCTTGCCTCCTCCAGTAACTCTTTGTTTTGACTTGGGGATGTACCTTCCTGCAAAACCTTGATAGCCACTGGGATTTTTACATTTTCTCCTTTTGGAATCCAAAATCCCTATTAAAAAAAAAATATATATATATGTATATATTTTTTAATGACACACATACACAAAAACATAATAACACAATTAGATTGATGTTAGTTCTAATTCACCCTAATATCATCATAGATCATGTAAATAATCAAGTAATTCTGGTTCCACTTGATCTTATAAAAACGCATTGAACTTTTCCGTAACCCAAGATAATAAATAAGTCAGGGAGGTAAGAAATTAACATCTTAAAGCCTTTCTGCTTCATAGAATGGGCATCTAGCATGGTTCTATTTTACTCAAAGAAAAATGCTGAAGTACAACTTCTCTTATGCTGAAAAAATAATTGAATTTTAAAAACAAACAAACAGACGACGCATTTTACCCTCAGATCAGCTAAATTTATTAAATTTAGCCTCAAATATTTGTTCTGCAATGTTAATTCTTTCATAAATTTGTGCAGGAAACCACATGCATGCAATGAGACCGATCAGAAGTCTCCTGTACATTGAAAACAATTGGAATAAACGTTATTATTTGGAAATATTTGAATGATATCTTGTATTACAGTAAAAAAAATTATTGCAAAGTAAACATTCATGGAAGTTAGATTTTTGTTGAATGTTGTGTGAACAACGGGATAGCAAATCTATTAGTGAAATAGCAAAACTAAAGGTGAGGGGGGGCAAGAATCTCATCAAACTCTACTTTGGATTTTGTAGCCAAACCTAATTAACTATTGGAATGCAAAATCGGACAACTCATCTTCCTTATTAAAAGAAAGAAAAAAAAAATTTTTTTTTAAATTTCAGTTACATGATGCACCTTTGCATTTAGCAACAGAATGGCAGGTGCTTGCTGTCTTTCTTTCGTGTCATTAGTTGACCCAAGCCCCGGAAGATAACGGTCACCCACATTACTATACCTTATACACCGTTCCAAAAGCTCCTGATCCAATGATGCCACCACGTCTTAGTTCAGATTCCTTAATTAGACGGAGCTGAGCTAAATCTGGTTTCACATTTGTAGGAGTCAGAGGCTGAAAAAACAACAACAATGGCTGTGTGATACTTAACTAGAAAAATTGCAACACGAAGTCATCAGCATCAACAACAATTTCCCTAATTTTCACGATAGAACACAGTAACAAAGTATGTAATTAAAAATAATTTTAGCTACCACAAAAAAAAAATAATAAAGCAACTCTGCTGAAAAGAAATTAGTTATTGTTCCAACCAACCACAGGGAAGCTATAATACAGTCTTAGTCAAGGAGTAGATGGCACATTATAACAGTCCCACCCTAATCAAACTTTAGTCAGAAATGACTTAGGTTAAAACATTAAACAGTTTTTATCCAGATTTGTATTGATGATGCAGGGTGTCCTAAAAAGATATATACAGACATTTTTCTATAGCCTAGTTAATGAAGACACATCACTGGATTTATGCATGAAGGCAAAATTTCAGACAGCACAAATGGTGCTACACAATAACTGATGTTCAAAACGTCCACCTGTCGCATCCATCTAGGTATTGTAGCATCTAACAATAGAGTGACTTGTTGCAGCACATGTTTTAATAGGAATAGTTTTTTGAAGCATGAATGATTCTCTGTTGGAGTTTATGGATGGTAGCTTGGTTTATGATGTACACCTTGTCCTTCAGTGCACACACCCCCCCCCCCACAGGAAAAGTCTGGTGCTGTGAAATTTAGTGTGTGCGGTGAGTATTCAACTGGTCTGCATCATCCCATCCATCTCTCGCTAAAATGTCCAACCAAAAATTCCCATACATCTGTGTGATGATGCATTTCAGAGTAACCTGTAAGCTTCTAAATGAAACATGTCTTAATGTTGAGGAACAAAATACCTTTGTGTGGTAGTGTACAAAAGGGACACTGTATTTAGCAAACAAAATTCAATATATATATATATATATATAACACATTGTAAACAAAAGATAATAGTTTTAAAATCTAAATCTTTTAAATAAAACAAAAATGCCTCAGTATAGTCATAATCCAAATTATATGACTATATATAAACTTTTTGTTCTTGAAAATCATCTAAAAATTAAAGTAAAACAAATAAGCATAATGGTTTGTAGACATAAGAGGAATCAGAGGAATTATCCCACTTGAAATAATACAAGGTAATTTTGTGAATTATAAGGCAAACTGTTTTATTTTCTTTTAAATTATTAAAGAAAAAAAAATCTTTGTTAGTTCTTTTTTTGTTGAAAAGAAATACAAATGTTTATTAGGGAGTTGGCTTCCACCATCAAACTGTTAGAAGTCACATAAACATGGTATGTATCTTCTGATTGGCTAGTCCTGCCAACAAGTCTAATTTTGGCTTAGATTGGTAGCCAGTCCATTTGGGGATTTTGCCAGAGTAGAATCTGGAAGTACTGGTAAATTCCATTGCAATTCTGAGACATCAGAACCACAAGCAACAACCATAAGCTGATACTTAGGATCATGATTCAGTGCTAAGTAATATCAACTAAATGTGCTGGGTATGAGCCTTTGTTTATATTTTACATTGAAACTGGATGCATTCCCACCACCTAAAAGATGGTTGTTGCTACCCGGAAAAGAAAAAAATTCTGGGTTATGATATTTGGAAGGTTACAATCCCAACAGTTCCAACATGTGAAGTTTGCTTGGCTGACAAACATACGAGCATCCAGATGAAGAGAAAGACCAGTTCCTGAATCTCCAACTCAAGAAGCAAACCTGAGTTGATTCACCTGTTCACATGAAGAATCTTGAAGAGCAGCTCTATATGCCTGTGTGTGTGGAAGTCAGCACATCATCCACACGAGCTAGACACCAAGTTACCATTTTGATAACTCTAGCTGTAATTTCCATGGCTACTACTTAACATTAATTTACTGGCTTACTGGTTTACTTGAACATAAACACTACTGAACTTTATTATTTTTTTTTTTGTTGCCATAAATTATTGTATTGTGTATCTGTTTGTTTGATTTTCAGTATCTTTGAAACTACGGTTAGTTTAAACAGAAGATGTGTCTGCGTGGATGAGTTATCTCCCCATCCATCTTATTTAAAAAAAGAAAGAAAGAAAATCCCTTTCCTAACATATCAATTCTGTAGATATAGTCATTTAAATATAAATCAGTTCAAAGGTTTCAAATATATTTTAAAAATTACAAATTTTTCGTTTATTTTAATTTTCCCAAATCTGTTATTTAAACGAAAAAAAAAACCTTCAATGTCTGATTAGTTACCAGATGGAGCTGAACTGAAACATTTCTAAATTTGCGTGCACACTTACCTCAGTCTCTTCAAAGCCAGTCATCCTCGCAGTCAACTTGGCCGTATTTTCCTGAGCCCGCGCTCGCTGCCGCCAGTAATGGCAGGCGATCACCATTAACGCTAACACAACGACAATTGATCCACTGACGGAACTGATGATTATAATCAGCTTCTTCCTCTCTTCCCTGTAGGAAAAATAAAAGATTAGCAACAAAAAAATTAAAAAAAACTGGTTTGTGGTAAGATATCAGCTGGTAAACACAGTTGGCAATTTACTGCAGAATCCTCTATGAGAGGGGAGGAAAACTAACAGCTGGAAATCTCTTACCTTTCCGTTTCCTGCAGATCTGCAACTACTTCTGGATGGGTTTTATCAGCACACAGCGTCTTTCCAGAGTCCTTGGTCTGGTCATCTTTAACAAGGTACTGCTTGTGTTCTGGGCACTTGTCAGTACAGTTAAACTGCAAACAAACAATATAAAAGATAGTTAGATAAACCTACCATTTCAGCCCTATGCAACCTGCAGGGATGACTCAGAATCCAATGAGACCAAAACTATATTTTGCATGATCTTTTAGATGTCAGTGAACTAATAAAGTAAGATGGAAAATGGATTTTTTTTTTTAAACTTAAATTACTGGTACCTGTTGGACTGATAAATAGAAGCATCAGCAAGTTAAATATAAGACACAGGGTGGCAAGACGTTGTTCGTACCCAAGAATGCAACTTTTGTATTTAAAACAAAACAAACAAATAAATTAAAAAACGGCATTTAAAGGGAGATAACTAATCCTCAGTTAAAAATTGTTTTAATTTACTGCATCTCAATATAGTGTGAACACAGCCAACAGAATAACTACTACACAATTTGTTTGTTTTCTTTAATAATTGCAGAAAGAAAAATAAAAATATCTTGACCGATAGCCTGATCTGGGTTTAGGTTTACTACTTGGTCCTGGAATAGTCAATTGGTTTCTTTTGTTAGCTAATACAATTAATTAAACTTTTAAAGTTTGTTTTTTTTTTTAAGTTAAAGAACTGACCAGCTCCAAAAAGATGACACTGCACAGAGGAAAAAAGCACTCACCTGGGTGTTGTTGTCATTTGTGTACACCTTGAAATATTTGCAAGCAAAGCAATCGGAAGCCGTTGGACCAGTACAGCCGTTGATACACTCGGTGTGACAGTGCTTACAAAGCTTTGTCACTGGGTCTCCATAATGGAGACCGGGACAGTCTTTGTAGCAGCGCCCACTCAGTTTGAAGTGCCGACATTCGTCACAGAAGGGAGTTCCTGGGCCGTTACATGTCTTACAGTCACTGTGACACTGCTTACAGAGCTATTAATGAAAAAAAAACAGAAAGGTGCTATTATTTAAATGAAGGATTTAGAAATGAAGCAACAGAATTAAAATATGAATAATAAACTATAGCTTACTTAAAGAAAGTACTTTCCCAACTTTCCAACTCTTGTGCCAAATCAAAGAGAGAGCAAAATAACTTTCTTAAATTACACTCTGACTAAAAGAAGTTGGCAGCCTCTGTAGGAAGAGGGTTAACTACTGTCAGTGCTTCAGGTAAACTTAGGTCTCCAGTAGATTAGTAAAAAATGAATGTAGAGTTCAGGCAGATGTTACAATTTTACATCCAGAACATTAATGGGACCTTAGTTTATCTTAGTAGTCACAAAAAGATAGGATGACATCATGATTAATTCGATTAATTCTATTGCCATTGGGAAGTGCAGTAGTCAAGTAGTTAGCCCACTGAATTGCTAAAGTTGAGAGCTCAAGTTTGACTCCCAGTCAAAACCAGCTCAGTGTGGTGTACTACTCCATTACTGTTTCTTCTCACTCTTCATCACCAGCTGGCCACATGAGTTTCCTCTAGACACTGGTTTCTTTCCATACCTAAAAAAAAAATGAAGAGTTGTAGTGAAACCCACTTGTCTCAGAACCTAGACAGATATCCACAATCCCATAATTGGGAAAGCGTGTGGCAAGAAAGACAATCACTATTAACTACATTTGCTGGAAAAGTGAATGTGATAAAAGAAGCTAATATTGTGGAAAGAAACTGGTGGCACCAAAAATCTGCTGTAGTGCCAAAAGTCAACTACTTTGTTTTAATGGAAGTGTTCTGTGAAGAGCAGGGGTTGGTACACTGAAGTCTGCAAGGTGCCACAGGCATGTTAAACAGAATTAGGTAATAGAAAAAGTAGAAAATCCTGATGATTGATAACAAAAAGAACGAGAGAGGAAATTAAAGTAATTACTTAATTGTAACAGGGGATAATTTGCACTAAATAAATGATTAAGATGCTCTGAAGACAGAAACAAAAGAACTAGAGACGAGTAAGAATGACACTACAATAGGAGGCTGCTCAAACAGATTCATACTATTTGTACTTAAATATTCGAGTAGCTGAAATCATTAATCAAAAGGAGAGAGGCTAACTGCACAATAGGCATAATACTTTAGATACATCACTTTCAATTTAAAAGTGCTAAAAATACTCAGCAATAGCTTTCTAAATATGGAAAATAAAAACTGGAAATAAATTAGCAATAAACAATATTAATTATTGCTGGATTTAAAAAAAAAACTACTCTGAAGTTTGCTGATTTTTAAAATCAATTACAAATGTCTTAATTTTTATTAGCAAAGATATTAATATCACCAAATACTATAATATTTTTGTAACAAGAAAATAAACACAATACCTGTAGGAAAGACGGAAGATAGTTGTTAGAAGGGTCAGCTGGTTATAGCACCAGTATTTTCTTATTAAACGTAGAGATGAGCTTTAATTGATGTCATGTTTTGAGCCTATAGCTCATCTCTGTTTAATTAGAAATTACTGGTGCTGTAACAACTGACCCTAGTCTCTCCATCTGTGTTTATCAGTGTCAATAATGATAATTTTCTTGAAACAATGCTTATAATGACCATCCATTTAGTGTTATTTTATTTCATTTAGCATTATTTTGAAAGTAAACCAATTATAGATAGTTTCATTTTCCTGAAAATATAGTTAAAAGTTATCTCCCGTTTAATAATGCATTTTCCTCAAGACATTAATTGCTTCCCTTTATCATTATCTCCCTTTAACAATTCATTAAAAATGCATCAAGCCAAGACAGCCATGAACAGAACGTCTGTTGTACTTGTATGGAATGAGAAAGAAAACAAAAACCATTCATTTGAAAATATGTGGATGATTTACTGATACTATCACAGTAGGCATTATTGTAAAACAGAAAAAAAAAAAAAGTTAATAAAACTATCTGTTCACCAAATGGAATTATAATTTGACAAAAAATTATACATCAAATGGGAAAAAGGCATTTTCAGTTTAAAAAGATAATACAGAAATTACCAAGAACAAACACATTTTACTGGCTGCATACAATACCTGCTTTCCTGACATTGGTGACTTTTCTTCGGCAAAGGATCGATAATATCCACTTGGACAAGATTCTATGTTCTTCGACAAGCACAGAATTCGGCCTTGTTTCTGCTCTATGCCAATCTCGCAGCTTTTACAGCCGCCCCAGCGAACTTCATTATGTGGACCAGAACAGCTACAAAACAACAAAAAAATTGCCTTTTTTATTTATTTACTTACTTTTTGATGATACAACTCTAAGAGGTGTAATGTTGAGTGGGATCCTTATTGTAGTCAAACTGGAAAATGTAAATGATTCGGTGACTCACCCATTTGCACAGGTTTCGTGACACATCTGACAAATCTTGCTCTTATCTGGGTATTTTGAAGGTGGGCATTTATTCCTGCAGTTTGGGCCATCTTTCACATTTAGACAACTGTCACACTCGTCAAGGTTCTAGATATATAAATAAATAATTTTTTTAAAAAATTTAACTATATTCACCATATGCTACAATGGCTGAAAGCGTTTAAGATATTCCATGCTTTAAAGCACTAGTCCACTACATAGTTTATTCCTTTTCATTTTTTCCTTATATTTTCTCTACACACTGCTGCTAGAATTTTGTACATCTTAGCAGATCACTCTGGTAGTTTATTCTACCAACAGACTTTTACTTTCGTTAAAAAAAGGAAAGAAAAAAAATGAATACCAAGCCCTAAAGGTAACTTGAAAATTTCTTAGTATTTATTCATTCAAACTGAAAGAGTCTGCAGAGAGGCCCATGAGAGGAACGGATGGAAAGCTGCAATTGTTAATGTCTGAATAGGAGACAGCAATGAGAGATCCATTGCAAGCACCTAATTTCAAGTAGTTTCATTAGATATTTTTGAACAATGAAGTCATAAAAATTCCAGAGAATCATGGTGAGCCTTCTCAATATCTCACTTTTGCACCAGAGATGGAGAGAGACACACACAGTCTGTTCAAATGCAAAACAAATTCACCAATTGGTCAATCTTATATAATTGTGACAAGATTTCTAGCTTAGCTGTCCATAAATAAATTTTGCTCTGTTTCTAAATTTGTTTCCCCATTTGTATGCGGGTAAGACCAGCATAAGTATCTAGGAGAGGTGCACTGTGCATTTGTCCAAAGAAAGAATTTGGCATCATTAAGCCCTATAATTCTTGATTCTGACCTCACTTAATTTCTGCCACCATCTTGATGGATTTTAAATTTCACATTAAGGAGTCATTTTTTTTTAAATACAAGATTCCATAAAGCAAGGACTGACGACTTACCGGTCCAGTGCAGTTGTTTGCACATTCACTATGGCACTGACTGCAGATATTCCTCCCTGCATCATAGAGTCGCGGCTTACTGGAACATGATGCAATGCAGAGTGTTGTGTTCTCCACATGGTAATGTTTGCAAGACAGGCATTTTGTCGGACCTTTACCCCAGCAACCATCACTGGAGCATTCCTTATCACAGACTTCATTTGCCTTTTCTGAAACGCAATAAACAGTTTCATTCCATTACACAAATGTACAACGCTCCAAACAATGGATGTAAGTGACAAAGGCCCTACACTTACACAATGGCTACACCTTGCTAATGTTTAGAACAGTTACAGTGAATCCGTTTCCAACTTTTAGTAAAATTTTAAAATGCAAAAACGAAAGTTGAAACAAGTTATTTAAAAAATGCTACCTTTGCTTCGTTCATAACAAATTTAATTAATGTTTACAACAGGAATTAGTCTCAACCAGGAGCAGCAGCAGGAGGAGAATATATGGTATATTTTTAGTGAGAAAGTTTTAAATGAGTGGAATACATCGCACTAGTAGTAGCTGTTAAAAGCAACACCCTGCTTTAAAAACAGATTTCTCTTAACCTGGCCGCTCATTATAATCCACGATGTCCTCTGGCTTCGATGAAACCTTTACTGCTTAAAATACCCTGCAGCTTTGTAATGATGAAGGTAACAGTAACTGTGAATTCTAACAATTCACACTTCCAAAAGTAAATGGTACACACACCAAAAATCTATATCAAAGTCACTTTATTCACAGCAGTCACACATCAGCCAGAAATGCACGACTGCTATTTTGATACCAAATTGAAAATACCATTTTTGACAGAACACTGGTTTGGTATGTTGCATCCATCATTACAGTTTAAGTCGAACCTCATCGCCAGCAGAAAACTTAGTTACATCTTCAGTGGAGCCAACTCATGGCTATAAAGAAGATGGGTGAACAACTTCCGAGCATACTTGGTAATTTTCACAGTTGTTTGCATGCAAAATTTAGCAATATGCTACATTGCAGGATAATCTATTTTTAAGTAGATCACATGTCATGAAGTGCTAATTTCACCTTCATTGTAGCTACATCCTTTGTGTAAAGTTCATCAGTATGCAAAGTTTCAGCATCACAGGAGAAAGCTCACAATGTCCAATTGCTTCTTTGGAGATTTAATATTGTCATTCCTAGTTTTACCATTTGGGTTCTGATTCATAATGATGGAACCAGGATTTGTCTTCATCCACTAAATTTACAAGAAATTATCACAACCTTGTGCATGTCATTGGAGTAGCTGCACTAATGTCTACAAATGGATCCAGTTGTATACATGTGCCAACATTTTGCATACCCACTGTGTACACAAGGTATCCAAATGCAAGTAACATTTCCTGCACAAAAACGCAGCAAAATCGCTGCAATACAACTGTAATGTCCTAAAACTCACCAATCAGCCTGGATTACTCTGTATACTTGTTGCTGATGCTATCATTCTTGGCCTATCAAAAATCTTCCATTGATCAACCCACTGTCTGACAGTCCATGCACATCAAACAGTTTGCCATAAATCTTGGCAATCTTAACGCCTTTCTCTAGAAATATGATCACAACTTTTTGTTTGAGCAACACACTCATTCTGACCATGTACATGTTGTTCATGACCACTTCTGAGTGACTATGAGTAAAATGTATGTAGCAGTGCAGGCATAGCATTCGTAAAAGTGGTTGCACTTTGCATGCATGTTTGTTGATATAAAATGGACTTGGTTAAAAACTGTTCATATATGCTCCTGTAACTTTGGTGTTAAACATGGCTAGCATTTATAATTTTGAATAAGACTATATATCACACACACATATATACTAATTTAAAAAAATAAGCAAAAAGCAATTCTAAGACTGCAGTGCTTGAATAGTATATTCATGTGTGTTTATTTTTTGGTTGAAGAGAGCCTCCGTATTAATTTAAATTTTGCATTTAAAAACCTGATGTCAGTGACAGCTAAGTTAGATTATTTGGAAAAAACAGAATGGCCGTCTGAAATCAGCATTGAAAAATACCAGTGATGTCAGTCTGAAAATAATATAGATAAATTGAAAGTAGCAGACAAGGCCTTAATGATGTGTGGCCACAAATGACCCAAATACAAGCTTGTACAGTGTTTTAGTATTGACCAAATGATCCAGCTGTCATTATGGGATATTATCTCATTCTTTGATCAGGGCCATTTCCAGCTGAACAAGAGACTGTTGGTGGACTTGATGATCACAAACATGCCTCCTTAAAATGTCCTAAACATGTTTCATCAGATCTAAGTCCAGAGATGGTTTAGGCCACACCATGCAAAATTAACACCATGTGCATGACATGGATGAGTACTGTCATCCATAAATCTGGTACCTTGCCACTGATTTAGAGAGATGACTACATATGTAAGGATCTCATCCCTGTACTATACGGTCATAGAACCCCTCCAAATAATGACAAGTTCAGTTCTTTGAACAACTTTAATGGTAGTCCAAGGCTTTTCCCATCAAATCATTGATGCTGGCCCATAGCACAGTTAGCAAATCATTCCAAAATTTGTTTCCTGAGTATAATCCATCCATTGTTGACATCTAGACCTGCTGGTGAAAAAGAACATGTCACCGACAGTTCACCTTCCAGTTGTGATGTTGTGCCACCACTCATGTATGTATAGCTGTTGATGGTGCTATGTTAAGGGTATACACAACAGTGGTATTCTGGACTTCAAACTACTACCACAAAGCTTGTTGAGAACTATTGTAAAAATTCTCTGGCTGGTTGCTCTTTGGAGAGATCATGCTGTTGCAAAATGGTTTTTTGCAAGTGTGACAAGATAACGATCATCACAAGGGTTGAAACCCTTGAGCAACCTGAACGAGTTCTCTCCATGAGCTGGCCAGTCTTTCAGTACCTTGTTAGTCCTCTAGAAATATCAATGTGATGAACACTGTAATTGGAAGCAATGGAAGCCCGTGTTATCCCTCCTTGAACCATCCCAATGACCTGAGCCACCTCATTTGGTGTTAAATAACAACTAGGCATTCCTAAATTGACTTGTACCACAAGCATGGCCAGTTTATAGTTTAAGTGGGAAAAGTGATTTGCAAGCAAGTTTCTAATGCTACTCAGTTCATGAGATGATGACTGTAACATTACATATTATACTGTATGTGCAATGTCACACAAAGTACCATAAAAACCACTGCAGGCTTGGAAACACTTGTTGCTATTTTTTTTGTGAGGAGATTATATAAAACACACACACACATACACTAATGGCCAAAAATTTGAAAGAAACAAACGCAATTATGGGGAAAATTATTAAAAAGGAATGTATAACCAATTTATTTCTCACCACAACATACCGAATGCAAGATTCACTACATGAATGCAGAGAAATACACATATCCAGCAAACTTAATAGTTAAGCGCACCAAAAGTTCCAATAAAACAGAATTACCACAGTCTTCTTTGTTTCCATTTTTCTCCACTATTGCTTGTTGACGATCTGAACTGAAAAGCTTTTTGAAATTTATAGTATCAGCAAAGCAGAGATTCTTGTTGTTTTTGATGATGACATTTCCATTTTTAATTTTTTTCAATGATGTCAGTTCTAGTGATGTCATATACTTGACATAGATATTCATGGAGGTTCCAGTACTGAAATCACACAAGGATTACAGCATTAAAAAAAAAAAAAAAAACCTGAAGATGTAGAACACAACTGTTCAAAGATTTCACCTGACACACTTCCACAATAGGACAAATGCACTATTTCTAAATTCTAGATGGACAGGCCTTCAAATTAACAAAGTAGTTTGTATTCAGAGCTGTTCGAGCTTAAAGTTAAATTCAGGTGTTCTGTTAACTCTCCGAAACACCATCAAAACAAAAACAAACAAACAAACAAAAAAAACAGTAAAAAGCGTTTCTTGCTTTGTTTACATCAGAATATAAAGGAAAAAAAAGGGTGATTCTTACTGTTTATCTTTTGGGAGATGAGGAAATGGCGCAGCAATAGGTTTTGTCTTGCCCAATTAGAATGCATATAACAGAAGTTTGAAACAATTAATGAAGCTATACTGCTGAAATCAGGAAGTTTAGAACATGGTCATTTAACCAAAAATATCTAATTAGCTCCAAACAAATACAAAGTTAATTTCAGTTTTTTGTATAAAAGGAATATAAAAGCAAGCAGGCACCAAACTAAGTAAAGTAACACTGGTTAGCGATTATTTATGTTATGTAATCCAACACACCTGTTGTGGAACTCTGAAGAATAGCCAGGTAAACGATGACTAATTTCTCCAACTTAAAAAACAATTTGTCTACTAAAACAGTACTTCCTTGTGCTTTTTCTAGAGCACATCTGCTTTGCTTCTGAATAAATAATTGCCCTTTTTTGTCGATAATTATAGATGTTGCTTTACAACCATGCAGTGTATAAAAACACCGAAACAGGACATACATACTTGTGTGTGTCACGACCGCCAATCACCTCCAAACTGCGTAGAAATGACAGGTTTTCTGACTGATTACTAAGAGACTGTACCATTAGAAATCCAGTGATTTCCTTCACCGTGCTGAACACATTCATTTCTTCTTGAGTCACACCACTTATGTTATTATACTTGTCACTGTAAAGATAACAGGTGAGTGAGTATCAGCTTATAAGGAAACATTACTAAAAACTGCAGCAGAGTGTCATGGTGGTTGGTCCAGTGCCAGACTGCTGTCCTGCTAAGATGGACCAAGTTCAGTCCCCACTACTGACTTACTCAATTTGGCATACCTCCATGTCAGGGTCTAGCTTCAATCTTCTCCACCAGATGGCTATGTGGGTTTCCTACAGGTGTCCCTTCTTTCATATCTAAAAAGTGAAGAGTACTAGTAAGAATTTCCATGCTGGAGTTGAAAGTGCCGTGTGATGCAGGATTAGCAACACTTCTTGGCAGACAACCACAGCCCTACGTTCTTTCAATAAGGCTGCCTCTCCTGTAGTCAGTGACATACAAACAAAATTTCTAAAAGCTGCAGCACTGTCTTCATACAAAGATGCCAGAAATGGAAAGAAATAAAACTCCTGGCCAAATTTAAGGGAATTTTTCTGTTCCTTTCTAATATGAATTTAACGAAAATTTACAGCATTGTTTTAAAGAACAAATTCAGTACCTAAAATGTAACACAAAATTCTTTCCTTGCTAAGATTCTCATTGAGCAAATTAGAATACTTACTGATTAATTCGAATATATTTTTTTATTTTTGTTTATTAAAGATGAATCAATAAATCAATAAAATATTATGAGATTCCCCCCCCCTTTCATACTTACCCATCAAAAGTTGGTGTAAGGATTTTCAAACTGCCTTCGATCACAGTGCAGTCTTTGAATGTGCTAAGGGTCATAGCTGTAACATAATCAGAATTTTGGTTACCCTTACATCCTGAAAAAAAAAAAAAAGCATGTAAATTCAACTTTTAAAAAAAAAAAAGAAGCAAAAACAGGTAAATATAAAATTTAATAAATGCAAAAACAAGGAAACCCCTCAGGATAATTATAAACCACACAGGTACATAATTTATCCTGAATCAAAGCAATGCAACTTATAGAACAAACAAGCATTACGACAGGCTGAACATTATTTGTGGTCAAAGATGAGGAGAAGTCAGACTTTACTTACTTTTAGGACAAGGTCCCTTACAGAATAAGCATGTGTTGTTAATTGGCAATTTATTCGAGGGACATGTCTTTACGCATGCTCCTTCGTCTTTTAGCATGTGTTCTGAAATAGTAAAATTTAAAAAAACTTATGAAATAAATAAAAGATTGTAGCAGGATATAGGCAACAAGATTTGTATTGTTCCAAAACAACAAACTGGAGCAACAGCTGACTACAATTGCAAGGTCAATAGAATGCTCAACAAAATGCTTCACACAATTAGCATTACAAGTACCAATTGATATACTTACATAAAAGCATCTTTTATTATAATAATTTTTTACTCTCAACTAATTATTGCTGTGGTATATAACATACATGTAGGAAGCCACCACTGTGGCCTCACCAAGAAATATTTGAGAGCCAGAGTTTGAATCCTGGTTGGTGCTAGCACAGAGTGGTATACCTAACTGGAGCGGTTTCTTTGTTGTTGTTGTTCATTAGCTGGCCATTTGGATTTTCTCTGGGCTCTCCATTTTCCTCTCACATCTAAAAAAAAGCTAAGGATTCTAGTGAGGGCTTTCTGCAGTAGGTGTGTAGCTAACCTCTGCACCCTAGTCTCCTCCAGTTAGTTTAGGAAACAGAGGTTTTCAATGGTGAATCCCTTATGTGCCAATGTTGGCATATAGGTTTGAAGAAGAATGATCTATTTACTAGTACATATGATATATTTATGTATGAATATTATAAAACATACATGACAAAAACACTGTTTATGTTGAAATATTGATCTCACAAAATTTTTTTTAAAAAAATTCTTTTCGTTGGAAAGTCTATAATTACATCTGCCATTGTTTACATTGATCCACAGGTAAGATGGCCAAGCCTCCTCACTTAGCTTTATAACAAGTGGTCTTAAAGTGATTCTCAGTCAATTACTTTCCCAGTCTGTTTCAGGAACATGGCCTCAGTAAGACCATCTAAGTGCAGAAGCTTTGAGAATGTTGAAACTGAATTGGAACTTCCACTTTTCACATGAACATGTGCTTAAACCAAAGTGGAAAGGAAATCTGTAATTTATCCTGGGAAGTGTATTCAGAAAGCTGCTTGTGCATTTGGTAATTTTCATGAATTTTCATTACTTGCATCTGTCAAAAGATGATTGATCAAGCTACAGTTACACCATTGTTACTATACTAATCTATGAACAGACATTGTATTTCTTATCTCTCTCTTTCTCTCTTTTTTTGTGCTAATTATTTTGAACTTGCATTAAGTTGGATGGTTGTTCAACAATCCAATCAAATCATGTGCATATCTGATTAAAATGCAAGCATTCATCAGGGAGAGAGAGAGAGAGAGAGAGAGCAGTGGACGGATACACACGTGTTCGTTAAAAAAAATTTTGTCATCGCCCCCAAACAAAAACAGCTCCAAACTATCAGGATTCAGAAACTGTAAAGTTATTACTTATGACCAGAAACATCATGTAGGAGGTTGGCGATTACAAATTCTACATTTCTGGTAATGAAAACGACTCGTGCTTCTTTCACCCCAGGGGGGGGGGTGAGAAAGCATTGTTGTAATGGTATCAGGCCCCTGCATATCAAAGTAAACTTCACCAGACAAATCTGATATCCATTTTTCCCAGTAAAGAGAAATCAACATTTTCAGTACTGAATATAATGTGACTTTTACATCATACCTACAAACACGGATCTGTCCAATGCTTATTCAAGGTGGAAATCTCACAAACATTTCACAATGCCACAAGGTTTACGCTAACCAAAGTAATAATACAATCTTTAAGAAGAATCACCCTGCTGTCTGGATCCAATGCTTCGCCCTAAACAAACAAGATAATAACAGAATCCATCTGTTCCACCCTCCTTACTTTGTACACCCAATTTTTGTAGGAATTCCTTAGTTTCAGTGAATTTTGCAAGTTGAAAGAAAAAAAAAAAATTCTGAGAAGTATCATCGTCGCTACACTGTTGAGCTTTAATAGCAAAATTCACATTGAAATAAAGAAGGATTAAAGCATTTTATTACTTTCAGTTATTAAGAAAACCAGATAAATGTACTAACAATGACAACAAGCTACTAATAAACTATTTTAAAATTACATTAAAATGAGAAGTAAATGCGAAAACAGTCCAATTCATACCTGGGCAATCCTTGACACAAAGGGATCCATATGTGTACCTAGCATCAGGATTTTCTATCCATTTATACTTCTTGTTATCGTATATTTTTATATTGGGGCAAAATGGCACACATTCGCCATCATTGAAAAAATTCCTGCAAGCCTAGAGAGGAAAAAAATATATAAATAAATAAGTTATAATATAGACTTTGGCATGTGCACAAACATTTAAAAAGAAATCAGGCTTCTGCAAATCAAAATTGGTTCTCTTGACATAAGGTAGGGGAGAGCAGGACTAGTTGTTAGGGCACCAGTAATCCCTAATTAAATTCATAGATAATCATTAATCAATTCCATACACTTTGACCTTAAGCTCACTGATATATTTAATTAGGAATTACCTGTGCCGTGACAATTACCCTTATAACAACCAGCCAGTTTCCTGATTTTTAGAAAGGCTTCCCCTTCTGAAGTTGGAAGTGCCAGACCCTTCATGGTGCAGGGTTGGCAATGCTTTCCAGTGGACAACTGCAGCACTATGCTCCCTCCTTTGTAAACATCAGTGTATGGCATGGTGACAATTAGCCCCAGTCTCCACCAGCACCAGAACAAAAGCAATGCACTGGTGCAGGCAGGGATACTACAATACACTCTGAACAATAAACAAACAAAACACCACTGAAATAAAATGTAAAGGAAACAAATACTACTTCTAATTCAGGCAACAAATGTTCACAATGTGCATGGAATAAGAGAGGCAGAAAAAAAAATATCATCATTTATGGTTAAGTTCAGTTCATTAAAAACTTGCCTATTTTAATTGTACACTGCATGCATTTAAATTACCATCTAACTAAGTGTTTTTAAAGAACCATTTAGTGTAGCAGTTTAGAAGCCAAAGGGAGCAATAACACAATGAGCAGGAGCAGCAGCAGCTCTCAATGAACCTTAAATAAAGCTAAATATCCTGGTAACTCTTCTGAGAATTTTGCTCCACATATAAGTGCCTTCAGGGTTTATCAGAAGCAAGGAGAGATTTTGAGAGAGATACTTTTCTAAAAAATGATAAGATAAAAGAAAGCTCTTTTCTTTTGATTCTAGAATATATTATGATATTCAAAAGTTTGCCAAAGTTTTATTTCTTCTTATTATTATTAATTTGGGGTGTGTGTGTGTGTGTATTAACCCTTTAATTGCAAAATTTGTGGAATGCTTCCCATGTAACAGAATAACGCTTGAATACGTACCAAGCAATTTGTCTTTTTTGGCCCCGTGCAGCCACTTGCACATTCTGGATGACAGCACTGATTTGGCAATTTCCCAAAACAACGATTGTCACATGATTCGCTGCAAACTTTCCCATGGCTCACTAAAATTAAACGAAACCAGAAAGACACTCGGCTGCACATTACCAAGATCTCTGTGCATATGTTAATTCATAATAAGAGTAGAAGAAGAAAAAAAAGAGGAGGGGGTGCTAAGTCAACTTTAATGACCTCTGGTAATAATGATCCATAACTATAAAGCCCAAGCCAAATTCAGTGGAAATTTCTAGTTACCTTATATTGTAGTTTATTGGAAATAAGCCCATTGTTGATGAGGCAAACTATTTTGAACACTTATCCTAGTTGGAGGCCTCAAGTCTTTAGCATTTGTACTGGACAAATAGTTGTCTTTACTTCATCTTTAATAACCAACATAAAAAAACTCAAAGAATTTACTCACATAGCATTAAACTTGAAGGAAAGTAAATGTCATATAAATACCATGCAGAAGATTAGGTTTGTTTTGACACATTAACGATGTTGAAAAATGAGCTGTTATTTATTATTTTTTAACAAATCACTGATTTCAATTTCAAATTCACATTGCAAGGAGAGACAATACATGCTTCTCATTAAAAGTAAATTTACTTTTAAGATTATGACAAAAAAATTAAATAAAATAAAATAAGCAAAGTATTAATCAGTAGTTCATTGTAGATGCCATTAATTAAAATCCATCAAAGGGGAAACAGTACTTTGTTTATTAAAGCTATTAATCTTTTATCCTGTCCAGTTTGCATTTGATAGACAACATCTAGTAAGAGCCCACGCTCTATTTGCAGCATTATATCCCCTGTTACTCCTATAGTGTGCAGCCAGCCACTTTCTTGTGACATGGTAAAGTTCTATAAACTCAGCACAACACACGGTAGCAACACAGTTAGCCTTAGAGTTTTGGGGCCTCATGGAACAAGAGAGCTATAGTAAGTAACACCATCCGCATACAAATGGTGCTGCTACCCCTGATTTCTAACCAAAATTAAACACTGGACAGACAGAAGTCTCTCCCCCTGATCCAACATCTGCAAAAGTGAAACCCCATAAGTTTGTTTCATTTATAAAAAAAAAAAAACTAAAGTTTATCAGAAAAAGCATATACCACTGACAATAAAACTGTTACCAGTATGATTTTTATATTTGTTTCTGCTTTTTTTTAGATAATCTTTATTCATTGTTTTCCTTTCTACTAATTAAATAATATTTTCCCCTCTCAAATCACTAGTACGCACTTTCGTATTTCCACTGAGGTGCAGACAAAGTGTGTTTTATGAAAAATAAAGAGCAAGAGAGATTGAAAAATATTTTGAATCACTAATGGAAATACAGGAACATCTTAAAACAGTAGTTACAAAGTGGCATCCTTATTTTGCTGTGTACAGAAGAATTCAGACATTTGAAAGTATAACCCCTTTGGGCTGTATTTACATTTCTGGCACATTGATGGCCCCAAACCCCAACAGTGTCGCTTGCCTGTGGTTTCCTGATAACAGGAAGCATCACACTCGCCACCTGAAATTACACACAAATGAACAGACAAACAAAAATTATGGGAAATGTTAAAAAATCAGATTTTAAACAAGAAATCAAGACGTGATTTTCCGCCAAGTACTTAAATGCTCACTCATTGCAAGAAAATGCCAAACTTATGACATCTAAGTACCTCATTTAGTGAGATTGCCCTGAAATGCTATTTACAAATAATATAAGGTGTAAAAAGAAGAAAATTTCAGGTATTCCCTTGCACGTGTTTCAGTAAATGGAAGTTACCAGGCATCCACGGAAACCAGCAACATGATCATTACTTACCGGTTGATGTGTGTAACATCAGCTGCAAAATGAAGCTTCTCCATCACTACATCATGTGCCAACTATTCAGCCAACTGATTGAGATCAGCAAACAGTGGGCCGAGTTACGCCACAGTCAGTGCAAGTTTGATTTCCATGGCAAGGAAGTCAAAAAGAATTTATTTTATAGTTTCAGGCATGCAATGCGAGCATATTATTGGTTGTTCACATTTTAAGCTATGATGATTGTCTGAGTGGCACAGCTAATCATTAAGTAATCACCCAATTGAATAACTGTAGCTCTCTCCTCAACACCTCCAGGGATATTTTTTATCTTTGCACTTTCCAGGTTCACATTTCTTGATAAGCACAGCAATCACGTATATGCTGTACATGTCTTCATTAGGAAAAAAAAAATCTCCACAATCAGACCCAAGCTACTGTTGGTTTTTAATGATGCCCATATACAGTCGACCCCTGCATAATCGTGGTTCGGCATTCGCGGCCCCAGTTATTTGTGGAATTTTCCTTAGAACCTAACTAATAATTGTTCGTGGAAACCCCCGCATATTCGCGGAATCGCAAATATTTTTTGCGGCAATATATATATTTTTAACGCTAAATTATTAATAACAATATAATTACTAACGTAAATTCAGCAAAATATCAATATAAAATAAACGCTATTGGCTGGAGGTTTGAAAGTAGCCAATCCGAGAGCGTTATTCATTTCTCCTCGCTGCTGATTGGCTGCTGCCCATGAGGTGCTGTCTCAGGCAGATGCAGCCCAGTATCATCCCAGTTTACTGCGTTTATTAAATTATTATTATATATTTACTTATTTTTTTTTAATTATATTTTACGTTATATTTTGACATTTATAGGCATCTTTATGGACCACGTCCAATATTTGCGGTTTTTCAGTCTTCGCGGGTGCTCTAGGAATGTAACCTCCGCGAATTCCAGGGGACAACTGTATATAAATGACAGACTAATATTTTAGTAAATACAATACTTTATTAAATATTTAACAAAAAATATTTTTAAAAACAACCTTTCAAGTCTCTATAGGAAACATGAAGAAAGACTTTAAAATTACTAAAAATACAATTAGCATGCAAGTAAAACTTTTTTTCCTAATGGGATTAATGTCCTTGATGTTCATCTAAAGTCAGCCCTAAAGATCACATGACATCATTAACATATATCGCTAGACTATGGAGAAAGTCTGAGTGAAAGAATAATAATAACCACTTGCAGAGAAGCAAGATATTAGTTAACTTTATATATGTACATATAAAGCCCCTGATCATACAAACCAACTATCAAAAGCATTTTAAATGAAATTAGAAGGTAAAAAATTATATATAAAAATCATGGAATTTTTTAAGTTCTTCTTTCACTTAGAAAATAATACACTTAACTAGTTTTAGTGAACTTACATTTTTGCTTTTCATGATTGGCGCTAATGCTGAAAGTGACAGGAGGTTGTTCCTTTGTACTGATATCAGACCAGAAAATAGTATTTTCAAAGCACAAGAGGTCATTATTCATGAACATCACTTTACCAGTTATGATTTCTGAAAGAAAAGAAGAAAAATTCACAAATACACTAAGAAAAACTACAAAAAAAGATAATTACAGAATAAAGAACTAAAAACTATAATCTTTGTCACATATGGCCACATATATTCAATAAGGAACTGAGATGATCTGTTCCATTAAACAAAGCATTCAAAAATAAACAAACAAACTAAGAATTCCTTTAAGGCGATGAAAACTGAAACTGACAATGAGTTTACAAGCTGACACTGGCTGAAAAGCCATCTTTACTTTGTTCCTAATGGCTGGCATAAAGAATCATTGTAGATATATATATGAGAGAGAGAGAGAGAGAGAGAGGAGAGAGAGAGAGAGAGAGATATGATGTCAGTATAGGGAGAGAGAGAAATGACGTCAGTACAGAGCGGGAGAGAGATGACGTCAGTACAGAGAGAGGGAGAGAGAGATATGACGTCAGTACAGAGAGGGGGAGAGAGAGAGAGAGATGACGTCAGTATAGGGAGACACACAGAGAGAGAGAGAGATGGAGAAGAGAAACAGAGAGAGAGAGAGGGACAATTTTCTAGTATTGCCATAAGTGTACTAGGGGCTAGAGTATCAATATACATTCAAATGGATGGGTGTAATTACCAGATGGATAGACACTGATGCGGTAATAATTTTAAACTAATATAAAAATTATACTGAGTCATTTCTCTACATCAACTAACTTAAACCGATATTAACCTTTGCAAGCAAGCAGGAAACTAGTTACAGAAAATTAGCACTATTTTTAAATTAATTCTCCTTTCTTACATAATTTGGAAGAAACAAAGTGTTTATAAAAGATTCTAGACTTAATTAATTATCAGTTACAAGTAGTTTTTTTTTTCCTTTTTTTTCAATTAAAAATAAATTTAAAAAATAAATATGCTATGAAATATCAGACAACAGGCCACTGCTAAAGTAAACTAACTATTAAAAAAGGGGGAAATGTACTACACATAATTAGAATAGGGAGAAACAAGTTGGAAGATTTTTGTTTCTTGTCTGTTCAGTGGTTACATGTTCATCTTTTACAAGAATGTGATGAAGTTCCCTACAGATGGTTTGGTGTCTGTTCAGGTGAACAGATGTATACTGTGACCAGAAGACTTCCCACACAGGACCCCACAGGAAGGAAATCTAATAGAGAGATAATTAAAGCAGTAACAGATGGAAGACAGGTGACCAGAAGATGGGAAAACAGAAAGTCAGTAAGACAGACAGAAAGAGTAATTTGATAAGGTACAATAGATAATAGAAAGGTTAAAACAAGTGAAAGTGAGAAGATCACAAAGGAGTAAAAAGAAAGATGATAGCAAAGAAGTTTTTTTTTTAATGTTTTAAGAAAAGTTGGGAGATAAACACTGGACAAAGTTACATACAGAGTAATGTAGGATAAAAAAGATTAAAGATCTATCCAACAACTTAGAGAGATGTTGTAATCTTTTCCACCAAGTCCCTATTTTCCAGGTGAAGAATTTTACAGATGATTTTTCGAAATGTTCTTCAACTGGATCATCAGACTTCCAACTGTATGGAAGAGAAATATCTAAAGGCAAACTTGTTTAGTATTTAGTTCTTAAATGTTTAGCGTCTATTAGTATTTTGGAAACATAGCATCTGCAAGGCCACATTATGGTAATCACTATAATTTTACCAAATCTAGCAAACATGCAAATTTAATTTAAACTTATATTATTATTCTTTTTCTAAGCACTTGTACCCAGAAGACCACCCAACCCCCCCCAACTGGTGTCAGTTTCCTAAACTCAGAGGAGAAGAATAGTGCGGATGTTAACCACACACCTACTGCAAAAAGCCCCATCTAGAACTCTTCATTATTTTAGTTGAGGGGAAAAAATCCATACAGGTGGCTGGCAGAAAAAGGAAAAAGTTCCACGACTACTGAGCTTATTTGGATTTTGTCTTTATAAAAACCAGATTTTTTATTTTTAAAAAAATGTCTTAGCTACAGCTGTGTACTATTTTTCTGGCACTGCAGCCATAATTTTGGACGATTATTTTCAGGTTTTTATCATCTTGAACATCCTAAAGACAACAAAAGAAAAGCAACTCAGTATTTTTGTCAATAAAAGATTGTTTTTGGATTTGTGATATTGAAAAAAAAAAAACAACAACAACAAACAAAACAACATTGTGTTCAATACTTGGTAAGATTTAATGTCTGTGCGTGTTCTTAGATAAATCTAAACAGATGACAAAGCAAGTTTCAAAGAGAAGTAAATAATCCTAAAATGGGTTTCATATAAGCAAAAGTTTAATCTGGAGCGAGTTGTTCAGCATGTGATGTTGATTATAGCTTACCTATACATTCAATTAGGAATTACCTGTGATAAATCAAGAAAACTCAGTCTCCTCTACTCATGTACATCATGAATCTATAAACTTTGTATTTTCAATTTGTTCTAACACACACAAGCTCATATACAAAAACACACTGGTAGTAGTAGTACATCCCAGACTTAATAACTTAATATATATATATATCGATTAATACATAAAGTTGCTTGTACATAAATCCAAACAATTTTAAACAAAATTTTCAAACCTCTGATGCATGAGACTACATTATCCTTTATGCTTGAGAAATTATTATTTGGTGAGTCCGCAAATATGAGAGAGAGAGAGAGAGAGAGAGAGAGAGAGAGAGAGAGAGAGAGATGGAGAGAGATGCACTATCTTCTTTTCTTTTTTTTTTGAGTAATGTCAAGTGACAATGTGACAATGCTAAATAATTGAAATTTATCTACCTCATCGCATTGTGGGGGATAACTGCATAAATACGCTGGAGAGAGAGAGAGAAAAAATGAATTAGCTCAATAAACAGATTAAGGGAGAGGTCTATGAGGAGATGGAAGGTGTACACGGCAAATGAAGTTGCTGCGTAGAAAGAGAAGCAGCAGCTCAGGTAAATGGTTTAAACTTTAAAAGGAAAAAAAAAAAAAAGCTTGACAAGATGCAGCCTTGCTGAAATTCTTGGTTAGCCATCCAAAATCATTGATGACGACACTGGGGAGTGGGAAAGTTCATTACTGTGACAATGATAATAGGTCAAAGAAAGTGTTGCCTTAGAATCAGCAACGTGCTGAGGAAAATCTGACATGGCTGCCTGGAAAAAAAATTGGAAAGTCTAAAGTACTTTTAAAGTTTCAGCTCATTTCCACACACACACACACACACAGAGATTTATGAATCTAAATATAAAATGTCAAACATTCATTTGCATAAAAAGAAAATATTTTTTTATAATTACTGCATATAATTAACTGCTCTTCCATCACATATCCAGACATCCTTTGTCACTAGCATCGCAGGTAAACAAAAGATTACTACATAAAGAATTCAGGAGTGCTCAGCTTCTACCGGGCGTAAGTTCACTTAGTTGTGCACAATCCACTGGAGATGTTTAATAATGTCTTGTTTATTAAAATATTTATGAAACAAAATTTACATACCCAAGAATTATTGAATTCAAATTAGTCTCCTTTTAGTCTGCAGGAATTTTCTTACTATTTATTATTATTTTTTTTTTTTTTACTATGTTAAAATTTCATGCAGAATATTATATCTATTTGTTTGTTGTCGCTCGATCTACATTTAAAGACAGCAGCATCAACGGAGCAGAGCACCGAATTGTATTCACATTGCTTAATACATTTACAAAGACCAACAAGTTTATTAATTTCTGATTTATGGATATCGATTATCTGGTCACAGTTTATTCACTGATTACAGGCCTGCTTGATTATGACCCTGCTGAACGTACGTTTTATGAAACCCACCCAACCCCTGAACAGCTTCTTTATAAAATGTAGTTCTCTCTTTATTGCTAAAATCTACTTAATTCTTTATAAATCAATATTTGTTTTTGATGGCGCTAAAGCTCGCATCCTAAAAAAATATGGGCATTTTACAAAACCAGTTTGATGTTTGCTCAGAAAGTAACTAAATTAATTAGGTAAAACTGGTCCATACTACAGAGTGACAAATCTATCACCAGTGCATATCCAATACATTTTTTTAAAAAAAAAATTTTTTTTCATGCTTTCACTAACTAAAGAGCTTTAACTAAATATCCATCTCACTGATCATTCTGAAAGCCTGTTCAATGGCTTCCAGAAAACTGTGATAGGAAACTCAACACAGATTTCTACTGACCATTACAATTTGAGGATGAACACTAAATACAATTTCCTTGTGGAGTAAAGGATCAAGAACTGACTATTTTATTACTTTCTTGTACTCAGTAAAACAAAAGCACTAAAGATCGCAGCTTTTGTTTTATTTTAAAATGCATATATATATATATATATATAGATAAAATAAATTAAATCCAGGAGATATGAAATTGATTAAATTAAAAAATAACTTAGACCTTTAACTCTTAACGGCCACCATACAATATTCTGATGTATCGTCTCATTAACCATTTGAAAAGTATGCCTATGTATTTATGGAAAGTGAGTACTGATCCTAGCAAAGTAATTCCACAAATATGTTAGGGTTGGAAAAAAAAACTTATGGAATTACTCTATGATGATCAATAGCCACCTCCATAAATATATGGGCATACTCCTCAAAGAGTTAAAGAAAGAAAACAAAACGAAATGAGTTGTTCTAATGAAAATCCAAATGAACAACTGCAAATGTATTTAATGGTTATTTTAGGAATAAAATGCCTTTATTTACCCCAAAACCAGAATTAATTTTATAATCCTTATCTAACACTTAAGTTAGAGGCCATTCATGCAGTCAGAAATCCTCTTTGTGTACCTTCCCACATGAAACTCCCCCAGGAAAAAATTTTAAAATGGAAATGTATTACAAGTAATCCTTCAAACCTGCATGACAATTTGGCAAATAAGGCATCCATCCACCAGTGGAAAATCCTCTGTGATTCAGTTTTCTAAGCAAAGTGGAGGAGGACAGGTTAGTCAAACACCTACTGCAGAAAATCTCTAATAGACCTGAACTCCTGTTTTTAGATGCAGAGTAAGAAGGAACCATGCTAAGAACATACACCAAACCAAACCAGTCTTGAATGGAATTTGAATTTGGGCCCCCTCAAACGTAGCAGTTCAGTAAGCTAGCCAGTGTACCATCATAAGAAATTTGGCTGAAATAAAGGTATCAAGCCAGGTTTCATGTGAACAGCCCCTAGTATAATTATTTCAGCTTTTATTTCCCCCTATAGCATCAGAGCTCTAGGCAGAAGTAAAACCTTTCACATCAACAGACAATCAACTTGAAATACTTTGACTGCTAAATACTCAGTTTAGAAACTCACTTTAAAGGCTGAGAAAAATCTACAAAAATTTTAAAAGTCTGCAATTATATGCATAATTATTTTATTCACATTTGAAAGTCAAGTTAATTTCCAATATTTGTTAATATTGAACTTTGCTGTGATTATGAAAAAAACTAAAAAGAGACAGGCCAAGATTTCTGTTCAGTAGAACGTGTCAATGAATTATGGTATTTTTACTTCCATGAGTCTGACAATAAAAAAAATGCTGACATTAAAAAGAAAATTTTTTTTTTTAAATTATTGGCTATACAGTGCTGGCAAAAAAATTGTAGCAACAACTGAAATAAATCCAACAGTTTATTAGTTTTTGTTTGCTTGTTCAGTGTCATTATTTATACCATCACAACTAATGAAATGCTTAAGCATTTGTTTTGTTTCTGCTTTATAATTTATCTACTTCTCTTGTTAAAATAGCATTCTTTTGTCAAAATAAAACTGCGCAAAGTTCGCATTTATTGATGATTAGTGCTGGAGTACTCTATAATTGCACCTCCACAAGAAATAACTACAGTAAAGATGTTTAGTGTAAAGAACCTATGGATATCAATACAAGAGTTAACTGGATTTAATATGTTAAAAATACATTACTCTATTGAAACAAACAATGGATGCAATATCTTAAATAAGGTGATAGAAAAACAGTGGTGGCCAAAATTTTTGCAATTCATTTAAAAATTTGCTATAAGTGTCACTGCTCACTTTGAAGACCGAAATTCAACATTAAGGGTGGGGTCAGAAATGTATGCGAGAGATACTGCATATATGAATGTTTTTATTTACCAGTACATCTACTGACAGTGATGATTGCAGGCTGGTTTTGTTTTCACTTCATAATGCACTTCAGCAACATTCTTCAAGACTATAACGCATAATTGATGAATGATAAGACCTGCCTACCAATTAGGATTATTAAAAAAAAAAAAAACAATAACAACAAAAAGACCCTCCCACTTGCTCTTTAATATTTAACTACAAAAAAATTATAGGTATATTCCATAATTTCTGGGTCATAAGTCAAGACTTTTTTTTAAACAGAAAATCCAGGCCTCGTCTTATAATCTGAAATGGCTATGTGGATAAAAATTTTAATTTCTCAATAATGAAAAAAAAAATGTGCTAAACCCAAAAAATTTGGCTGTAAAGTTAACATGAAACAAATTGGCAAATATTTTTTTTCAGTAGGACCACTGTTCATTATTCATTAAAGTATGCTTAACTATCCAATCGATAACCAACCACCACTATCTCGATCCATTCCAATCTTAATTGTGAGTATAAAAATCCCTATTCATTTTCAAAATGTTGGCTGTTACATCACATAAATCCGACACAGCAGCCTTTAAACTGTAAGTCATAAAATTTGATGAGGAACATGGAAGGAAAATGGCTGCTCATTGTAAGTATGGTATCAGTGAACAATGTGTTCGAGAATGGCACAAGGCAGAGGATGCTCTGTGCACAACTAAGAAAACTAAAAAAGCACCTCAATCAAAACACATTGAGGACAGGTTAGAAGGGTGTATATTATCACAGCATGCTGCGTGCTGCAGACTTAACAACGATCAAGTGAGATTAAAAGTGAAACAAATCGTCACTGAGTTGAAGTGGAGAACTTTGTAGCTGGTCCATCGTGGTATTTCTGCTTTGCATGTAGAAAAAGACTGTTTCAATACTTCACACAGTGTTCTGGTTAGTTTTGGTCAACTACCTTATCTTATCTGGCTTCATCTTATAATCCAGTTCATTTTATTTATGAACGAAGTTAAGAAAAATGGAAAATTTGGCTCGTACATCTTAAAACCTGCATCAACTTACAACCTGGAAACTATGGCACTTCTGTTTTAAATAAAACTGTTTTCCGTAAGAATATTCTGGTTGTACGAAGCCATTTCTGATATGCATATGATTGTTTTTTTAAGTAAAATTTATAGATAAAATAAAATAGATAAGCTCCTCTTGGCAACAGGTGGTAAAGAATTAATATCAGGGCAGATGTGTGTGTGTGGGGGGGAATATAATAGAATCTGTTAAAAGTCATTTAGGCTACATACTTTTCTATTACATTATGCCCTCTATACAAAAGAAAACTTAAAATGGAAAATGAACTCTGCTTACCTGACAATGACACAAACCGCAGTTCCTTTAAACCAACCTTTTTTGAAAAAATCTTGTTGTTTATTGCGATATATAAACTGTACCCAGAATCGTTGTACATGAACAGCTCACGACCTCGAATAATCCGCAATTTTGTAAGGGGCAAGTAATCTGTATAGACAGCAACAATCAGTACATATCCAGTCACCTCTTGAATGTTTTCCAAAAAACTTAAATCATAATTGGTTGAATTGTCAAGGAAAGTGATTTCCAGATTCCCTTCGATATATGTACAGTTTGTATATGCATTTTTATACCGATTATATCGAAATTTCGTATCCCCTGATGTACTGAGAGCTTCTGATGTCCCTCGGCACACTGAAAAAATAATTTAAAAGAGAATGTTAAAACATGAAAGGAAAAAAAAAAAGAGAGCACAAATGTAACTTTTGTAAAAAAAAAAAATAGTTAAATAAAATTATAATAAACAAATAAATAAATTATATATGTATATATGAATCAAAGTGAAAACAATTATATAAATTTGGACACCATTCCCTTGAAAATAAGAGACCAAATCCAACAAATACTGACTGTTACTTTTCCACATAATCTCCAATTTTGGTGAGTGCAAGAAATAGTTCATACATTTGGACCCGGTGTTTCAATGCAGCTTGAAAGAAAACAGCATAGTCCTTCAAGAATTACCTCTGTGGCCAGCAATTCTTTTGGAAGGAATGCTAGTGCAGCTATTTGTCTCCACATATTATTCATGATAAATTACTTGCAATGGCTGCTGTGCTACCATCTGTAGAAACCTGATGTTATAGAGAGAATATTGTAGTTAGTGGAATGATGTCATAGATCTGTCTGAATAGTGGTTTTCCTGTAATTTATTAGGGTTCATTACTTTAAGTACACTCCTTGTATGTATGTATGTGATTATATATATATATATATATATACACACACACACTAGGGACATTTGAATAAAACAGCTGAAATAGCATCACTTTAACAGTATCCAGCTGGGTTTTATTTTAACAACCCCAATGTGCATATATACAAGAGAAAAATAAAACCAGAATTTAAATCTTGATCCCTTTTTTTATGATAGTGTATGCAATGAGTATGCAAGAGTAAAGTTCATGTGTCTGTGTGTGTGTGTGTGTGTGTGTGTGCATCTCCGAAGAGAAGGGGATGGGTGGAGAGGCCGAAACTCCATGCAAGCAATCACTTCCCCAGTCTAAATCCTCTCTGAGAAAAAGCCTCGGCTCCTGAGGTCTGAAAATCGATCCTGAGGAGCTTAACTTTCTCAGCCATAGGATGTATCAACCGAGAGGTTAAAAAAAGGGGGGGGGATCTCTTGCTCCCACCCAGATGGGCAGGAGACTTTTTCCATCATCCAAAGTCCTTGGAGGGACAACTTTCGCCTCGGCAGCAGGTTCCTACTAAAGCTGTTGATGATATGCTACTCACAGAAAGGATAAGATTAGTTCAAGCATTCCCGGCACTTTCTCACTATTAATATATCTAAATAATAAACTTATGTTCTGATGAGCTCTGAAAAGAATTGTTTTGTTTTTGTTTTTATTTTTTAGTGCAATGATGATAATTTGAGGGAAACATTACAGTTTTTCTAGCAGCTTGTTCTGAACTCTCAAACTACTCTGACGGCTGCTAAGTTTTGAAAACACTGTTCATTTGACCAAAGATTTACTCCTCTGCACCACCAAGATATTCCATGTTGCTTTTAAGTTTGCTTCTGTACATCTAGCATGAGCACTGTGATTAATTGTAATTTAGAGCTTGTTAAGGGCTTCATTCAAAATGATCGATGATGTCATACTCTAAGGGTGAATTCATTTTCTTCCACAAGTAAATAAATGGAAGTCGATATTCAAATGCAGAATTTGAATAATGGCACAATTCACGGGTTGGATGAGAGAGAGTTTGTGGGTATGGCTTTGTCACCAGCTATGTAATGCATGTCTTAGTACATAAAAGTTCAAACCACATGATTTGACTACACAACCTCTACATACAATTATTATAAGGAAATTAATTTAATTTAATTTGTTCTATTTGTACAAAAAAAAAAAAAATTGCTCATAAAAAAATCTCTGAACTAGGGTTTCAGATCAGATACCTGGAATGAAATAATAGTAAAGAGATTTTCCACTGCATTAAAATATAAAGCTTCTTTATGTAGAGCATTCTGATTTTATTCCGAAATGTCTCTTGTTTCCATAAAACTCAAGGCAAGTAGTTAGAAAGGTTGCAGTTGGATATGAAATATCAGGACATCCTCCACATTAACTGCACTGTCTGACCGGCCAGGGTTCATTTGAATATATGTTCCCAGTTATAATTAATCTAGAAAGTATTCTGCCGCTCCAAGTTTCTGAATCACTGTTAAGTTGTTAACCCCACCCATCCTGTTTGGGCACTGTCATTGAATTTTAAAAAAAAAGAAGAGAAAATAGTAAAAAATATACAATTTATTATTTTATATTATAACTTTAGTGTACATAAGCAGCATCAAACTGTCATCATTTAATTTACGGATAAAAGCTCAAAATTCTTTTTAGATATTATAAAGATGACGACCAATGTTCTATCTTAGTCAGTCGGTCACTGGTTATTTGCATAGTTTATTTCTTTTTGTATTACCCACTTAATGTATCAAGTTACTTTTCGTTATTTAGATAACTTAAATTGAGAATGAACCAAAAACAAAATAATTTTGATTGAAATTTTTTCTTCTTTCTTATAATTTCCTTTTGTTCTTTAAAATAATCTTTTCTTTTTTTTTTACTCATGTTTTAGTCAGTCACTTATCTGAGAGTGACAAACAAAACAATGGATAGAGGTATTCAATTGTAGAACTGTATTATCATCATCACCAAAAGTGCACGACTTTGTTACTCTGATGCCACAACTATCTTTCGGTAAAGCATCAAATCCTGAAATTTTCCAGTTTCTTATGGATACTTTTCTCTATGTTATTGAGTTTATGGCATTATGTTGTATAGATTTCCTGACTTTAATAATATCTGGACTATCCTAAAACAGCATTAAAGGAAAAAGTCATTGAAATATTAACAGGAGATTATTTTCTGGTAGAAATAATAATGAAAAAAAAAATAATGTACAATATAGTGGCAGTATCAAACAAGTTATAAAAAGAGATGCAGTATTACAAATAATTGTGTAAACAGAGGAAAAACTGGATATAAAATGCAAACAACATGACAGAATTTCATCTTGTGTAAAAATTACAGTCATACGTTGGGTATAGTAGCACACTGTGATAGGTTGTCATACAATCAGAAAATGCCACACCTGACAATGGTAATATCATTGTAGTGTGGTCAATGTGTGGTGAATTCTATGGCATATGGTAAGAAAATATATGAGAAATGTATCAAATTCAAAGTCTTAGCTAGTGAGGAGTTTTCCATGTGGCAAATTGCAACCTGGGTTCTTGTTTTAAAAGGAGCTGTATGCAAGACTCTGATAAGAATAACCCAAACTCTCCAAAAGTGATGTTAAGTACTTCCAAATATGTTCTCTATGTGATAGATGACAAACAGTAGAGATTTTGCAAATGACCTGGCTGCAAGTATAGATATTGATGTTTCTTCACGAACGGTAAGATAAAAATTTATGCAAAGTCATGTCAATGGATGTGTAGTTTCCCAAAAATTTTGGCTATGGAGAGACAACGAAAATGGCAAGGCTAAAATGGGCAACAAAAATAAAATCACTGGATAATCAAACCTGAAAGAAAGTGCTCTTTACAATCAATGACAATTTGTTCAAAGGCACATCTGGGAGCAATATAACAGTCAGTGTGCAACAGATACAGTGAAGCATGTAGTAGAATAATATAAGTGTAGATCTGCATATCAACCAAGGACAGATTTGCGTAAAATCAAAAGGTATATTAACTGCCAACTGATACAAACAGGTTTTCATCCATTATATCATTCCCTCAGATCTCAATGGGTGTCTACTTCATTTTGTTTTTGTATATTTTCTGTAATTATGCATGTGTTATATATATATATTTCTCATTTGCAATTACTTATATTGGATATGCACCAATGTTTCCATAGTAATACTATAAATGTGCATTAAAATGTAGATAAACCTAAACTAAAAACTTATCTTACATTTTAGTTTTTAAACCCATCACCTAAGAGTCAAGCATATTAACTAAATATTCTAGTAGGTCACATCTCCCCAGCCCTTTTGACACAATCACTACAAAGTTAAATGTGAAATACTCTACAATAGGTTCTGTGACTGTTTTAAACTATTGATATTTTTGACAACAGATAGCTTATATTTTCAAAGCTAGGACAATTTCATGCTGTTTTTGTATTTCTTGGCCTTCTGGATCAAACCTTTTCAAATGTTTAGCAAACTAATAAAAATTATTTGTTGTTGGTGTTTCTTTATTGTTTTGAAAATATATTGAATTTTATTCATCTAAAAGTGGAGAGCCCTACCATGGTTTTCTGGTCATAGGTAATAAGATCAGCTTATACCTCGACCATCACCAAAAGTCACCAACTGCATCTAAGGGAGCTGCTTGGTCACCAAGGCTAATACCTCAGACCTTCCCCATTAACTCGGAGCAATGAGGTGTTCAGAGATTTGACTGTCATGACAGAGTTCACTTAGGAGAAATGAAGATCAGCATGTGTCTGGTCCAGCAGTCTATGGAGATGCACAGTTAACTAAATAACCAGTGATAACCATCCAGATAGGGTCTCATAGAAAATACTGCACGTTAGAAATACACAGCCTAGAGTAACAGATTAAAATCCATATACAATGCAATTTTTTTCTATGCATTATATTTATGTATAAAGATAAACCAGCATTTTGAAGAATACGGATGTAGAATGACAACACTGTGTACTGATACACTGAGAAGCCCCTCCCCCAAATTTTAGGTGCAGATAAGGTTCTTTTGATGAAAGATAAATGTTGAATATAACTTCACTGGTTTTAATAAATAAATAATTATTAAAGAAAGTTTTTTTTGCTTTTAAGTCCAATTTATTTGTGAAAATCAAATTGAAACCATGCAAATTTATATGTCTGAAAACATGGCAGGAAAAATTCCTTATGTATTTTATCTCTGCTCAGCCTTCATGTATAATTATGAAATGTTCATTGTCATAATTAATCTTTAAAACAAACCACCAACAGATTATCTCTGGAGAGATTAGAAAGCGACTAATTTCTGGTAGATATGGTTAAGTATTTATTGTTAGAGGTAGCTTCTCTCAGAGCTGCCATATACTGTGAAGTGCAGTTTAATAAATTGGGGACCTTCAAAATAAAACTTAGGGTTAACACCTGCCTCAAAGCTCACAAATCCAGGTACATGTATTTTAATTTAAAGGAAATCTGCTTCACCCAAAGATGACTAATGTAACAAGAAGAAACGTGTTTGCATGTAGTTTAAAAAAAAAAAAAAAATCTGTTTGCCAAAGATGGGGCAGAAAGAAAACAACCATTCCATCCATGAATACATGCTTTGAAGATTCCCCTGACAGGTGTGTCTATCACACATCCTAGAATGAATGAGAACTAATGTAATAGATAGGTTATAGGATTCTGTTTTGCTCAACATTCACTAAAGGACACTCTTGGCATGAAGAAGAGGATGAAAATACCCAAAGGTATTGCCTGGAAGTGAGATACTAATGGCTTAGCACTATCTTAACCTTTTTTTTTTAAATCGTCTGACACTACTCAGATGGTTAACCCTAGTTTTCACCATTAGCGGCAATGTTATTATGTCCGAACAGATATATTTTATTAAACTGTGACAGGGTTAAAAACTACTAATTGCATCAAGATATTCTACTGAAATTAACCTGAAATTACTTTCAAGTTTATGAGTGTAAAGTCTAGAAATAATAAACTAAAAATCAACAGGAATAAATTTTTAAATGCCTCAAAAGTTGTAGCTAAAAAAATTACAAACACACACACACACATTAATAATAACAACAATAACATTCACCTTTCCCTTTCATAACCAATGATGGAAATCCACAAATTACAAGTGAAAACCTTGGTGCATGAATTTGTCTATGCAGTAGGAGCTACTGTCCACGCAACAATCACACCTTCAGGTAGTGTATGTAACCTGGTGTCGAGGAAAACACACGATATTATCCACATTATATATAAATAGTACACGCGGTCACTGTCATAGCTGCGGACCAACTGTTAAAATATCACATACCACATATGCCTATTTTATTAATGCATACAGTTACATGTAAAATGAGGATATCACTTATAAAACTGTTTATTTTCAAACTGTTCTCTTTCGCACAACATTTTTTTTTTTTTTCATTGAAATGGTCTCCCTCTTGTGCTAGATAAATGATGTTATCCACATGTCCAGCAGCATGCAAGTATATATTGGGCCTTGCAGATGAAATGGCTGGTGACTTAATTTTTAGCTGGGTTTCATTTGAACCCCTCTAGTATTTGTGTTGCTTACAAGAATGGGTACATTTTATCTCCTCGTTGACCGAACACTAAATTCTCGTATCTCAAAAGGATAAACTTTCTTCTCTGATGCCAAATGATCAAGAAAATCCTGAAGAGACAAGGTCTCTGTTTAAACCTGTGCATTGGAAATTATCTCCCTTACACAGACACGCAATATTAAGCAACACACATTTAAAAAAAAGGGCAAATTGTTTTCAGTTTCTTTTCGTCATTCATTTAGTTGTTTTGTGTTGTTTTGTTTTTTAACTTTTACTTATTATTTTTATTATTATTATTATTATGTATATTATAATTACTGAAGAGATTGTAGGAATAAATATGTCTTTAAAAAAAAATTACATATAATGCCAGGAATTGTGCAACATTTAGAATAGAATAATGAAGAAAAAGAAATTCCGTTAGCACAACTAAATTGAAGATGGAGTTAAACTGTAAAAAAAAATGAAAATAAAGTCCACCAAAGAAATGAGAGAGAGAGAGAGAGAGAGAAATCAGTAAAAACTCTGTCTGTCTGTGAGAGAGATGAGGTCAGCACACAGAGAGGGGGAGACAACCTCATTACAGAGAGAGATGATGTCAAGACAGAGAGATGGGGGAGGGAGAAAGCTTTTTTTGTTACATAATTTATTAACATGTCCACTGTGGACTACACTTGAAGTGCTGGGCAGTCAACCTGTTAAGAGTACTTCCAAATCTCTTTATGTACCTCAAAGCTTTGACCTGAAAAAAAAAAGGTGTGGAAGCAGATTACCTACCTACATAGCCAGCCACCACTCCAAAAGTAATGCTGCCAATCCCTAAAATGACTAAACAAATGAGATTGTAGCTACATGACAATAAGATTATGTAGGGGGGGAAGAGCATCTAGAAAGGCTACTTCAGACCCTCTCATTTGGTTAGCAATGATTAGTAGGCATGCTGAGAGCCATACCATCATGATGAGTGAACCATACCATTGTAAGCAAAATGTTAATTCTTTTTCTATTAATCAGAAAAATGGTAAGTTTGTTGTTCTCCCAAAAACTCCTGTGGTTTTTAATCAGGCCTGAACAAATGATATAGATGCTTCATTACGCAGACCAAGCAGCACCTAAAGCCAGGGAAGAATGCATCATGTGAGTCATGCAGTTTGGGCAAGTTTAAAAAAAAAACAAACTATTCCTACCTGAGAGGTGGACTCCTAATTAGTCAGACTCATTCAAAGTACCTGACAACTACCATTAGACAGAAAAAAATTTATCTTTACTTCTTGTTTAATGACTGACATAAAGGCAAAATATCATCTATGTTATGTGTTATTTACCATCCTTTGTGTTTCTTTTTCTTTAAACCTGAGAGCTAACATCAGCACCTAAGGCATCAACCCTCTGGTGTCAGTTTCTTAAACCAGTTGAAAAAGAACAGGGTTTAGCTGAGAAAGGAAATTAGAGTGCCCAGATCTTTCATGTTTACTGTTACATAAATGCCAGGCAAAGATTTGCCTTTTGCTTCTTTAAAACAGTCATCAAAAAAGATGAGTTTAAACTACTGCGCTTTATGAATACCATTGATTTAATGTATCATGATACTAATTGGAGACTTGATCACCAAGTCATTCCCATGGATACTTTGTGTAACACCAGTTATAAAATTCAGTTTCATTTTCCAGTTTCTTTTTTGTTTTTTTGTTTTTAAAGGGCAGTGTTTGACAGAGAGAACAGCACTGCAAGATTCTCCAACCATAAAACACTCATCTACAGGATTACCTGCAGCATGTATCAGCCACATTGTGGACACCAATTTTCCATAAGTAATCAAATAAAATTATTGCAATGCACAAAACCCAGGAAAATAACTTTTAAGAAATATTTTTACCTACATGAAAATATGTACAAAATTCATAAAACAATCTATTTGTTATGGTTTCCTGATAGAGCAGAATAATGAAATAGAAAATGTATGGTAAAATGTTGATGGTATCCAATACAATAATCCTCTACCACGTCTTTTTTTAACAGCCAGTGATACCATCAGCCTCCTATAACTGATGATGATTTCAACTAAATATTTCCATCAGAAAAAGAATAATAATTTCAAGTTAGTACATACTTATAAATAATATTAAGAAATTTCTTAGTTTAATTTCATTATGGAGAGATAAAAGGAAATGTAACAAAATTGAAAATTAATTATAAATTATACATTGCAGTATTCACTAACTTAATCTATGCAAGATGGCAGTGACAGTTGTGGATGCATCAATTAAATATCTCATATTTCATATACAACCATTTATTAGAGAGAGAGAGAGAGAGAGAGAGAGAGAGGGAGAGAGAGAGATGGAGAGATGGAGGAGAGAGAGATGAGAGAGAGAGATGGAGAGAGAGAGATGGAGAGAGAGATGGAGAGAGAGAGGATGAGAGAGAGAGAGATGGAGCGAGAGATGGAGAGAGAGAGATGGAGAGATGGAGAGAGAGAGAGATGGAGAGAGGAGAGATGGAGAGATTGAGAGGAGAGAGAGAGAGAGAGAGAGAGATGGAGAGATGGAGAGAGAGAGGAGAGAGATGGAGAGAGAAGAGAGAGAGAGAGAGAGATGGAGAGAGAGAGAGAGGAGAGAGAGGATGGAGGATGGAGGAGAGAGAGATGGAGAGAGATGGAGAGAGGAGAGAGATGGAGAGAGAGAGAGATGGAGGAGAGATGGAGAAAGAGAGAGAGAGAGAGATGGAGAGAGAGAGTGGAGAGAGAGAGATGGAGAGAGAAATGGAAAGAGAGATGGAGAGAGAGATGGAAAGAGAGATGGAGAGAGAGAGATGGAGAGAGAAATGGAAAGAGAGATGGAGGGAGAGAGAGGTGTGTGTGTGTGTAAATAAAACCTTGGCCAGTAAATTTGGTTCATTTAGTAATTTTCCATGTTTACTTTCACATTAGACAAGAATCCTTTAACTTAAATGCATACAAATTATTTTAACAATAAAACTTTTCCTATTCACGCAATTGAAACAATTGTAAAATGGACACCAAATGGCAATTTGGAAATGAATAGGTGTTCTGTGCAACAATAAGAAATCTGCATCAACTTCATAACATTTCCATGCATGAGCATCTTCAGTTAATGTTGGAGTCATATTTCAGAAAACAATATTAATCATCAATTGTAAAAAGTGGTGTCAAAATGGACCCAACACGTCTAGAAATTGGTGGAAAACTTGGTTTCCCATCCCAGTAAGAACTGATGGCAGGGTTATTGGAAAAGAATAAAAAAAAAAGAAAAAAGTGGACACTTTTCTCCCAGCACAAGAGATGGATAAGCAGTCACTGGGACAAAAAAAAATAAATGGTAGTTTAGCAAGGTTCCAGCGCAAGGATAAGCTTGCCTCAATTCAATGCTGTTTAGAGAAAAGGAACCATCAGGAACACATCAGATAGACCTGATGGAGGTATTTGGAAATAATGATGTTCAAGTAACGTATCTGAGATAAAAAAACAACAAAATCAGGACCTTTTGCCATACCAAAAAGAGAGACTTTGATTTTCTAAGAAATACCAAATTGGCAAGTATAAGATTGGAGCAAGGTGATATTTGCAGATGAATGTTCACTTAACCTATTTAATAATCATGGTTCTTTGAGAGTCGGAAGCAAAATAAAACAATGAAAGATTTAAATTACTTACTGACCCAGAAGCATCCAGAATGTGTCTACATCTGGGCCAGCTTCTCTGCCAATGGTAAAGGTGATTTGGCAATCCTACCAAAAAGAACACAAATCAATACAAACTGATATTTGAATTTTTTAAAAACATGGTTTGTGGAATCTGCTAAGAAATTCCACCCTGGTCGTCACTTTTGGTTTTTACAAAATAAGTCACCATGTCATGTGGCAAGAAAAGTCCTCTGTTGATTCAAGAACAATGGCATCTAATGACTTGAAGGCTGGCCTAGGAATTCTCCTGATTTAAATCTGAAAACAAATGGGCAGTGTCGAGACAATATATAAAAAAAAACAAAAAATTATCCACAGTGGAATGAAAAAAGTCAGCAAAAACAAAGGCTGCTGGTCAAAATATTAACATAAAACAAGATTGTAGTTCTAACTCATCTTTGTTGTTATAATTTCAAATTTTTTTCTTTTTTTTGATAATTTTTCTTTGTTATGTTTGCTAATAAATTCTTGATAAAACGAAAATCCATTCACCTGGCTTTAACCCTTTATGGTAAAAAAAAATTTAAAAAAAAAAACAAACATTGAAAATTAATGAGTGGACCAAATTGACTGGCAGAATGTACATGACAAAACATTTTGTAATAAATTTATTTTGGAACATTGATCCCAAAAGAAATTTATGACTATATCTGGAACACGGAATATTTTGTCATACATTGATATCTGCAGACAACCCTGGCGAGAGGATGTAGTGCCATAGTCATCTGCTTGAAAACATTGCCAAAGCTGTGCTAGATAAGACACAGCACTTCTAACTTCAGCAGGGAAAGCCTTATTAGAAATCTTCGTTTTTAGATGTGGTTGGAAACTGTAGAGTCCAGAAGAAACCCACATGACTGGCTAATGAAAGAGAGCAAGAAGAACCCGTGCTAAGACGACACACCAAACTGAGTTGGTACCCTGTGGAAGTTGTACTTCAGCCTTCAACCATAGTATTCCAGTAGTCCACCACTAAACACAGAGCCCATTTAATTAGCAAATAAACAGTTCTGACCATACTGGAATAAATGAAGCTATAAGATTCCAATATTTTGCTATTACTGTCTGAAAAATAATTAAATATTGAAATCTTTTAAAAATAAAACAAACAAATAATTAAGTCAGGTGTGTAATAATAATAATAATAATAATAATAATAATAATTAAAAAAAGAATGAAAGTTTATATTTATACTAAATCAATAAATATATTTTTAATAATGAAAATGTTCAGATGCAATAGCCCAATGACATTCTAAAATAAATGCTTATCAATCATTCAGTTTTTTTAAATAAACTGAAAGAATGTTTTATTTATATATGTATTAATATCATGACACTTCTTTTTTGACTTTAATGGTTGCCTTTTTTTTAAATTATAAAATCCATTCCTTTTGTCCAAAGTTTGTCTGTCTTTATTATCAATAAAAATACTCTATAAATCTTCACAATTGTTAACATCAAGCATTAACATTTATTTTTCTATTTTTGCAATTAGTTTAAAGTGAATCAGTGATGGCTACAGCTAAGGTTGAGGGCACAAGTTTGAATCATATTTGGGACCTATTTGGTTCAGCATACCTCCATGTTATGGTTTCTTCTTGCTCTTCTCTATTAGCTGGCCATGTGATTTCCTTCAGAAATTCCAGTTTCATTCCACCTCTAAAAATGAAGAGTTCTAGTAGAGTTTTCTGATACATATGGTTGAGACATTGCACCTTGACCAAGAGCCCCCAACCATACCTAGGTATAATCATACCTCCCCACCCCTTGAAGCTTCCTGCTGTGAGATGTCCTTAGATCCTTGTCAGTAAAGCAAGTATGTATTTTAAATACAACACAGAATAAGTAAACTTATTCCAAGTGTTTTTCTGACGAAATCTTTAGCAAAATTTTGACTTTTCAAAAAAGTTAGTTTAATAATCGCAAAATCGATAATGGAAACAAAATTCAGTTTTCTTTTGCTCTATAAAAGTTTGAAGATAAAGGTGACTTTTTGGGCCAAAAACAAAAGGAAGTAAAGCAGAAATATTTTTTTTAAAAATTCAAATTCAGCATAGTTTAAGTACTCAAAATAGTGTGATATCAGCTGTTTTGATTTAAAATTTGATTTTTACCTTGAGAAATTAGAATAGAAGAGTGCGCTATGCGGTAATGTAAAAATTTTACGTGTGATAGCTAGCATTAGCACTAATGAAATAACATTTCAGATATGCTGATTCAGAATTCATGGAAACATTATTTATGAAATGTTGTAAAATCTATCTCCACAATTAATTTTTTTAGAAGCTTTACTTATTTACAATTACTGCACAGAGTAATCTTGTTTGTGCCATATTTCTTGTAGGTTGCATTTCTAATACTGTTTATAAAAATAACTTAAAACAAACTTTTATGTAGTTCAAAGTTTATTCTAATCTGTTTATTCATAGCAATGGTTGAATATAGTCATCAGTCTGATTGCTCACCATGGTTCCAGATACATGACACCTAGTCCAGAAAATCTGAAACTTTAAAAGCTAAACATTTTAAACTATTTTTATCATTTAATTAAATAACTTTCATGCCAGATCATTTCTTGTTTAGTCAGAAATTCTGAGGGGATAAAACAGAGAGAGGAGGCAGGGTTCAAAGATGATACTGTCAAATGCTAAAATTAGCTGATTTAAAGCAGAACAACTGGTATTTTGAACCAAAATTTAATTTTGTTCAACAATGCTTTTAGCTTCTACCACTAATTAACTATTCAAGTTTTCCACAACTTTTCTGTAAGCTTTTCTCACCATCTTCAGAATAATACTGCTGATAAAGGTCCAAAAGAGTAACCACATTTAGGTAACAAGGAGGGAAACATGGTATCAGGAAGCATCTGAGAATATACTTAATACCTGCACTTCACAACCATATCAAAACTCTTCATTTTTAGATATGAGAGGAAACCCACAGGTCCAGAATTATTTCGATGCAGAGTTAATCAAGTGATTAATTTTGACTTCATAGGTAACTCACTGTATGGACCATCTTAAATCAGGAATATTCTTTGAAACATCCTTCCAAATATATCCTGAGAAACTGTGGTTTCAAAACAAACTTATTATCTGAAAATTGGAAATTTACTAACATCCAAAACAAGCAATTTAATAAAAATAATCATCACTTAAATTAAAGCCACAGTAAGACCATCACCAAATATTTTCATCAATAAAGATGTAATATATCCCCAGCTAGTAAATATTTATATCACAATTCTTTTGCAAACCTAACTCCATTTAGCACTCTCTTACTTTTGCCTTTTATAAATTGTTTTAAAGGGTTAGTTTTAAAAATATACTTTCTACACAAAATATAGAATTATCTTTCGTATAGTAAAAGTCAAATTCTAGCTTTTGCCCTCCCCAACAAAGACAGGAAGAAAGAATTCAAACCATCTGCATTCATTTTTTTAGTTGTATCCATAACATAGCTGATACAGTGGTTGTAAGAAAACAACCTGTTGTAGGCTGAAACTATTCCTCTTTTATTATTAGAATTCTACATATAAAAATAGCAGTTAGTTCTCTACTAAAAGCTGAGATGTTGCTTTCAAGAACATGTACCCATGTACATTAATTATTTATTGCTGGCAGATGTTCATTGTTAAAATAATGTCTAGGCCATAAAACCAAGTTAGGGACACATTTATTAACTAGGGTTCAGTCAATTAGCAAAACATACAGTACAGAAGATCTCCAGGTTATCACTAGCATTGTTACTGCAGCTCAAATTACCAGACTTGAATGTATCACCTGCACAGGTCCTTTTTAAAGACAGATCACCTTCATATGTTCCTTTGTATTAAACTCTTGATGGCCAAACATAGCCTTGAAAGTTGCACCTTACAGTGTTATTTGGAAAATGACAGATTTTACCACTCAAGTACTTATAACCATCATGACTTACGCAAAGGCCTCCAAAAAAGGAGAAGTGGCCATAAATATGATTCTTAACTTGATGAATAATATCAATGTGAACTGAACTCTCCAGTAAGTAGTTTCACTCATTAAAAATTTCAGTACTAAAAAAAAATATTTTCTGATATCTGCAGCAGAAGCCTAGCTTATTATTACCGCCAGCTAACTAGAGATAGCTGAAAATCTTTTTCCTGTCCACTCCTTCAAAATCCCTAATTATTTAAAAACCTCTATTAGGTCTCCTTTTAAATGTCTAAAATTCAAATTTAGATGATCTAGTATTTTTAAAATATTTGTTAACTGTTTAATGTCATCAGAATGCTACCTGAGAAAATATCTTCTTTTGTATGTGAACTCAGAAAATGTTTATTATACAAATTCAAAAAAATACCAGTAAATATACCTTGTAGACCCCCAGACAGCACAATATAAATAAAAAGTTAGGAAAAAAAAACACAAACTTCAGAGCAAATTTCGACATAAAGCCTAAATAGATTAAGAATACAGAGCTTTCAAAAAATGCTTTAACATTTTAATACTGTATTTATTCCATTTTAAGATACAAATTATACAAATTAAAAGTATCTATGCTAAATTTACAGCATGCCTGACATTTGTCAGCAATGCAGAATGAAAGCATACAGGCCAATATTACCTTGTAGCCTAGAAGAGTGTGTCACTATTTTCCCCTCCACCCATGCAAAGTTCCCCATAGCATCCTTGGTTATCAATAAACATGCATGAAGCTAGTTTATGATTCCCTAACTGCAGATGCAAGACACGCATGCACTCACTCTGTTAACTTTTTATGGTTAATTGTCATAACAGCTGCTTTCACCTTATAGCTACTTCCAAATTAAAGCTCACCTTATTTTGCTAAAGTAGCAAAAGGTATGTGGGGTCTTGACTTTAGTGACACTTAATCAAATAAATATTCAATGGTAGCACAAACAACGGAGTTGTCAGAGTATCCTTTATATTAAAAAATTTTGGCTGGGGTGAGAAGTTAAAAATACTTTCAAATAGAGAAAAAAAGAAAAAAAAACTGCATTTATTCATGATCTACATGAGGTCAGTAAAGCCATCATTATTATCAAAAAAACTTATTATCAAGGCTCTATCACTAATGCAGGCATCTCATATATTGAGTTTCAGCATTGTATGGGTAGATACCAATGTTCTTTGAAGCAAAATTACTTTTTCTTAAATCAAAGAACATCGGTAGATCACCACCATCTGCCAAAAGGAGAGCCAGTTCCAGCAATACGTCATTTTATTAATGGATATTAATAGTTAAATGATGGGGAAAAAATTAGTAATGTGGACCAAACTCAAAGTGTTCTTTGAGATATCTTCAAAGACAATGATCAGTGACAAAAGATCAAGAGATGGGCTAATTCCACAGAAATAATTACAAAAAAAAAAAAACAAACCCATGACTGTTGATGCTGAACTATATTGCAGAAGGTTCTGTACTGACACCATACAGTTTTTAAAAGAAAAGCTATACCAAGAATTAAAAGCTTTTCAAAAGACAATTATTGCAAGAGCAAACAAAAAATGGATGAATCAATAATAAACTTTTGTGCAACCAGTTATGGAAAATGTTTTTTCATCACCCTGGAGACCTTTTGAAAAGAAATTCCATGCTTATGTTTGATGTTTGTTCAAAATGGCATGTGCAACACTGTAAGATTTATCTTTTTGTTCTTGGTGGGGTGACTTCATAGTTGCACTCAACAGACATCTGTATCAAGCAGCCATTTGTGGAATCTGTGCGGATATACACAGAATAGATGAATGATGGAGGACATAAATTCATAGAAAATAGCATTTCAAGTAACATGAACCTAAGATAGCTGGTGAAAGCATTTAAAATGTGTTCAATATAAAATTCCTTAGATGGAACAGAAGATGATTTGTTATGAAAACTGGACAGTAAATGTGTCTCATTCAGAAAATAAGAATATTACTAACATGTAATGTACCTTTCCATACTTCTTTTGTCCATTTGTATCAAATAAAATCTTGCTAGCAAATCTGCTTGTTCTGACTAGGTACATTTAGTTAGGAACTAGCTATTTAACTTTCTTTATACCTACTTGAATACATTTGCCTTCACTGCCCTTCAAATCTGTAATTATTCAGAATAGATTGAACTATAGGGGCTTTAACACATAATACCTTCCTAATTAATGTGAACTCTTGTCATGAATGATGAATCCATTATGCTTAAATCCCCACATGTTTTTTCATTACAAATGTTTACTAAATGTACAACCATTTTAACACAAATACCCCATGGTTTCAGGCAGTGCAGTAGATGGTATATGGAAGGTAAAAACTGATGTGGTATGTGGAGGGTTAGGTTCATTCATTCTGATGAGTCGTGCAACAGATTTTTGTTTTTCTTTTTTTGTTACAGGGTGTCTAAGAGGTGCATGAACGCAGAACATGGATTCTCTGTTAACCTGAGAGTGTATATTTTCTTATCGTTAGCACTAATTTTTGTTCTGACTGTTGATAAAAGTTCCATTCTTTAATACCAAGTGGAGGAAGCATGCTGTCTCAAATCATATCAAAATAATAAAAATTAATTATAAACACATATGCCGAGTCAGAATTCTGGGTGCAGAGAAAGCTAACCAGCAATGAAGTGTGATGCTTCCACTTCAGAAATAGCAGGGCCACCAAGGGTTTGAGGAGATGGAGATATGGGTATTAATTATGCACATAAAAAAAACAACCCAGAATAAAATTTGGCAGTGGCTGGATGGAAGATCAGATATACATGTTGCAGCAGTTCAATCTTTACTTGATAGAGTAGGTAAAAAAATCTCAATAACATCGTGCGGAACAAATACATTTCCCTTTTTAAGATAATGGAAGAAGTTATGCACAATGTCATAAAGTAAACAGTGAAGCTGCTGATAAAAAAAAAAAAAAAAACAACAGAAAATTACAATTCTGTCCTGTATTTTCATAACCATGTTTATTTTGTCAGGGTATCTCTGTGTCATGAGTATTTGCCAGGTGGACAGCTGCATCAAGCCCTTCAAGTAAACAAACAATGTGGAAAGTTACAGTTCCAACTAATTTAAAAGGTGAACTGCAACCTATCAATACAAGTTACCACCAGAAAGAACAGAAGTAACGTTTAGTGTTGAAAATCTAAAATTCAGAGCAAACTACCAGAAAGGAATTTTTATTTGCAATTATTCCCTCAAAGTCGAGTCTGTGTACAACCAAGTATCTGGGAACAGAGAAACACTCTGAGTTGGTATCTGCGATATAAACTTGTTACTACTCTCACAATAAATCTACTGTCACCTGCACTCAAAACTGTAACACAAATAAAAGTGGAAACGACTGCCTTAACACAGAAATAACTTACTGGGGACATTAAAATTAAGCCTGGTTGGAAGGAGAACTGATGTAACCACATCAGTCCAGGTATCTATTTACAAAATGGTTTTATGGAATCTGAGTATAAAGTGGATTAAATAAAATAAGACAAAAATAACTTCTTGAATAAATGCAATCGTACATTAACCTATTTGTTTTATATTGTTATTCTTGTAGAAAATCCATTATTTCAGTTAAGAACCCAGAAGAAAGACTGAGGACATAATTGAACTTAGTTTAAACACAAGTCCACTTCTATCATCAAACTTACATTCACATTTTTAGATAAGAAAGGAAAGACACATTTTCCAACAGCAGTCTTTAAGACATTTAGGAAATCACTCTTACACAATGGCTACCTTTCATACATTCTATTTAAACAACTGTTTAAAGTATTCAAAACCATTTGCATTGTACAGTTCTTCATATTTTAAAATATATATTATTTTCAGAAGCAATTTTTAGAAAACGTGTTTAAATTAAGACAAAAAACATTGAAAAGCTATACATCAAATTACTGTAGATGAGTAGAGCAGACAACCTGTACTGCTTGCTCATTGCTAATTCAATAAATAATAGCAATGGAACCAGGCAAGATGAGCTGTAAGTAGCTGGCTTAATTAGGATATTCAAAATCTGTTTGACCAGCCTTGTGTAAATGCGGCATGTTGGCTATTTGAGCAGAAAGAGAAGCAGTCATGTTCCACTGATATCTTTTGACAATTAACGTGCCATAAAAATTTCTTTAGCACGTCTCCCTTTCTTCCTTCATGTGCAGGGATCCAGAACAGCACCGTTTACTTTGAGGTAAAAGAAAAATTAAAGCTGTCACATTGGAAAGGGAAAAAAAACAAAAACCCACTAATGCACTGCACTATCTGTTGACCACTGAGTTCTTAGGCTGTCTTTAATCAATACTTTAGAGATTGAGAGTCCGATCAAAGCAAATTTTTTTTTTTATTTTTAAAAAAAAAAAGTGCTCAAACACAATATCATTTAAATACAAACTTCAAGTAAATTATCATTAACTGTGTGAATATAATCTAAACAAAAATATTTTTAAATTAACAGGCCTTACTTTGGACAAACCTTATCTATTAAGCTGATGATGCAAGATTATAGGCTAAAATACTAAATAATACCTAGATGCTAACAGAACAGACAAAATTTAATTACCATTTCTGGAAGACAACTTCAAGTTCTTATGACTGTCTCTCATTAAGATAGGAAAAGTTTACAGATCAATTGCCAGCATGCCACAGTAGTTAAAGCAATTATATTACTATAATTGATGGCATTTGCCACTATCAATCATCTCATATACACTAGTAAATATCTGGTGGCACCAGGTAAAACGGGACAGCAGGGGTAAAGGTAACACTGATACCTGTTGAGTGTGGCTTTAGAAAAATGGCCAAAAGTTTTTTGGCAACTAAGAGAAAAAAGATAAAATTTCCACTTTAGCTCTCAGTAAAGCAGCTGTCTTGAACATCAGTGTTTCAACCATTAAACTGACTAATAATAGGCTGGCTGAGACTAAGAGATGAACAGCGGGAGTACATTAATGTTATCAGCTTTACTATAGAATTCTTCAGCAGTTGGATGCCAAAATTACTTTAGGAAATAAATCTATAACTTCTAATCTCAAGACATTAAACCAAGCTGTGATATCTAAAACTTGCTTACAGTTTTTCTTCTTCATGATCTTTCCTCACTGACTAAGTTCAAAAGGTCACATTTAGTTGTTTTTTTTGGATAGAATAAAGGAATTAAGAAATATACAATTCATAATTATAATTTTAGAGCAGAAACTTGATAAAATGCAATAGCATCAGATGAATTACTGTAAACAATAGCTACTTCTGGAGAGATACCAGTTCATAAAAAGCAAGTGATTGACAATGTTTGTCAGTTCTCGGTAGTAAAGAGTTTGGATTTATTTACATAGAGAAGATCTCTTGGGTGCAATTTCTTTACCGTAACATATACCAATAACATAATCCATTATAGAGGCTATGAAGAGGTCTTTATTCTCAGGAGTGTTCTTTATCAGCTATGTCATCCCCTGATGGTCTCTCCTGGTCATATAGCAATAGATAATTCTTGTGTAGTAATCTAGCACCTGGTTCCTCAGTGTTAGTCACTAACCCCTAAAACACACACAGGCTATATTTGGTTTCCATATGTCTGTATAAGTTTCCAGAACATGATATTCAAATAATTGGAATAAATATATACATTAGGTATTAACATGGATTTTACCTGCCAAAGTTTCCAGTTAAATATTACAACCTTGACAGTGCAAACCAACCTTATATTTTCTGCTACTAAGCATTATATGGCACAAATTCCAGGCTCTACAGCTGCCTTCCACATCTAACATCTAAAAATGAAGGTTCCTAGAAGCCAATGTGGTAGTTTTGGAGAACCCGCAGCATCTCGTAAGTCCCCCCCCCAAAGTATAATTATGGCAAAATGATAAGCTACCTTCATATCAAAAACGCCACCTTTCGGCTCAAGAAAGAGATTACAAATCATCTTTGATTTGTTTTGCATTGAAAGTATTCAACATCAACGTAATACAGTAAAAGCAATGACAAAGATTCTTCACTGATGCTACAATGCTAATATAATTTTTACTGTGATACAGCACAGCTACAGGTAAAGCTGTAGCGATCCCACCTGCAAGGAAAATTAAGAAATGCTGCATACTTTCAGTATTTGGATCAATAAAAAAGAAAAAGCAAAAGTTGTTTGGGCCGAATCCTCTAAACATTGAAAACACCAAAATCTGTGCTTACTAAAATCATCCATTTCCATTAAAGCTGAAATAAACACCCGAACACCTTGCTCAGCTGCATGTTACTAAAAATACCTGTTTAATGAACATCCCTTTTATCATGTTTAGAAAACCATTATTACATTAGAATTCTTCCAAAAAGTAACAATGGTCTAACTTAGGAACATTACACTTGGCAGGTAGTTTCATTTTTGCAGTAATCGTGTTATATTTTCAAAAAAAAAAAATTAAAACTGAGAAAAACTAACTTTTTTTAAAAATTATTTCTTAATTACTCAAATTTTTATATTTCATTAAAAAAAAACAAACAAAAAACACACACCACATTATTCTGAAACTAAGCTGCCATTTCAATAACATTTTCATAGATTACTTACAAGTTTGTAGTCACTGTGGAACTAATATATCGAAATACATAACCTGTATAATTTGTGTATTAGGTGACTCTGAAGTTACCTCTGGCAGTTGGTTGCTTATGACTACCAAACCATAGTACACCTATATACTGTCAAATCTAATTACTGGATGGCCACTTTATGTCAATTTTTTTTAAAAAAAAATTAATTTCTTCTAAAATCAAATTGGGACTAACAGAAAAAGAAGAAAAAAAATCTGAGTTTACCAATTTCTTGAAACAAAATTCTACTTTCTGGTTTAACTTGGTACAGTAAATGAAACTGCTGATGATTCAGAGCAGCAGTAAAGAAGAAGAAACACTATTAATAGCACAACAGTTGTTGTAAAAACTTAAAAAAATTTTTCAAATATCTTTTCTCAAAATTGCAAATTAAAACATTCGCCTTTTAAGGATGTGCTAATACCTAAGACACTTCCAGTTGTGTAAGTAAAGGTGTTAAGCTATTTTATTTAATTTATTAAACGAATATCCTCGGTTGGACAGTTTAAGCAGGAAAAGAGTTAAGTGGACGGGAAGCGGAGAAAACTTTGCGATAAGCACAAGTTGTAAACTATACTGCTGTAGTGTCAGTGTCTGGCATAAGGGAAGGGATAAAGCCAAAGACTGCCAATAAAACGTTTCGTTGCTAGTTGTATGTTTGTGCTGTTTTATTTGCATTTAAATTATTTCTTTTAAAAATTTTTCTAGAGCATATCCTTCCGAGCCGTTTTTTTAGGCTATTATCAGTTATCAGTTCAATGACTATAGCATTTTTATGATCAGGTCCACAGACACTTGAAGCATTTGACCGAAGCCAGCCAGGGATGTTTGCATGGGATTTTAAAAAAAAAAAAAAACTGCGTTAATTAAGTACCGACAATGGCAGCAACCCTCCCACAACAACAAATATGTGGCAGTAGAAATACAATTTCCAGTGTTAATAAATAAGATATTGGCAACAAAGTTTGTGTCTGCCTGGGGTTGATCACTCAATTATTTCTAGGGAAAAAAACTAGAAGAATTGTGATAACAAGATAGTGATATGCCAGAATATAACGTGGGCATATCAAAACAGTAGAGTCAGTCAGTCACCACAATAAGGGATATTTTGATAAACCAACCTTGTGTAATTGAATGCTTTTTCATGTATGCATTTTCTGAGTGTTATACACTAATGCACAGGTAATTATATGCACTACTAATTTTTATTGTATATAATATGTGGGATACTCCTTTGGATAATCCATAAAAATAGTCATATATAATACACTGAGTGTGTGAGTGTGTGTGAGTGAGTGTGAGTGAATGTGTGTGTTAGTAAGCTTCCTGAAAACTTTTTAAAAATTTGCTTTCTTTACGAATAAAAATGTCACAGCACCATTCACTTAGCTTATACATGCTTATCCAGTCTTATTTCCTTTCTCCATTTTAACTATTTCCCAGTGGCTAAACGTCTGCACAGCTTAACAAATCATCGGAGAAAACTATGCCATGCATAAAGTTTCTCTTAATCCACCTATGGCTATTCTATTTTAAATGTTAGCAAAACTAACAATTAGCAAATAATAATGGAAAAAAAAAACAACAACATTATTTAGAGGAAAACTTATCTCCCAAATAGACAAAAGGATGGCATATAGTGGTATCTAATTCAACACATCCAATTGTAATCTATTTGGTTGAATTTGTCAGAAATAAAAATCAACCATCGATGTATCCAGCCCAACAATGTACATATATATACCTGTATCATATTATAGTAGCCATCCCACCTCATTACTGGATGGCCATGCTGAAGTGATTCTTTATCAATTACTTTACCAGCTGTTTTCCTAGTAAGGCAGAAGTTCATGATGATATCTTATACTCAAGTTTCTGTCTGTGGATGTATCTTGAAAAAAACAGGATTTTAGATAGCAACAGATTATAATATAAATATTACTATTGCTTATTTATACTTTAAGGGGAACAATTAAAACAACCACACTAGGTTCAAATCATTCCATTTCGATTAAACATAAAAATAAGTTGATACTTAAAATGTCCCTGATAGAATCACCACATTCTTTTTCAAATATTGTGCTCACCTGAACAAACCATAAAGAAATACTGTACAAATTGCAAAACTCTGAATAAAAGTAATTTCTTTAAGAAACCACTACAATCTATGCTTTTGTGTGCGCGCCTGTGTATTCAAATTTTATATATTCCATTTGTTTATTCTGGATAGCATTAAGTCGCTGTTGATCTGCCTTTCCTGATTACATGGGATTTTCTACTTCTGTTTTATCAAAATCAAGAGTTTACAGTAATGAGAATCTTGCACACTAAATGTTTTTGACAAAGGAAAAGAAAAGATCGTTTAAAAAGTTAACTATCTTGGGTGGCTGGTAGTCTTCCAAACAAAACAAAGAAAGGAAAGATAATATTAAATGTGTGTTCACGAGTAAACGAACTATAGCAAATCTTTATTCACCACACTAAAGACAGGTAAGTCATTTTAAAAATGTGCACTGAGTGATCCTTAAAGCTGTACACTACACTGTTACAAAAAAAAACCCCCCATCTAAGTGACCCCTTTGAATTCTTAAACCAGATAGCATGTAACCAGTTTAACAAGCTCGTTCACCTGTATTTTGTTCATAAATGTCAGTAACACAAATTGGAAACAAACAAAACAGATAGCCTGGAGGGAACTTTGATTGAATACTTACTAGTTTGGGATTCTCGTGATGATACATCAACAAACATGATTAAATAGTTTCAGCGAATAAAGCAAATTTATTTATAAAAGTATTAAAAATCTAAATATTTCAAACCGAATCAGTCCTTTAACAAAACAATTAAAATTCTGAATAAGATACTCAATTATGAGCAAAAACATTAGCATACAAATAATTTATTTCCTTCATATGAATAAATCTTTATTTTTTATCCTTTATGCTGTTTTGTTTGGCATTAGATTTCTTTTATTAAGTTTCTCAGTTACTCATATTTTACTCCTGAGCAGATTACACTGTCAGTGTGTGTTTTGGCTCATCAGTCACTACACCATCTCATTATGGCACATCGTCAAATTAATGCATGCAACCATAAACTTTTTCATCTCCCAAACTTATTTACAAACAATCGTTTTCATGGTCAGAGAAAAATGCGTTTCTTTCCAGTTTCCAAAGGACGACGAGTGGAAAGGTTTTCTCTAAATGGCCATCATTGGAGTCTCTCCAGTTCTTCTGCATCAAACAATGTTATCTCTTTGTTCTTCTCAGAGCTGAATTATCAAGTGTCTGCAACGTTGGCAAAATGCTCTCTCATCACACAACGCACTCAATGGTTTCACTGTTCAATTTCCATTCAGCTGACAGAAGTATGTTCTATCCTGACATTCTCTTTCAACTTCAAAACTGCATCTTTTTAAAAAGAATGCAAGCCAAATGAACCAGAATTATAACACATTCTTAAGCTTGGCCTTAGACCACCCATTGCAAACATTTTTTATTAATACAAGTATTCAAGTGGCATGAGTTGTGTGCAATGACTGAGACACATTTTCAAAGCTGCATAAAAGGTATGTAGATGTGTGCTCTACTCCACTTCAGTTATTAAAAAAAATTAACCATAATAATTTTGTTTTATAAACCCATAATTAAAGCATTTGAAGCATAATTAACATGTGGGCATTAAAAACAATAAAAAGGAGTTTTATTAAGACAAGAAGTTAAGCGGTAAACAAATTTAAATGATATTTAAACAAAAATTAGCTATCGGTGCCTCTGCTATATCAGACCTTATTTCCTTCATTATGATTTTACATGCTAAATATATGGCAATATTCTTCTTTTATATTGTCTGCTCAAACATTTGAACTGCCATAATATTTTGGCCAGTTGTTATTATATGTTAGTTTGTTGCAGAAAACAACAAATAAACATGAGTGTGTGAAATTGTGTATGTTAGAGCTCTTGGTCAAGGAATCTTAAATCAATGGAATTTTGTATCTCGGAATAATCCAGATTCTGCCATAATGAAGAGTTTCCTTTAATTCAATAACGTTGGTTGAACTGCAATTGGGCAATAATCTAAATGCTCCCACAAGTGATTAAAAGATTTATATCAGGACTTGAGGATGAGTATAAAGCCTTGATTCCTTCTGCAGGCTATGGATGCATGACAGATGAGACATGAAGCACCATCCTCCTAAAGAACATGGCTATTAAATCTCAGTGTGTCTTGTTGGTATAATGGTAGATGTTTTTTAAAACAGCAATATACCTAGGAGAACTGAAATGCCGTTTGACAAACATCAATTCTATCTTTCCGCCATACCAGATTAGAGTATATACCATAACATTCTTGATTTCTTATTTAACTATGGGCTAAGATAATGGAATTAAAGGTATCCATTTGGACAAAAACTAACCTCATGCCAAAATCAGGACTTGCTAGAGATGAGTAAATGCTACCAATATCTAAAGACGTTGCTAGATACTCTGACCAGACATTCAGAATTGTAGAAGAGATTTCTTACAAACTATAAACCCTATGTATGTAGCCAAGTCAGTAGAGTTAATGTTGTCCTATTCTTTGGCTCATTTCTGCAGCATGGGTAATCTCATCAAGAAAATCTTACCAAAGAATGTAGATGTGGTTGGTAATAGCACACTATTGTTATGGTATTACTATTAAAGACAACCCAACTGCCATTAACATCTACTTTGGTGTACTTCATGATAATATTAGCCACAAATAAAGGAATATTGAGTACTTTACCAATCTTTTGTTGACTAGCTACACTCTTAATGGTCAATAATGAGACCTTGAGAAAACAGAGAAACATCACAAGATCTGAAACTTTTCAGCATGGTGATAATGCACACTAGTTATTTGTCCAAAGATCTCCGAAATATATAAACTGGCTGGCCCCTTTATTAGAATTGATACTTAGTGAGTTGGGCAACTTTTTGCCAAAATAACAGCCATGGCATGGCAATGTATATTTGAAAAGTGTCCTGGAGGATAGTTCCCGATTTAGTCATTAATAATGTTCACAATGTATGAAGTGAAGCAGGCAGAGAAATGTAATGGCGAAGATGCTTAATTGGATTGGAATCCAGGGATTGTGCTGATGAGAGATGCCTGAAATTTTCATCATGTTCATCAAACTATGAATGGACAATGTGGGCATAGTGGATGGCAGTTCTTTCATCTTGGAAGTATCCATCCCAATCAAGGTACACATGAATCATTGCTGAATGCACTTGATTGGAAATGATGCTGAGGTAAGCTATGACATTCATTCAGCCTTCTAAAGACACCAGGGGGCTCAGGGCATGCCAGCAATATGTTTCAAACTATGCCTGTACCACCAGAGGTCTAGATACTTTTAACCAAACCAGAGGTTGAGTAATTTGTATGGTGTTCTCCAAGTCTGTCTTCTCAAAAGAGGGTGAAGCATGACTTGTCAGACCACATCATTTAACACCAGTCTTTAGTCCAGAGTCTGTGCCTCTTACACCACACCAGGTGTCTTTTCATTTGCTAACTTTAATCAGTAGTTTACACAATAGTCTCCTACTGGTAGAGTCCATTCATGGCAAGTTATTCACAAGGTAAACAAGAGATGGGTATAGATTACCTTGCATTAAATTCTGTCAACTGTTTTATTGTCAAGACAGCTGGGTTTTACTATTCTGTCTAACTGGTTTTCTTCTCTTTTAAACACTAAGCATTTGTGACCATGACCCCTTGCAGCAAATATTTCCACCTTTTTCCATTGCTAATAAACTCAAATGAATGATATCTTGGAGCAACCTACCAATGAAACTGTCTTGGCCATTGTGGCACCTGCTAGATGTGCACCAACTATCATGCCTTTTTCAAATGCTTTTAATGTCTTTGCCACTCCCCATACCTGTTAAACTGATTTCAAATGTGCTTGTCTATGTCATATTTAGTGCTGCAGGGATACCTGTCATCATCTGGTCATTCACATCTGCAGCTCAGGTCAGGCTCAAGTATGGAAGGGTTCGTAAGTCCTAATCATGTATAATTATACTTGAATATGCAAATTTATGGTGGTGGGGCTGACTAATATGGCAAGGCACTGTACAAACCAGACCTAAGGTAGCATAAATATTAAAGATACATAAAAGTTTTAAATGTGTTCAAACATAATCAAACATGTTTTTCGTTTGTTTCCAGCATCTAGTTTGTTTTGATCCCAGTATAACAAAAGTACTCTAGCTAAATTTCCAGAGTAATATTTGCAAAATGATTTGTACATCTAAAAATTGGAAAACAAAGCTGCAAGATTTCACAGGATGAGATCCTCAATGTCTTATCTTCCATCGTATAGTTTCTAACCTAAGAAACATTACTCTCAGTTTTAGTTTAAAAAATAATTATTGATAAATAATAAATTCCACAAACTGTATATTAATTTTTCTTTTCAAAAGATTTCGTGAAAAAGCTTCATCTGTTTGATGTTTTATGGGAAACAATATCCTAATTATTAACTATAAAATAGCAGAGTTAACAACAAATGATTTTCAGCTACCAAAGTTTTAATCATATTATTTTACTGGCAAACATTTGTCCTTACTGCTGAAATCTACAGACCTCTCACAGCAGTGGGCTAGATGAGAAAGAGAAGGAAGAGGTATGGATGGGTATCTGACAAAGCAAGTTACCTGCACCTTTGGCCAATAAATTTGGTTCATTCAGTAATTTTCCATGTTTGCTTTCACATTAGACAAGAATCCTTCAGTTTAAACGCATAAAAATTATTTAGCAATAAAACTTTCCCTATTCACGCAATTGAAACAATTGTAAAATGGACACCAAATGGCAATTTGGAAATGAATAGGTGTTCTGTGTAACAATAAGAAATCTGTATCAACTTCATAACATTTCCATGCATGAGCATCTTCAGTTAATGTTGAAGTCATATTTCAGAAAACAATATTAATCATCAATTGTAAAAAAAAATGGTATCAAAATGGCCAGAAAAGTTGGTCTCCCATCCCAGTAAGAACTGCCGGCAGAATTACTGGAAAGAATACAAAAAAAAAAAAAACTGGATACTTTTCTCCAAGCTCATAGCTGTGTGTCACTTGGAAGAAGAATTGGTGTTCTACATAAAGTAAGGAAATTTGAAAGATGTCATTATTAAATAAATCAACAAAACAGAAAATATTTGTAATTCTACCCTTTCACTCCTTTAGCAAATCCACTTAAATCAGGAGACAAGTGATAATTACTGAAACTGGACTAAGATGAGTAAAAAGTGCAAATGTAAAATTTTTCTTTTTTTTTTTTTCAGAAAGAGATAGAAAGGAAATAAAGACCAAAACAAAAACAACAATAATAATTTCTCCCATGATCTTATCAGTTGTTGAAATAATGTATATCAGGCTACCTCTTATTTTCTACACTATCTATGTATGAACCAGCCGTACATAAATCAGTTTTTAGAGAGAGACTCAGCTAGATCATCTCCATCATCAGTTTCCTTGCACTGTTACAGTCTGTATTATCACTGATTAGGTTTCACTATTTTTCATTCTGGGACACTACCTCCTCAGTGAAGATACTAACTAGCCAAGGTCACACCAAGTCCGATCAACAAGGTCACACCAAGTCCGATCAAGAAGCAAACTTCACAAAATAAGCCATTAGAAACCAAAGACTTTGTTAATCTGTTGATTTGTTTGTAATGAAAACCTGGCAAAGGGAATACACAACCACACACATTCCATATTTCATACATAAATAATAATTTATTATGTGCAGATCTGTTCAGTACATCGAAACATTTTTCCACACCTAAAAGGATGCTCTATTTTTCACTGTGAAATTGAAAGAAATAGTTAAGGCAAAGCAAGTGAAATACAAATGTCCATTCTTGCAACTCTAGTCTACCAAAGGAATCTCATCCAATTTTTTTTTTTTCTTATTTGGAAAGACGAATATCACTATCCATTCTTTTTCTGTTCTTCAGATGGGAACTGACAGCATTCACGCACACATACATTACATACATACACACACATGCACGCGTACGTGGATCAGTAAGCACAGAAAATTACTTATGTCCACTAGTGTCACAGTAATCCATTAAACTTGACAGGTATGAAAAGTTTAAAAAAGATAATTTCCATTTCAAACTTATCAAAAATAACTTTTTTTATTAAACTTCTTCAAGCAAGAGAGTAACAATGGGGAGATGGGATTTTCTTTAGTTTACCGAATGTTGCACATACTTCTGCTCGGCTCATTCTTTTCCAATTATTCCCCATTTATTGGAATTCTGTTTGCTATAATCATTTGCTGCCTTTAAAAAAATATATTGAGACAGCCAATTTCACTGTGTTAGGTCATCAGTATAGAAATTAAACATGTCAATAAGAACGCTCTCTTCTTTTGATGACATTTCTTAAAAATAAAAAAAAAATAAAATATATACTAGCAACTATAATGCTAATTCATCTTAAGTAATCATGCGTTTACCTTGCCTAAACAACATACTGATGAAAACAGTAAATCAGATTACTCACCAGCAATAATTCAGTGTCTTTTGTAGGTAATAGTTTCATATGCTGTACAGCAGCAATTACGAAACTGGGGGTCATAACAGAAAAGGACCAGGAGTGAATCCAGCCAATATAGCACTATTTTCATGTACCATTTAAGCTATTTGCTGTTGATGTATATATGCTCTATTTTCAATGGTAAAATCCACACCAGTGCATTGCCTACATAACACCAACCTCCAAGCCTCATATCTCAAAATGCAGTTATTCTGTAGCTTAGAATGCAAAGAATTGCACCATTTTACCTTTTCCTAAAATATTGGAGGGAAGCATTCTTGTACCCCTCCCAGCAAGGTGCATGCCAGCAGTTTACACTGATGGGGCTGGAAGTTAAGAGACCAGAAGAATTTTTCACTGTTATTGTGGTCACACTTAGAAAAAATAGTAGTATTTTTTTTTACTTTATTCGAACCTGGGAACCTATAGGATCAACTAATATAAAATTTAAATAGAACCTTTGTCATTTTTTGACTTATCCATGCAGTTTTGCATAAAAATGGCAGTAACTTTAAAATAATAAATCTTATCCTAATTTTAGGTACCAACTTTATATAAACAAATTTTAAAAAAAAAAAATTTTTTTAATGGGGAGGTAGGAAATCAATAAATTAATTTTAGAAAAAAATATTAATACCCAGTTTGCGAGACAGCTCATTAAACATAGTCCCACTCTGTTAAGAACAATTTTGAGTCGTGGCTCCAGACATATCTTAGAAATAAAAGACAACATTAAAAAAATGTCAGACTGTGATTAAACACCATCCTTCCTCAAGTTTTAGAGAATTTTGCTTTGGTCTTTAGAACCTTAAATGATCCCCAAACCCAAACATCTTTCTCTTTCATATAATATATTTACTGAGTATTAGTTTTTTTACCTGATAAAACTATTATCGTAACAAGTGGGGAAACTAAAAACCCAGATTCATTTACAATGATTAGAAAATTACCGGCCAATAATAGAATAACAGTTCCTGTTTAAAGTAGCCTCCATCCTTTTGCTATCACAAGTTAAGCAGTGCTGCCTGGAAAACATCCAAAGCAAAGCAGCCTCACAATTTCAAAGCGATCCCAGGATAGTTCCAAATTTCTGGAAGCCAGAAAAAAAGTAAAGCATGTCTCACCATTGCAGATCTGTCTATAGTCTAAAACAAATAAAAACCCCAATTACTGTCAACTTGAATTTTTTGTTTTGCTATACCTTTTAAAATCAATATATATATATATATATATATATATATATATATATATATATATATTAATCCAAGCTAATTCCAAGAGAGAAAAGTTTTAAAGCATAATGTATATTTATGAAATATGCATATAACGTACACTGTTTTTGTACTGTAAGAAAACTCTTCTGAATACTAAGAAACCAAATACAAACTCTTCTTAACCTAGCCCTAAATTTAAATATGCACAGTATAAAAAGATAAACTTTCTGGAATCACCTTTAAATGAATACTGTGTTTATATATATTTTTTAATTCAGTAGACAGTTATTACCAGTTATATTACTCTGTATAATGTATGTATAACAAACATATCAGCATAAAAAAAAAAAAAAAACTTAGTAGGGTTCACAACTGGAGCTAGCTAGTTACATTGCTGGTAATTCCTAATTAAAACATACAGATGAGGCTATAATCAACAGTTTAATTAGGAATTTCTGGTGCTGTAACAACATACTCCAGTAACAACTGGTCCAGCTCTCTCCTAATTACTAAAGTTCCATGCTGTTATTTCACAGCATCTCTGCATTAACCTAAAGTAATCTATGACTGAAATATAACTAATGCATTTAAAATTAAGCTAGCTATTAAAAATCTTTTTTTTTTTTAAAATTACAGGCATGAATCTTCCATAGTCTAAGCATTTGTCAATGGTCAAGAGATAATGAAAGGGTTTTTTGTTGTTGTTTTTTTTCAGAATTGGCAAAACATGCCAAGCAAGCATCTTGTTAATTTCAGGTGGTTGTAACCAATCAGCACTGCCCTAATATGGAAGAAAAACCAAGAAAAAAGGCTGATAAATCATTCTTTACTCAACCAAAAATGAGTGTGTTTGGGTGTCCATGATTATCAATGCTAACTCGGCACATTTTAAAATCATAAAATCATTATTTTTATATACACCATAGTTTTTTTAAAAAAAATCCGTGTAAAAATAGTATTTATAATTTACTATGCATACAAATTTTTGTGGTCATGTAACTTGACGTGTGAGCTGTCTAACCTGTGTATATAGAAATACTTGAATTACATGCAACAACACTCTAAGGAGAGCAGAAGGACATTAGTGACACCACGAAATCAAGCTAGTGGGTACCCATTAACTGGCTCTTCCTTCAACAAAGTGGTTACTGAAATGACCAATGTGTCCATTAAGACATTATCCCAGGGGTTCCTGCAGTGTCAACATTTACATAAAACTGCATCTGGAAGGTAAACCCCTGGTCACAACTCTCATAACAGATAAAATCTACAGGAATGTACAATGCATTGTGAGAAATAACAGATGTGCTACAGCAGCTCAGAAAATAGTAACCTTTAGCAATGGACAAGACACATCTGCTTTCACCTCAACACTGTGCAGAAATGTATTGCATTAAGAGTTTTAGGGGCCTCAGTGCAAAGAATAAGTCAGTCCACCTGCAGTTCATGGTGAAGAAACTTCTCAAAGGTTGCATAGTCTGACAAATCACATCTACTCCATCTGCAACAGATGGGATGTGGTAAAAGTTTGATGAAGTACTAAACCATCATGCACATCATCTGAGGTATGCTTTGCTGGTATAGTTGTAGACTCCTTAAAACATTTCAGAACCAAGTGACATCTCATGAATATATGAATAATGTGGCAAAACAAGTTAATTCTGCAATGCCGGTTTTGTAGCTGAATGGGGATTAAATGGCAGTTTTCATGAACTATCACCATCATTGCATAAGAATTCTTGTACGGGACTGGTTGATAGAAAATGTAACTGTATTCTGTGGCCAACCAAATCCTTTAAGTTACACTAAGCATCTGACAAATGTTAGAATAATGCATCAAAACTTTGTTTTCAAACTGTTTCATATTTCATGTTTGTATTATAATGTAGAATTGAACTGGTTTATTTATTTATTTAATTTTTTAGGGTTTAATTATCTTAATTTTTATATATTTTACACAAGGAGATTAACAATTGCAAACTACACATTAAAAACTGAAATTGCCTTCTTTTATTATATACTCACCAAATGAGATTCAAGAATTTTCTAATGGTAATTAACTCAACTTTAAGGTAAGAGTCTTTTAAAAAGAAGTGATCATTTAGGTTGTGATAATAAATGCTTTCACAGAACAATTTTTCTTTTGGAAAGTGCCTGAACATTTAATTCTTGTTAAAATGTTTATATCATAGGGACTAAATAAATTGTTCCTTATTGTACTATGCACATGACATTTTACAAATTGCTACTGACTTCCAAATCTAATTTCTGATTCCTAGGTTGACAATATGAAACGATAATTATCATGCCAAACAGAACCTGTTTTCTATTAAATACCACAAGCCATGCAGTGCATGATAAATGCTTGCAATATTTCATTTGCTAGAGTAAATGATAGCTCCAGCTAAATTAATAAACTATTTTGGAAACATTTTCTTATGTACAGCTTTCCTGCTATGACTATTCAATTTATTCTGCTGAAGCACTTGAGACAAATAATTACAAATCTACTGATGCTGGTCACATCTTTAATAAGCTAGTAAGCAATTGTCAAAGCAAAAGATCCAGTCTTCAACAAACTTATAAATTTACAAATGTTAATTTTTACTCTTCTTTTTTTTTTCCTTCTGTTGATACATGTAATTTTAGAGTAAGGGCAAGTTATCTGCCATATCAAATTATCCTTTTTCTGATAGAAGTTTTTCAAAGTCTTGGCTCAAAATGAAGTTTGTTAATTATATAGCCCAAGCAAGGAAGGAAATCTTATTTCATTGGAATTCATGAACCAAATAATCTTGTTGGCCCATGTTAATTATCAGAAGCAGGATTAAAAGTAATAATAAAATAGTTATTATAACAAATACTAAACTGGTATACAATTTATTTCATCACTTGTGCAGTTGCATGGATGTCTAGAGATGGAAACCAAACAAAAAAAAGCATGGCACACTTTCTGTTTTATACTTTAAAAAGCAAAGAGATTTCACTGGTGCCATATTTTGGAGTTTGTGCTTTGAAAAACTCACCAGACATACTGAGGTATCAATAAATATTAGCTGTGACTATTTTACATGACACACAGGTCAAAATCCAAGTTTTATTGACAGCTAATTTAAACTAACAAAGATGTGACTTAGTAGTAATTATTTGGCGGGTCAACAGTAGTTCAAATCAATTTCAATAGCAACTACATGGTGATGTTCAGTGTTAACTTGTATTTATTTATTTGTTATATAAAAAGAAAAAAAAATGGCCACAAATGAGAACAGAAAAAAAAAAAAAAAACATTTTAAATAACATTTTCTGTAGTGATCTGTAAAAATCCATGACCAGAAACATTATTTTTTCAATCAATTAAAATTGGAACTAGATCAGAAAATATCAGCTACCACAGTAGAAATACCAAAATAGCTTACAAAGGGTTTGTTACTATTGCGATGTAGCCTGAAAGGTAAAAAAATGTTAATTAGCCTGAAAGGTAAAAAAATGTTAATTATAGCAATTAAGAATTTTACATTATTTAATAATAAAATTAATTTGATCATGAAGTCTTCTGGACAGGTAGGTACACTTTTTTAATATTTAACTATGCCAACCTTAAATTAAAAAGATGTCTACCTCTGATATGATTTTTTAAAAGCTTTTCTTCAATTGGTCTATAACTGCTGATGAAAACAGCCAAATTAGATTAGATTAATTTAAATAAACAAAAATATGAGCTGGAACTGAAGGTATTATGCACTCTAACCAAAACTAGTTTCACCTGTCAGAAACACCTCTGAATGTATATTAATAAAACACAGTTTCTGGGTAGGTAAAAATATCCTATGGAAAAAAGTTGTCTCTTCGCCAATAACGTCTTCCTCAAACGTGCAAAGAGTAACTGCTTTTAAAAATCATTTCACTCAAAGAATGATTAAACTGGCAGATTAACAGTTCAAAAGGAGAGGAATGAAAAAAATAATGCATTTAATTCATTTTTATTATTTCAAATTTCAGTTTTTGCTAGAGGTGTATTTAAACCTTATAACATCCGTGATTATCGTGGCAAAATCTCAATGGAAGCAAGATGGATAGATAATATTTGGAAAACAAAACTTTTTTCAAAATGAAAAATTCAAAAATGTTTGACTATAATTTTTTTGTTTGGCTTTTTTTTTTTTTTCTTAAGTGTGTAACTAAACCAGTTGGTCCTTCTCAATACTAAAAGCCTGAAGATGGAAACAGGGCAAGATAATCAAAATAGTGGTTTATTAATTCTCTTACAAATAATAAAAAAAAAAACCTATCTAAAATGCTTTCCATAAAGAAAAAAAAACCTAATTAACTTATTTTCTTAGGTTTTGTATTGTTTTCCTATGGTACTTGCAGCCTGTCAGCGTTAGAATCAGATATATATATATACTTACCGAAGAAATCTAATGAACCCTTTAATGTTATTTTTTCAGTATGTTCCATAGTGATTCTGTTTTCTGGATTGCAAAAGTAATCTGAGCACTCAGACTTTAACCTATACTCTGCCTCCTCCTAAGTTTGAGGTAATTCTATTTTTTTTGTTTTTCCCACTTTAGCGCTTGTGCTATCTATTTTTAGCACTTGTGCTATCTATTTTCATCCTCTGACATAGAATTTCAAAATTTACATAAAAGCAAAAATGCTTACAAGATATACATTCATTCTGAATATTCTGTTCGTTTTCTATGCTTGCTGAGTTTGAATTATTTTTTTTTTTTTAATGCATGTGTAAATGAAGAATCAACAGAAAGAATAAATCAGCTATTTTTGGTGAAATACATTCAAAAGCGGAATATCAGAATGTATTTGCAGCGTTGAGTAAATAACCAAAACAAAAGGGAATAAGTAGCACCAAAAACTGCATCAGTCTAGAAATAGCAATAACCAAAGGTATCATCATATCAGGCTCACATAGCTTGACTCTGTACCCACGGTTCCCTTCTTCTATATATCTGCTTTTTAGTACTTCCTGAGTTGCACTTGCTGTGATGATTTATAAGATCTTTATTTTTTCGAAATCATGTATCCATGTCCAGCAGGTTTAATTTGAATCTATCAAGCAAAATTAGAAAATTCTAGAGCGAATGGCAAAACTTTTGGCCATGGCCCTAAGTAGCAGCATCTAAACTTTAAGTGATCACATCATGGATGCATATCATCTGGTTCAGATTTACATTTATGACGTTGTTTTGGAAATCTAAAGTCAAGGAAAAACTCACTCACTCCTCTGGAAAGTCAACCAACAAACCAACACCTCTTCAGAATACACTTACCTGCAAAAGAGAAACAAACAATTTTATTTTTTTAAAAAGACAAAAACAGATCTTTAATTCTCCATACACTACTTATATCTGGGGTGCATTTGTCCCTAGCCTGGAACCACTAGTATTTGTGTTGAACTGGCTGTGTATTTAGTTTAGTCAACATTACGCAATGAAAAACACGAAGTTGGAGCAATGCAGATTTGATGTTACAAAGGGATAGATGATTAATGAAGTAGGCAACATGTTACAGTCCATATGGCTCAACCTACACTAAGCAATACAGATCTGAAGGAAAGTATGGTGCAAATACACTGCAAATGGTATACAGAGAGTTAAACTAGTTATTATTCACATGGGGTTAATTCTGATAATTTTGAGAGAGAGAAACTAAATGAAAATATACCAGGTAAAAATAATATAATGTTTTCAGATCACTAAATAGAAAAAAAAAAACAATCCAATAATTTTTTACAGTATTTTGAAAAGAAACATTTTAAGTCTTGAAGATACTTTAATGTGTTCAGTTATCATGTAAAAACACAAAGTACCTTACAGGCTAAATATAGTCAGAAAGTCCTCACTTTCAGATCCTATATACATATATTTTTTCATTTTTTTCACAAAAAAATGTTCGAGTTCATCTACCATTCCTATTAACCAGGGAGGGAATAAAAGAATGTTCAGAAATTTCTAAGAAAAAAATTACACAGCTCTAAACAACAAAAACAAATGGCTAATCATGCGAAGAATTGACCTTTATAGATTAGTGAACCCTAAAAAATCTCCTATAGGTCAATAGGAACAGATTGCAATGATAAAATTATAATGGTTTCTTAAAAGATTCTTACCAAAATAATTAATGTGTATTTGCTGTTAGATTTTTTTTTTCCTTACCCAAATAACATTTGTGAAAGTCTGAATCCCAATAACCAGAATACAAATAAATATACATTTGCATGTGACAGAAATAAACTTGCCTAACCAGTCATTATTTAACCCTATCCACTGCTCAGCTCTTACGGCGGTTCTTTCTAAGCTCGCAAGTGAAAATAACAAAGGAAAAAAAAAAAACATCTAATGAAAATAGATGAATTACTACCACTGGTGACCAAACAGCCAGCCAACCCTGTAAAAATAAAAAAAAAGTAAGCCTATAGAAGAAATATCTAATTTAGCTTCACAATCATAAACATATTGACGCAATTTAATAATCTACATGAGCAAAAGCACACGCATGAACTGGTGAAATGCTGTCTGACCAGTTTAGTGTCACAGATCCAAACAGGTGCCTGTTGACTGTTTTCTCTCACCAGGGTAGTCTTTTTCCCTAGCCATATGCTTTAGCTTTCCATCTCTTTGATGAACAATTAAAAAAATTGTAAAATCTATTAGCTACATCTATAAAGCTAAACAAAAGGCAAACAAAATTAATTGTGTTGCATAGTCAATAAAGCAATAATCATAAATAACAAGATGTAAGACAAACCACTTTGTTGGATGCTTTGTGTTTTCAACTTCAGTAGTCCCAGACAATAAATCTTCTTTGATCAGATGCGTAGCATATTAAAAGTTTGACAGCTCCCTTTTTTTAAAAAAAAATTATTAAAAAATTCTGCTTGTTCTGGTTTCATTTTATGATTTGCGATATATGAATCTGGTTTATTTACAAAAGATGTCCTGTTGATAAAAGATGGAAAACCAAGAATTCAATAGGATTGAAATGATATTATCAGAAAGGCAAAAAAAAAAAAAAAAAAACGAGTGAATATTTTATAAAGATAGGCAGTAAAATTTCTGTATTGGTGCACTTCTACATCTAAAAAATGAAGAGTTCTAGTAAGGTTTTCCCTGCCAGAGAGGCACAAGTTTGGCAAATGCTTCCTAGCAGACAACCATGGTACTACACTCTCTCATCACGATTGTCTCTCTTGTAGATTCAGTGTACAAAAAATAAAAAGGAAAAGAAATTTCATGAAGATTGGGAGATATCCTGAAAAATTTAAAAGTATATGGCACTTGTACAGATTGTATTCATTTGGGAAAATAAATCAGTTGACTTTAATGGATTATACAAGAATGGCATGATTATTGTATCAAACAAAAATGATAATGATCCCATTTTAATGCTCAGTAAAATATATATATATATATATATATATGAAAGAACCTCTTTCTAACTACATTTCTGTACAGATTTCTATTTAAATTAAAGATCTGTTTTGATAGTTAAAGGAAAACATTATTTATAAAAAGGAGAGCAATATATTGTTTTGGTATAAATAAACTGTTTATAAATATTTATAAATGAAAAGTAGATTTAAAAATACTTTAAGTGTCAGCAATTACATACACTCAAAAGGCAACAAACATTATATATAAATAAATGTTATCTTTAAAAAATAACAAAGGTTTCTAAATTTAACTCTGCAGTCTCTCAAAACATCCTAAACTAAAGATAACTTTGGCAACGAGCAAACTAGATATGATGTGAAAATTCTCTCTTTGACAGAAGAATTCATCATGCTGAGATGTATTAGTTGAAATGTGCAATCTGCTAGGTCTTCCTGAGAACCTATAGTTCATTAAATTAAAATAAATACACAATCACAACCTAAAATCAATAAATTGTGGATGAATGATAAGAGAAAAACACAAAACACTTAAAACCACACCAGATTTTATGCAATAACTCCTCCTCCTGCTTTCTTTCTTTTCTGAAATGTCCTCAGTCTATATAAAAATAAATAAGTAAACTGCTTTTTTCATTATCTAGTCAAAAGGTGAAGCAATGGCAAATAGTCTTATCATACCCTGAATGCCAGAAGTTTTTAGGAATTATATCACATTGCATTTGAAAAAAAGGCTTTCCAGGTTTTAGAGAGAAAAAAAAAAAAAAAAAAGCTCAGGGAAATATTATTTAGGTATGATGATTAAGTTAGAATCTTTTTCAACACCATGACGAGGGATAATTCTTCATTTCCATTTTATTTTAAACATCTTTAAGAGAAAAAAAATCACACGCACACACAGTAAAGTGTAAATGTTTTAGGTAGCCAGAATATTAACTAAATGAAAATGGCACAGATATCAATTGCTAACAGACATAAAATATTAGATTTCTCCCTGAAAAATGTAAAACCTATGAAATAGAAGGTATAACTGGAATTTCAAGATATGCCATTAAAAGACTTAAGAAATTTAAAGATGATACTGGTTCAGTTTCTGATAGTAAAAGGTGCAGATGGCCAAGAAAACTATCTAGAAAAGATTAACCATATCTAAAGATAACTTCTCAGAGCGATAGAAAAATAGATCCAGCAAAGAGGTAAAGCAAGATCTGGCAGAATCCTCAGGGTTTCAGGTTCATGATTCTATAATATGAAGATCCTTGGAATGAAGTGGACTTAAAGAATGGGTGACAGTCAAGAAACCCCTTTTTACATAAAGGCTCAACTAAAATAAGTTGCCCAAAACTGGACATGGAATTTTTGGATCTAAAAAGTGGGGAATGTAAGGAGAATTGGAGAAGAGCGTAAGGAAATGTATGTGCAGCCTATAGTAAAGTTTGGCAAATATTCTATTCAAAAGATGAGTAAAAAGTAATATGTATGCAGCCAGTTTCAAGCAAATTTTTTTTATTCATCTTGTTATCCTTCAGTATTCATTTGTATTCATATTTCAACATGACACCAATCTAAAACATACTGCCATTGTTGTCAAAACACACTTGCAGTCCAAGAGGGAGAAAGAGATGAGAATGCTAAATTTATTAGAGTTGCCTCCAAGAAGCACCGACCTTAATATTATTGAACATGTAGGGAAGACACTACTTAGACAAAAAAAAAGAATAGCAGTAAATAAACCAAAGATGAACTCTTGGCATTACTTCTAAATGTGTGGGAAAACATTCCAGCTGATATAATTTCAAAATTGCAAGAGATTCTCTAAAGATATATTCAGGCAGTCAATAAAGAAACAGGTGGGCCCAGATGTTCTTCTGCAAAATGAAAACGGAAAGTTCCAGTAGGTATTTTCTAACTACTTGTGGAGGTGGTTCTGTGGGGTCACTCTTGACTGACTTGTACTTGACCAGTGCTTCAATGCCCCCCACCCCAATCGTATCCAGGCATCTTTGGTCAGTGAGGTACATACCCCTGAACATTCTCCTCCTAGCTCACTTGCATGAGATGTCCTCAAACTCAAAATCAGGAGATGAGGGTCTGCAAAGTGAGCAAATGTTGCCAAACGTTACTGAATAAAAGACTGTACAGAATTTAGGTACATAACCATCTTGGTGCATGCAAGCTTCCACCTCACAAGGGAAGATAAAAATGATAGCCTTAAAATTTCTAAATTAAGTTACATTATCACCATTCACCACCATCTCCAACAGCTTATACCATTTATTTACAGTTCTGGTATTTAAAAAAAAGCTCACAGAAGTTATGCAAGTAGGCACATTATCATGTGATGCGATTTTCTTCGATAAAAAAATTAATCAAAAAGAATGTTTATGTTAAAAGAAAAAGTAAAATAAATAATTGAAAAACAATTAGGAAAAATTGATAGCTCGTTATACTTTGTCTGAAATGGATTTCTTAAATTTACTAAATATTCCAAGCAATTTTATATTTTAAAAAAACAGTAGACCAGCCCATCTATTAATCACATTAAAGAAAAACTCACCTTAAGTAAATGAATATAACTGATCTTCATTTTTATACAGATTGAACATAACACAGCTGCATTATGGTCCAACTTCATAAGTTTGAAATTCAACACTTTGAATTACTAGATTATCACCTTATATTATTTCTCAGTTTGCATTTTCATAGCATAAAACCTTTTATTTGTAATTAGGTGCAAAAATTAATGTACCCAGTCTCACCTATCCTATGGAGACTAATAATGCAGTTATTCTTGGCTCCAATGGTCACATTATGTAAAGGGACTGCAGCATTTGTATTATAGAGCATGTTAGAAAGACTAGCATCATGAAATGGACCTTATTAAATATTTATTTACAAGTTATTCATAATAAAGTTTTTTTTTTTTCTGTCATGTACATACTTTTGCTCATTAATGTTAAATCATGTTGGTGAAGGTATCATTATATCTACTGCAAATACTAGATTTTAAAGCGAGCGAGTGAGCTAACTTATTCTCATATATACACATACTGTGGAGAGAAATTTTCATGCTGAGAGGGCATCAAAATGACTACAGCTTAGAAGTTTGCATGTGAAATGGAAAGCATCTAGTTAAACTAATAGATGCTGTGAAATCGACCAAAAACCCACTATTTTGGGAGTCATGCAAATGTTAAGCTGAAACCCATTGAAAAATCACATAGCCGAGAAGTCCATCAGAAGTACTCTGATCATATTTGAAAGTCTCACTCAAAAGCCAGTCTTTTCCTTATTAAATTTTGAAAACCAGATCAAGCAAATAATAGTGTCTAAGACGATCAAAGGTTTATTTAATAAAAATGATTAAAACTTGTATTGGATACCTGACAAGAATGGATGAGTAAGCTAAGACCACGTGTTCATGTTGCTAATTTTAAGAATAAGGAAGGGCTATTAAAAATAATCAAGAGTACAACTTTTTTAAGCTTTTATACATTAAACTCACACAATTTGTTAGGTAGCTTTTCCATGATAAAACTGTGCACCATTTGTGATATTACAAGGATTTGCTATAAATAGTAACAAACGTTACATTCTAATAGACTTATAGCTGCTGAGGTGAAGTATTTATTCACTTCAACCTTGGTTCTCAAGATGAAAGTGTTTACACCAAAGTTTACCAAGTAAAAAAAAAAAAAAAAAAAAAAGAAAGCCAGGCTGAGGATATAGTTTTAAAAGGCAAAAAAACAAATTTTTTTTCTTTCCATCTTATACCTGTAAATCTTTGCAAACAGATATCTTTACTGATGTATCAACCTGGAAAATGCCTTCTTTTACATAGCAGGTTTGTAGTTGGCCTTCTTTCCTTTAGACTCCCTGCCCTTTCTTCACTCTTGCTGCTAATAGACCACTTCAAAACTGTTTACAGTACTCCCTAAAGGGACCCACTGTGAAGAAAATATGATGTTAGCTGTTTACATTCTGCCACTATCAGGAAAGTGGTGAGAGGGTGACGCTAATTGCAATTGTTGTCCTTTTAGTCTGAAAATCCTCAGACAAAACACACACGCACAAGGAAGGCACAGCACCAGGGCAGAAAGTGAGAACAAAACTATTACGCACAACACTTCTCTACCACTAAATTAGCTGCTGAGGACAACTGGAACCTGTCTCCTGATACCGCATCAAGAAAGAGTAGCCAGGTGTGATACAGACTCCTAATGTGATCAGATATACAAAACGTGGTTTTAAGATGTTTCTTACATTAAAACTATATTATAACAAAGGAAGTTTTAAATATCATTAATGGTTTTAAAAGTCATAGATGCAAACAAATATTATCAACAACAACATAAATACTAGAGTTTTGATAAATAGTTATAAAAAAAATGGTGAATAATATGAATGTGAACCACTTTAAAACCACTAAGAGATTTCTTACGACAGCCATAATGCTTCCTTCCACATGATGAATAAACTAATGCAGTCTAAGCCAATTACCATTAAGGCAATGCTATTCCAGCCTGTTTTTATTTGAACATCCTAATAATTCATCCAGTTATAAATTATTATAACTTGTGTACATGTCCAAAAAGATCATCACAATTAAAATCACCAGATACAATTGGACGACAACATCTCTTAAACCATAATAGTTACTTGTATAAAAAAGCAAAAAGATTTTGAAAGATATTTGTAAATACACACAGTTGAAATAAAGCAATATTATTTTCAAGAAATATGACTTATAATATGCTGCTTATGAAATTATATATTTGTCATCATATAAGTAAAATTTCTTTTACATAACTTCAGCAACAATTGATGATGCCATCAAATATGCAAACTATGTCAAGCAAAGTTTTTTCTTTATATACTTTTGTAAAATTATTTTGTGAAATGAGCATTTGTTACAGAGAAAACCTATACATTTTTCATACTGAAAGTGTGTGGATAATTGTCTGTAAAATGGATACTTTGTATCTGGTTGCAAAGCCACAAGCACCACCAGAGATAGGTCTAGGTTTGGCCAACCCTGTGATATAAAACAGCCCTAGAACCAACAGATAAGATGAAATGCCACCTACAGCTACATTATCTACAGAGAGACTAGGTGTGTGAAAAGATCTATAGAACACGAGGCATAACAATGCATTGAAACACAGCCATCTGGAGACAAGATCACAAACATCCTGTAGGAGGATACACAATGAGACAATTAAAACTGGCAAAGTCATGCATTACAGAATTTTCCAAAAGCATACCAGTATATATATATACACATACATAACATCAGACATTATGGACTAGTGACACTTTATCAGATAGTCCACAACTTGACTTTTACTAGTAAAAAGGCCCAGGTTTACCATCATTCGCACAAACAGTTTGTAGAGTTGTGGTATTAAACAGCATCACAGATATGGAGGCATCATCATAATTTGGATTTCTGTAAACATACATTTTCAGTCAGCTTGTTTTTAGAACCTGAATTTGAAAGTCCAGTGGTATGTGGAAAAAAAATATGTGCACCCCCAGCAGTTCTCTCCCTTCTATACTGGTGAATTTTTTTTTTTAAAAGAACTAGCAGCATGTAGATCTCTAACATATTGAGATTGCATGAAATAAGGTAAGGCATAATCTTTACCAGCACAATGTTAATTAACAAACATCATTGTGCTACAGCATTGTCAGAACGTCATCTATATGTCCAGAATACAATACACATGCCAGTCTAGAAACTGTAGATTTTATGGAACTGCCATAACAAGAAGTGGCCATATGAGGTACTAACTTGCTGCAATTTAACCTCGGTGTCATGTAATGGTGTATCACTCAGGAGTAAACATGTCAAACAATAAACTGTATTGTCATGAGTTCAGTAATTTTCCAACTTCATAACATAATTAGGTGATGTTTTTTTAAATTTGTCTGATTATCATGACCACCATAATAATTCTAGCATAGCTAAAAACTGAGTTCATCAATGATTTACATATTTAACTGTTGCTAATGATAGTTTTCTGGTAAACAGGGGATGCTAAAAGCAAATGATATTCAAGATATTTCCAGAGAGAGAACGAGAGTTTTTCATTACTCTTGGCCAAAATTTTATTTGATGGGAGGCCAGATCCTTCCAAGATGTTGAATTATGCAAATTTCACCAGCTGATGAATGAACTTATCAAAACTCTCCATTGGAAATCTTCATTTTTTAAAATGAGAGAGGAATTAGAAATGCCCCAAAAGAACACGCATGGCTGACCGATGAAGAAAAACGAGCAGAAACCATACTATGGAGTCATGACAGATCAAGGTGGTTTTGATTGGGATTTAAACTTGAGCCTTCAATTTTTGCAGTCCAGTAATTTATCCAACAGATCATCATGCCACTCTCTATTTGCTCAGAATTCGGGTAATTGATCAATCTGAGGAGACAATTCAGTTGTCATATTACTGCTAAGCTTTCAATATTCATAAATGCATCAAATATCCTAAATATCTTGTGACTTTCAGTGTTTGCACAGAACAGGCTATTGTTTAACAAATATTCAATGAATGCAAACAATGCTTTTCATTGTTATAGAATCAACTCAATAAGCAGATGCTCTGTGCATTTGATCCTGCAGAGATTTAAACGGTATTACTACCTAATGCAATATATAGATATTGGTAGTCTAGGCTTCACAAACAATTCAAATTTTCACTATTTCACATCCTTTATACACATATGGGTCAGAAAAAAAAACAGGTTAGTATGGTTGGACAACTGGTATTGGGATAAAACAGATCTTGTATTATTACCTACAATTTGTAATTCTGTTAAAACCTTGGAAATATCTTCTTAGCTGTACATGATCAAGAGATCCTCAAATACAGTCTGTCTATCATAGTGGAAGATGCAGAAATATGATATACATCTAAAACCATTACAGCTTCAAGCACATATGAATTGCAATTGAGAAATTCCATGCGAAACTCTACCAGCTTTTCAGAAATTCCCCAGGTGATTGTTTCAGGTGTTGTTGAAAAAAAAATTACATACAATTGTGCTGTCTGTATCCAAAGAAACATGCAAATCTAATCTTACGATTTAAAAAAAAAATATGATCATACAAAGGTTGGTGAGGTATGAAATCTTGTAAATTAGTGATAGCAACCTGCCTATGCAGATTTAAAATCCTGATTCCTTGTAAAATGAACTCCGAAATAACAAAAAAAAAAAAAAAAAAACTAAAAATTTGTATACTTGTTCTGCACCTTTTTAAAATTTTAAATGTCTCAGCTCATTTCCTGGAATTATCAATATGATTGGTTAGAAAGTTTTAATTTTCTCCAAACATTCAAAACTAGTAAGATCCTTCGTTCTGAAAATTATTCTAAGAAAATGGTTTTCATATGGTGCCTAATTTACAGTCAAAACTGGCAACATCCTGCTGATACCTCATTTTCAGCAACAAATATCATAAGGAAGAAAATTTGGAATGTCATCGAATTTTTCACAATAGAGAGATCACCTCTATAAACTTTAGCTACACTGGGGACTATTTTATGTTCCAATAACTCTAAAAAATCATGTTGACAACTATGACCTTTAACATGTAAATTCACTCTTATCCAAATTTTTTAAAAAATTTAAAGGAGTATTCAGTTGTCAGAAAATTTAACTTTTGCCTTATTAAAACAACTGGCCATTTTCTGTATGTTTTTATAATGATTAGCCAGTATAGATAATTCTGATAGGTACCTACCTTCCTACCTCTTTATTAGTTTATTATCTATTTGTCAGTAAAGATATAAGGTCACATGCACGCACCACTGGACGTAAACAGTAAAATTGTGCATGTGTTGTTCATATTTACAGAGACAAGTGCATGCCAAAAATTATCAAAATCTAGGCTGATCACCTTGGTGAGTTGACATGGAATGACTCAGGTGCTTCCTTGGAATCCACGCAATGTCAAACCACTTTGGTACACTTTGATAGACATCCAAGATCTATCTCAAAGCAGAAATAAAAAGAATACCTAAAAACTATGGAAAAACACAAAAAAAGAATTTAATTAGATTATCAGTATTGACGAGTAGATGTCTACTAGGTCTAAATAGTACAAAAAGTTCCCTTACCAAATTCTATGTAAACAAGCATATACGAGACCAATGGTTTAAATTATTATGACAAGGATATGAAAACGTAAGATTTGATTAGATTAACTGAATGACATTAATGTTATTCATAGAAAAATAAAAGTAAAATTGAATTCATATTTTTAAATAAGTTTTTCTTCTTTTACAAGGTTTGCTATCAGACTAAAAAAAAAACCCATAGTAAACTAATGCTTTACATTAAATAAAGTAACAATAGAAGAGTAGAGAAAGATAAGATTATAAATGTATATGTTGTAGCCAGAAGCAAGATCGTGTTAGCGATAACTAAATATCATGACCTACATTATGTATAATTATAATTCTTTTTTAATACTCAAAAATACTTTCCCTTTCTCTTATAAACTAATATAATTTCAATGCAAGGCAGCAGTTCAACTCGCTAAGTCTATAAATAGGTACCATCATGGGTTACCGAAAAAGTCAGCATGAGTCTAAACTTTAGCTGATAGGTACATGCAGGTTATCATACTATGAATCAAATATTTATGGAATGTTGTGTAATCTAGGAAGAAAACTGTCAGAATTAACTAAATTATTCACTTTTCATGTTCTAGTCTTCTATGTTGTTTGAACATGTTAATAATTTTGTCTACAGAAAAAGTTGGAAGATCAAACAATTTTTAACCAAGCCTCAAATAGTTCATCTTATCTCAGTGCGTGTGGCATCAGTGAAGTTCTCTTGAGCAACTGCTTCTTCTACACTTGCAATTCTGCTAAAAAGACACTTTTTCGTGTGGACATTCACACCAACTACAATAATATTTGATGATGAAAATTAAACCTGTTAACAGAATTCACCTCTTTAAAAAACTGTACCCCCCTTCTCGTTAAGTTGGAATTTTATTATGAAGTATCTCCTCCAACACTGCTTACCATTATGGACAGGCTTCATTGCATGCAGGTATTGAGTTGTCTAATTTTCTTGGATTTTCCTTGATTCCAAGTTACACTACCTACAAGTGCAGTTGTTGTATGGGCAGCAGCTCCTACCTACACTATAAACAAACTCATGCACCCAGGTGTGTGTGTGTAAATTTTGAATAGCCATCTTTGGTTTTGAGGAGATGACATTATCATCATTATTATTAATACTGCAGAATCTATCAAATATACCACTAATATAATACATTGGTTAACCAAAGTAAAATCAGAGCTAGAAAACGTCTGGCCACATTATTCCTGCTAAAGACAGAAAGCACATTTAAAAAGCATTTCCATCTTACTTGCGGTAGTTTCATCGATCTGCTCTTATTTCTCATTTTTAGTTTTATCTCCCAACAGTAGCCAGGCAGTGACACTGTTTAGTTATCTTCGGTTTTAATTTTTTTTTAAAAATTCAAAATATTTATTTCCAGGTTTCTCTCTCATTTCAAACAAATGCGATACATAGTGGCATGGCCTATCACTTCCCTAGCGATGACATGCATGACCAACACCTGAGAGCCATCTCATTAATGCAAGGACACCGAACTGATGCTATTTTTTTTTAAAAATTGATTATTAAAAAGTAGGTAGTTTTACTTAAACAGTTTACAAATATCTCTAGCCAGCTTAGAATGCCTGGTACCAATGTTGGACAGGTTTCAGTTCCTTAGAGCAAGCAGAGGAGAATGGGGTACAAAAGTCAGTCACGTGCCTTTTGTTCTTTAATGACAACCATCCCCTCTTCCTTGAAATATTTTATATCTTAGTGAAAAGCTCTCAATTTGAGGGGTCAAAGGCAGTGGGAATTTTTCAACATTTTAAAGACTGAGGTAATGAATAATCTACTAACAATGTCTGCTTGTTTTGCCACTGTAGCTGGGTAAGTAAAGGTTTCGCTGCTAAGTTTTGAAAACAGGATTCCTCAGCATGTTTAAAACATTGGAATCTGAACACACAAATGAGAAATGTAGTGGAAGCGCATTATTCCAAAAGAATTCTTTTTTTTTTTTTTTGACTTTTAATAATAATAATAAAGTTGTTCAAATGAATAAAAGAAATGATTTAATTTTAGCAAATTGGTCAATTATTTCTTCTATCCTCATGTTAATATTTGTGCATGTATATAAAGCTAGGTAATTTAATTTTTCATTCTTCATAGTTGATCTTACCTACATCTTAAAACCTTTGAGGTGTTAAAAAAACTTTTCTGCACTTGCTGTTCCAGAGGTAGCAAACATCTTGAAAATTGTGCTTAGATGGAAAACTAGTTTCCCCAAAGAGATGATTCCATCACACCTTGCATGTAGTTTTCACTCCATCTGTGAGCCCATAACTTCATTTCTCCTATAACCATGTCTTTAATATTACCATGTGGTAAAACTTCAGCACACATACTTCCTATTTCTTTTATGACTTCTTTCACAACTTTGGCATTTGTGAATAAAGCTGGAGATAAAAGCAGAATATTTTGCTGCAGTTGCCATGAAATTTAAAAAGTGAACATCTGGGTCACTGTCAAGAGGAGGAATGTAGATGATTCTTCTGTAATATTCTCTGTTTCTACAGTCATATTTGTTCTAGTGGTTTGTCTATTAATACAGGCATAGAAATTTGTATTTCTAACTGTGCTGATTTTTCATAAATTGTTTTTAAAAATATTATAAAATACTTTTCAGTATATTCTCGATGTTTCTGGAGAACATCTGCTATATTTCTACCTGAAACATGCTGGATTCAAAACTACACTTTTTTTTTTTTATTGGAGATTTACTCAATTGGAAAAGTTATGAAAAATACCTCAGACAAACACTGTACTGACAAAAATAAATGTCCAGCTTGTTACAGCTGATAGCAAACAAGATCTTTACTAGATGTGTCTCCATCCAAATTCATTTTCTCTTTAAGACTTCAAATAATGCTGGCTATAGAATTTTCAAATAATATTACAAAATTGTGTCTCTCATTAGTCCACTGAGTTGCACAGAGTGGAATAAGCTGCTGATGTAAAAGATTTTTCAGAATAAAGTTATACTTAGCAGATAAATTGGAAATAGTGCATAGTTGCTTGATGATTTCTACAACATTTCTCACTCACTGCACTTCTATAATTTTGGAAAACTTAAATTCAAAGCATGTTTAGCACACAAAAATTTGTTAAAAACTATCAATGATTATTGTCAAATTTGGACATATCTGTAAAGAGCACCATCTTCCAAGTTTGGTCATCCCAATGTTTCATTTTTGCTGCACATTTAAACATTACTGTTTCCGGGGGCCACTCCTAAGCAAAGGTTTTTGGGGGGCAGCCTCACATCCAATGAGACCGCTTTGTACAAATGCATATCTTGTGGTTCTTGAAGAAACATTATCACCTCTACTTGCAGCCAGGTCATTTGCAAGATCCCTACCGGCTCATCATCTATCAGTAGTGAACATACCCTGAAATACTTTAAATCTTATTTGGAGTTTGGGCTTTCTTCTTCTACTGTTTATCAACAGTACCAGTTTCACATATCCTCCTTAGAGTCTTGCAATCCAGTTCCTTCCAGAACGGCTGCAATCTGCCATATGGAGCAGCCTTCAGTAGCTAAGACTTTGATTTCTATAAACTAGTCATGTGATATTTCCTTCCCAGGATCCACAGTAGTCAGTCACCACATATCACTGCCCATACTTCTATAATCAGGTGTGGTGGCACTTTCTGACAGCTTGCCTGAGAACCAATCACAGGGACTATATCAGCACACGACTCGTACCATGGAGCATCTCATTTTCACAAATGAGATGTGATTCTATCATGTCATTTTCATTTGATACTCAGTTTTTTTTCTTCTGCTTCCATAATTAGTTCCAATAATCTGTGTTGCGGCAGAACTACAGTTCTCTAAATGCTACACAAGTTTTGTTTTTTTTTTGTCACCAGCAAATACATGGAAACAAAGACTCCTCCTAGAGCTTCGTTCATTTCTTACAAGATAAGTTTCTGTATGGTGCCAAAGAAACGTCTGATTAGAAATTTCAAATTAGTAGTGATGTTCTTCTGTTTTACTTAACCCTTTGAAGTGCATTTTTTTGCCCTTTGAGTAGGCTCATATTTATTCAGAGAGTAGGTAACTGATCCTGACAAAGTAATCCCATACCAAACATATCAAAATGTTGGAAAACATATTTACAGGATAACTCTGGCAGAATCAGTACCCATGCCCCCATAAGTACACAAGACATAATCTTCAAAGAGCTAAAGTGCAAGCAATCAATGAGTCATTAGTGAATGACCTTTGATATTTTACATAAGACGACTTTTTAAATTAAAGAAAAAAATTTTAATTTTTTTTTCCAATAAACTATAAATTGCAAGCACTATAGATTAATTTCTCTACCTCTGCATAAATAGATAAAAATTACTATTATCCTTTTTGTTCATGTGGATCCAATGTAAGGACACAAATTTCCTACTTCTTTCAAATAAGAGAGGTGGTTGGTGACTTTTGACAAGATAAAAGTCGTTTGATATATTAGAATATTCACATATTGATATGGATGTTTAAAGTACATTCTGGTTTTAGATTTTGTTATGAAGATGAATGAATACAAGCATAATGCAGAGAGAGAGAGAGAAGAGATAAAAGCGAATACAGTATTTTTCAGACAAGCCACATGTAAACATTTAGGGACCACTCTCCTTAAAAACATCTGTCTACTGAAGCACGAATGGTTACTTTGTCCACCACCATAATGTAAAATGTTCGTTAACAAACTAAATCCAAGTAGAAGACCAACTGCCTAGCTGCACTGTGTTTGAACAATACCAAACAATAAAAGAGTAAATAGCCAGAAAGGCTGAGCTTAATGCAAGGCAACAACCAGAAGAGCTGAAATCAGCAAATTATTTTCCTGCAGGGTGATTAAAAGCTACACAGTGCTTCGGCGAGGAATTGCAAAATCCTCCATGGCAGCTGCATCTGTTTTGCTGTCCAAATGTGACCAGTCTCGGCAGTCATAAATTAGTGTTAATGCAAGTGTATGGCATACGAGTGGGAATACCTAAAGCTGGCAGAGAGAGAGAGAGCGAGCAAAGTAAAACAAAAAGTGCAAACAAACTAACTAGGATAGCCAAAGCAGCCACAAACATTTTATTTTTTGGAGAAAAAAACCATCTCATAAAATTTGAAGTTCTTTGTTTTTTGAGAGGGAGGTCTCTTTGTTAGAATGAAGGGCTATTCTGAACACATTTCTGGTTAATATAATTCATACTTTGGGAACGAAGCAGTTTTGAAACACACAAAGGTTCCCAGGGTAATAAAAAATCTTACTTGCACAATTTTTTTCTCTCTCTCTCTTTTTTTTTTTTTTTAAGTGATCTGCCGCAGTTAATTAATGACCATCAATGACGCAAACTACTAGACGTCTAGGGTTGAGGGTTTCAGGTTGATTCCCGATCTGAAGCTCAGCTTGGAGCTTTATCTTTTCGCTCTACTCGCCAAATCATGTACATCATCTCCGGTTTCTTCCAACATAGAGAGTTCTGGTAGGGAATTTCTTGGTAACCCTCGCACTCTGCTCTCTTCTGATAGATGCCTTGGGTGCTGACGTCAACCCACAGATTCAAACAGAAGAATTGGTAATTTATCACAAATGCTCAAAATTCTGTTACTGATGATGGTTTAAAGACCTCCCTTTTAACATCAAGCTTTTGATAACATTTAGCTTCAAATTAAGTTCTTTGGTAATGCATTTGCAATAAGTTTTTTTTAATACTTACAAGCCCAAAGCCCAAGGTTCATAAGACCAGCTTAACTTTTTATGACAACCCTAAACTTGTCACAAAAGCATTTTATTAAAAACTCACCAGCTTTATTTACAGTACTTGGAATGTCAGCTCTCTCATGAACAGTGAAAGCTTCTAGAATAATATAGATTATCATGTAGTATTGTAACAGGAAAGCAATTTATGTACATTCATCTGAAGAGTGCATTTTTTAAAAAAAAAATCCTAAATGGTAATTATGATTGTCTGTTAAAAATAGTCTATAATTAACAACAACAACAAAGAAAGTTACAATGTTATAAAAAGAATTAAAGGTAAAGTTTTGTGGTGTATCAACATTAAAATTCTGTTAAATCTATTTTCTGACACTACTGTGAGTAGAAGGCACATGGAACTTTAACAAGTGATGAGAGCCAATGTATCAAGATGCTTGTCTACCAATCTTAATATAAACTAAAATTAAACACAATTAGCCTGCAATGCTAAAGTCTATACAATTTCCATAAAGTTTTAAGAATTTAAGCAGCACTGATCATGAGCTGGTTTACTTCGCATTTAAACTGATGGACATTTCTGCATCAAGTGATGTTTGACTTTCATCAAAGATTTCCCACCAAGCAGATTTCATCGAAAACCTTTTAAACTGACTAGCTGATTGATTACTAACCACACATCCTGACAACACAATAAATGTTTGTCTGTCTCTATCAGCATCCATAGATATGTCCTTGACCAACAATTTTACATCCCCGAAGTTAACCTTATAATATTCTTCACATTAGTATTATGGTGTATACCGACTAATTTTCTTCCATACAATTTATTGCCGACTTTTAGACAAGTTTTTTCCCTTCCTGTTAGGTGACTTTGATCCTGTGATTCATAAAGTTTGCCAAACCCAAAATGTATTGGAAAGGTGAACTGTTCTAAGTTTTTTTTTTTTTTTTTTGAGCATATTTTCCTGATTTTGAAGTACAAGTTCTTTTTCTTTTTAAAAATTCAATATTTCCACACCACTCAGTGTTTCTAGCCTTTATGGTTTCTGCAGCCAATGAAAAATAAAAATAAAAAAAATCCAATTATCTCTTGAATGTTCATGAAAATTGGAATGGTTCTGTTACATTTACCTGTCACACACACAAACAGCCTGTTGCCATGCACAAAGGCATCCATTTCTTTCCCTTTCTACTATCAAATTATTCCTAAGGTGTCAGCAGCAGTCAATGTCCTAAGTACACCACTAAAAAATTTTAAATCTTGTTATGGATAAAAAAAAAATAATTACTCTTATTACATCTTAGATTTTCATTTATATATCTTTACAGAGTAGTAGTTCTTCATGGCAATTCCTGTCCTGACTTTCGAGGTCTGAGGAGACATCTTACAGCTGGGTATCGGCCTTGGAGACTGAGCGAATTACCTTTAAGTGGTGTTCAAGGTGAAAACCGGTCAAGAGTTACCTATGGAGCCATCATCCACCACAAGTACCAGAAAATCTCTACTAGAACTCTGTTATTTTTTTTTTTTTTTTCAGAAATGGGAGGTAAACTCCAATGGCTAGTTGGTGGTGAAAGGCAAGAAAAGGCCATGCTGGGAAGATATACCAAAATGAACTAGTGTTGACCAGGATTCAAACTCAGGCCTCCAACCAGAGCAGTTTAACATTGGGCCATCAAGCCACTGCAAAAAAGTATTTACAATGTAAACTAACTGATACAAGAGATGCAGGATTCTGAAGTCTGTGATGTGTGATTTTATTTTCTGAATAAGCAGATGAGTCAAACTAGATGCAGCAGGATTTTCTAACATAGATTTGTAGCTTGCTGATGAACCTAACAAGAAATCTTCCACAAACATTACAACGAAGGACTAAGAAATAAATAAATAAATACTGTACATATCAAAATAATTTACAAGTTTGGAAAGAAAAAAATAACTGCAAATATTGATTCCAGATCAACTTAAAAACAGATACACATAAGGTGAACTTAATCAGCTTATAACTTTCTTGGTTGTGCCTTTCATTCTTGTAGTATGCCATTTATACTTTGGCCAGAATACTAAGTTTTAATTTTATCATATCCACCAGTCTGATATATCAGTACTGTTAGTCTTGTCTAATTTATTATTTAGTTTAAAGAGAACATTACAAATCCTTCAGTCCTTCCATTCTGTATTTGCCGACGTTGTGCGCCCACAAACTTTATAATGGTGTTATGTAAACACCTGGGTTTCAGAAGCCTAGAGACATTAAGTGGCTAACCAGAAAAGCTTAGATAGCTAGGATCAGTTTATGTACTTGTCTACTGCACTGTCTACACTCAGTCAGGCAGTCATGTCAAATCTCATGAAATCCTTTGGCACTAACTGAGCAACAGGCACACCTGTGGTTATCTTTTCTCCTGAAGCTTGTTAATCAAGCACCATATATTCCCCTTTCTAGTCAGTCTGATAAGCCAACATTATGAGGAAATCAGGAATGTAAAAGCAGTGTTTTTTTGAAGAGATATAAAGCTGAAGAAATATTTTGTACAGTTTATTAATTTTTTTAATATACGAGAGCTTTTTCCATTGCTGGGCAGAATCTTAATGCATCTGTATCATAGAGTTATTTTGTGCAGCTTAGCATTCCCACAATACCTTAACAGAACAAAACAAAATAACAAAAACAAAAAAAAAAAGAATTATATTAGAAAACATCAGAAATTGGATGATTTAGTCAAAATTCTAGAGTAACTTATTTCTAGATAGTCAATAAAAACTTGAAATAAGATATATGGTATGATGCATATACACTGATTGATGATAAAATGAGACCCAGCTGAAATGGCTGGTTAGGATTCATTTGAACATCACTAGTAGAACTAACTCCAAGGTAGCGAGAGAATACTGGATACATTAAAGAGATTTTAGAAGTAACAGCAAAGCTAAAGGTGATCAAAACTCAATTTTGGGGGTGATGTAGAAAAAATAACAAGTGTTTAAATTTTTTTTTTTATTCTAATGAATCAGAAGAAACTAATAAATTTAATCATTTGTAAAACTATGCATCAGCAAAATTCAGATGCAGCTGTGTAATTACTATGATTTTAGTCAAGATGGATACATATTTCAAGCATTTAGACACTTCTTTTTATTTAAAACATTTCATTGCACAAAATATTTGGAGGCGCAGGTTTCTTCAGTGCAAACCACAAATGATGGGCACCAGTTTCTGTTTATACACAACCTGAAATAAATCATTTGGCAAAGGGAAAAAAAAAAAAAAAATTTGAAATGCTTTCTCACAGAAACACTTGGCAAAAACAAAACAGAATTTATGGAATTCTGCCAAAAAAGATGTAAATACTTGTCTACCATCCTAATCTATTCCCACCCATTATCAAATAGCAATGAGGCTACCACAGTAACCTTGGCAACATATCTACTTTCCAATGAAGAGAGAAAGTTTCCCATGATTAGGAGTCTCTCTCCCCTTTTTTTTTTTTGTATTTTTAATTGCACTTCCTGGAAAACTGACAATAGCAGGCCATTCAATTTCCTGTTAGCTACCACCTTGATCAAGGTCTGGTAATGCATTATTACCTATATATCATTTTCTAAAAATAGAGAGATTAACTAGGGGGTTATAATACACAATCAGTATTTCAATAATTTTTACAGTGTACCAGACCAGCATGCTAAATGGAAGCATCTTCACATGGACTCACCTCACTGATGTTTAATTTAAATAGTCAGTACATTTTGAATGTTTTTTTTTTGCAGAAATTTATGGGACAAGTGAAATGTAGGTTATGTAGAACAATGTCATGGTCTATAGTGAACACACATTTTGTTTACAGACAAACTGAATCCCTGACTATATACCATTATTAAATCTGGAACTGGATTTCCTCCAGCCTTAGCTAAGGAAACATTCCCACAGTGCAATGCTTCGAAAGTTGATCTCCCCAGCTTTGCATTGTGGGAACATTTTCTCAGTTATCAGCAGACTGAAACTTAACGGATCCTCAACCAGTATAAGATTTAAATGAATAAACAATATAAGGACATGATCACACATACACCAAAACTTATCTCTGGAAGCAGCTGTTTGTTTAACCAGCCATTTGGCAAGATCAAAAAAACCCATGCCATCTTTCTAACTTGATAAATTGGGCTGATTATGAACGAAAGACTAGTGTACAGAGAAATTACAAAAATCTATTCTGGCGGAGAGTTTTATGGTAACTTAGTATGAACTTATCCAGAATGATCTACAAAACAATTAGGGAGTGATTATCAAAACAGATATAGATTGGTGAGTTGGGTTTGCAGCTCAATAAATAGTAATCTAAGACTTGTGGTATTTTCATATCGCTTGTGTTTTTCATAATAGTTATTACACACGCTTTTAGGACTGAATTGCTCTCCCTGCTTTACTGCAATAAAAATAAATTCATAATAACAAATTCAGATCTTTCATCTTGCTGTATATGTTGGTGAAAAGACTGATTAAAAATTTTTCAGGTAAGAATAACTGACGTATGTAATGAGTTAACAAGGCCTACATAATACCCACCAATGGATGCAGTCTGCTGACAAACATGTAAAAATTAAAATATGTGATAATGTGTAAGGTAATTTCCCTCTAAAGTTCCTTATATCTAGGGAAATTGTAATCTTTTCCCTTTTGTAATTTATGAACGAATGAAATCCAGTCAGATATTTACAGTATTTCTTTTTTTCAGCCAAGTTTCATATATGTGTGTGTGTGTATGTGTGTCCATAGTATTTTAAATCTTATGCACTACTGAAATGCTGACAACAGCTCATCTCTGAATATAGAGGAAACAAGAATGCTCTTTGTTTTAATGCATACCTGAGAGATAATTTACAAAAATTTAAAAAGATAGCGCTTTATTTTTACTTTTACTTTCCAAAGAGGCAAGAATGTGAAACTTGTCAAACTTTATTTCAGCCATATTGTCACAATGTGCAACAACAACAACAACAAAAAACCCAACACCAAAACACATTGGTACCAGCTTTAACTACAGCACAAGAGATTAGAAGTTTTAAAAAAAAAAAAATGTAACAGTTTTTTTTTAGAATAGTTTGACCAATAAACAAAACAAAAAAAAAAGCCAATAGATATTTTTGATTTTTTCTGTTTTAGGGAAAAGAAATAGGAATTATTTAGGAGGGAGTCCTCATAATTTACCACAAGACATTCTGACAGAGGTTTTACTGCCTATATTAGATGTCATTATAACCAGTTTTGGGATAAAAAAACCAAAAGGAAAATGAAAGTATTGAAACCAGTCTTTCTGAAAACATTTCATATACTAAATATCTTTAAACTGATCATTTTGTAATGCTATAAATTTTTTTTTTCTTTTTACATAATACACCTTCAATGATATGTTTATCATTTAAAAATATTTATAATTATATTATTTAATGTGTAAACAATTGACAAAAATGGTCCAGACACTTACACTAAATAAACCAATATAATTCCCCTGTTTATATCCTTTTATTATTTTATTCTTCATGCATAAAATCTATTTATGAGATTTTAGCTTTCAACTTATCGGACCCAGCTTAACTAGAAATTTCAATGTCTAGAATACCATAAAAGAAAATAAGTAATTTAGCTGAATCACCTTGACAAAAAAGATCTGTTGATATCTCTAAATCTCAGTAAAATTCTTGCTCAAAATTTCATTTTATGCCCGCTATTGAACTTGCAGTATTCTTGCTGGCTCGTGTAACCAGGAATGATGAATTGCATTAAAAAGAATATTTAATTAGTTAATTTACCATTGTTGATAGTGCTTCATTTCTTGGCATTTCAGTATAATTTGAATGGAAACCAAATCACAAACTCAGTTGTGGTTTTCCACCTTTCAGGTAGCAGGAAACTTAATTGAGTGTTTAAGAGTAGATGTATCTGGGGAGGAGTTAAATGAAAAAAATTAATATATAACTACATTTTCACTTTTAAAGATATGCAATGAAATAAATATAATTGACAGATTGATAGATATGTCATTTTACCTGCATTTATCCATCCTTAAAATAGTAAAGAGCACAATCACTTTGTATAAACTTGATAAAGTAGGCACTGTTGATGTGTTAGGTAATCTGTTACTAAGGTTAGTTGGCAAAATTTCAATCAGAAAAAAGAAATGCCTCACAACTAATGTTGTCATGAGTTATAATTAATTATATGGACTTATCAGTTCATACATTCATACAATGTTAGCAGAGCCGAATGTTGTCCACAATACACTCAAACGTTTTGAATACAACTGACCGAAGCTTACAAGTGCATACCACAAAGATTTCCATATTGTGCAGAACCCCAGTATCAGCTATTTCAGCTAAAAAAAAAAAAAAAAAAAAATCTCCCAATATTTAATGTACTGTTTGAAAATGTTTTGGCTATGTCTGCTTTCCTGTAACCACTGTGTCTTACGTTGACCAGCCCCAATTTCCCAAAGCAGCATTAAACATCCATGTCCACATTAACCAAACAACTTACCAAGGGGGTGAGTAAGCCTCAAGTTCCTAGCCATTAAATGGTTAATTTTGCCATGCAATTTTGTATAATTGTGTTTAATAACCTAGAATGTATTTGTATATCAAGTTAACTCGCTAAAGTCTATATGGTACATGGCCTTTATCACATAAGCACAATGCAAGTAATGCTAGTTTACAAGATAGCACATAAGGCATCCACCAGAGAAAACAAGGGGAAGAGAACAGGGTGCAGAGGTTAGCCATACAACTACTACAGAAAGTTTCTACTAAAACCTTTCAAATTTTAGATATGGGAAGAAACCAGTAAGCTTTGAAAAAGTCAATATGGCTGGATGTCTGGAATATTTAAAACCAGGTGTTACAGGATGGCAAATATCTTGACAGAGTTTCGTAGTGTACAATTATTATTTATTAGTCCCATTATATAATCAACAATGTAGTTTGTGAAAATACACAGTACACTATAATAATTCATTATAATTTTCAGTTGGAAAATACATGTTGTTGAAGTTACAAAGCTAGTTCAGGATCCTTTCATCACTTTCTTAGTAGTGATACAGACGCCTCGGCAGTGTAGTGAGGTAAAGCATTGGTCAATTTGCTAAAACCAATAGTTTGCATGTTTGAGGCCATTCAAGCCACTTGAACATTCCAAAAAAAAAGAACAAAATACATTGTAAAAAGACCTAGCAGAAACTGAGCAATCTCTCTCAAGAGAAAATTTCAGAATGATAGAGAAAGATGACAAAAACATGCATTTACTAGTAAATCATTTCACTACTTCTGCGGTAGGAAAACCTCACTAAATTCTAATAAATAATACATCACCAATTTCTTTTCAGTAGATTGTTTTCAAAAATGTATCACAATTTGTAGTTACACTAGTTCTTAAAGACAATTTACTCCTCCAATTGAAGCTCAAGACAGTAAATGCGCTGATCAGAAATGTAGCATTAAATATTTATTCAAACTAAATAGTACAGAAAATAACATTTATGTTAATCAGAAAACACAATGGTATCTGCTGTAGTTCTCTCCCTTTATAGGGATCTAATGGGAGAAAATAAGTAGTTTTCAAAAAAATCATCTTTAAATACCTGGAAAATACAAAAAACAAAAAAACAAACACTTTGGGTGCTTTTAAAAGTAGTTGCAATAACATGGAGTTTCTCAGTTTGGTATGGTAATAATAAAAAAAAAAGGCTAGAAAATACCAAGAATGTTATTTAGAAAAACTCAAAACTGATTATTGTACAGTATAGATTTTCTACATCCAGAAGCTGATAAATAAAAAGCTGTTAAGTTTTCCCTTAAAAATGCCAAAGCCACTATATGCTTTTTTTTTCTCTTTTATCTAATCAGTTTCTCTGCCTGCTGAAGCCAGGTCAATGATGAGCTGAGTGCCCATGGAGTAGCCATTTATCTAGTTATATGGAGACAGAGATAATTCAGGTGAGGTTCCAAAATCCCAAGCTTCTAGTCTAGAAATTGTTATTTTAATTAGGCAGAAACCTGGCCAAAGCTTTGTATGCCCTCCAGAGTTGAGAACAGGCATAGTATAGCCAATAAAATGATTGAAAGTTTCTGACAGTCAGTCTGGCCTCTCAAGCCACTTGGTTTAAACATCATTACAATTTGTCTTTTAAACTGGTTTCAGGTTTCTCAGGGGGCTACAAGACAAAAAAAAGTTTTCAATCAGCAGATGCCTGAAGACAAACTTACAAATTTCTCACTGGTTTTTAAGCCTGGAATAACACCTGGCTAACACAGTGGAGTGGAGTAACACGACAAAAACAGTTTACTTTCCTTATGTAGGCTATCTTGCTCTTTGGAAATAATGGCATTGCTCTTCAGTGGTGGGGGTTCAAAAAAGACAAAAACTAACCTAAAATAGTATATAACGTGCACATATAGTAACAAAATGTAAGAAAAAAAATGGAGAAGAATGTTATTTTGGAACCAAGACAAAGAATACACTGGTTATTTCACTAAGTCTGTTTCTCTGTCTATAGGATACTAAAGAACCTTTGCAAGCTGAACCATACAATTCATGCATGTGCACAGAGACTTTTATAGTGGAGATATTCAAATAAAACTCACCAGATATAATTATGATGATTCTATTTCAGCCTAATCACTAAACATCAATTTTGAAATTCAACTACATATTGGCTTTTTGTACATTTATTGTATTTCTTTTCAAGGTAGCAAATGATATTATGGTTAAACCTTTTTTTCTATTCAACTATAGATTTATTGCATTGGATTAACTATAGCTGTTCAAATCTACTTTAATAAAAGAAAAAATACAATAGCCACTTTCTTTTCCTGGAGCTTGGTATAAGTCACAGAGTTTACTCCCTTTTTTCTTGTAATAACCTAAAACTTTCTTTAAAATCTTTATAGTATTAATTTTATTTTAAACTTAATTTAATATACCAAAAAATGGGGGTAGTGCTAGTTGCAATTATAAAGATTCCAGGTTTCAAACATTTAGAATATATTAAATAACTAAACAATAACAGAGTTACCCAGTTTAGACTTTAAAAACTTTTTTAAGGAGACACAATAAGGGGTTTTTAAATGATTAAGGGTTTTATGTATGCAGAAAGTAATAATTTTTTGTCCAGCTGTCCAAAGTTACTGATACTAGATGGTATAATTACAAAGTGGCTACGATTTTATTAGTATATTTAAAAATTGTTCACACACAATTTCCTTTCTCTAGCATCACATAAGGCATCTCTTTGTAACAACTAAATTAAAGACTGTTACATGAGTAAATTTAAGTTGATAAACGTGTATGTGTGTGTGTGTGTGTGTGTGTGTGTGTGTGTGTTGTGTGTGTGTTGTGTGTGTGTTGTGTGTGTGTGTGTGTGTGTGTTGTGTGTGTGTTTGCGTGCGTGTGTGTATGCGTGCGTGTGTATGCGTATGCGTGCGTATGCGTATGCGTGCGTGTGTGTATGCGTGCGTGTGTGTATGCGTATGCGTATGCGTATGCGTGCGTGTGTATGCGTATGCGTGCGTGTGTATGCGTATGCGTGCGTGTGTATGCGTATGCGTGCGTGTGTATGCGTATGCGTGCGTGTGTATGCGTATGCGTGCGTGTGTGTGTGTATGCGTGTGTGTGTGTATGCGTATGTGTGTGTGTGTGTATGAATGCCAATGTCAAAAGGGGGTCAGTGCATTTTCAATTACAAATAAATCTGTATGTACAAGTTAGAAAAAATACATAATGTGAAAAAAAAAATTGCTTAGAGATCAGCTAGAATAAAGTATATACAGATTAGAAAGTATTTAACCCTTTCAGGCTTCCCATATATTAACAGGAAATGGGTCTTGATCCTGTAAATGTTCACTTCCAAAAAGAGGTTCCGTATATAATTGAGAAGTAAAGAAATGTCTTCATTGAAATGATTTCTGAATTTTTTTCCAATAAAACTCTCTCCTGTGTGAAAAAAAACTCACATCCATAGGCCAGACAGGTATTTAAAACATCCACTCCACAAATGGTTATGGTGGTTCTCAAAAAAGCTTCCCAAAGACAAGTTTCTAAAATTATTTAAAATGTCCAATTTACTTTGGTTTCTTTTCAAGATAAATCTGATAAAAGGTATTTAAATCCATAGCCACACTCCAATGCCTCAAAATTCTTGCAATAAAACCTTCAGATCCCAAACAAAGTAAATCTCTAGGTACAGAGGCTATAGAAGACAGCTTTAGAATCCAAAGTGAGCAAAGTCAGACATTTCAGACTACACAGAACAGGTAAAAAAAAGAAATCCCTATTTGGCTGAGAAGCAGGGAGAACCATCACTTGTGATGGGCATTCAGACGTAGAAGAAATTTGACTGTTATATTGCTAAATTAAATTGAATTGAAAATAATATTAACAAAATGTTTTAAATCACACACACTTCTATAGATAGGGTCACTGGGATTTTTAAAAAAAGAATTCAATAGACCTTGATTAGAGTCATAGTATAAATGATCAACACTTGAAACTAAAAATGGGGGAAGGTCTATATAAGCTATTGCACTCCCTGGTTTTCTCTTGGAGTCACTATACAATATCACTAAACAGGATGCAAAATAAAACAAAAATAACATTTTGAAATGCTTGTTATAAAATACTTGTTACCAAGCTGTTAAGCCACAATTAAGTCAATAACAATTTTTCAGTGTAGCCAAAATTAAGATGATCATCTATACTTGGAGACACCAATGAAATATCACACATCTAATTGCATGCATTAACAGACTGGTTGTGTGAGTATCAACATATAACTGTTGGAAAACATATATACATGTGACAAATCTTACAACAATTCCATTCTGAACTTTAACCCTTTTCTTTGTGGAATTCACATCACTGTTATCACCTGCATTGTATGTGACATAATTTAAAAATCCAGCTAGCAAATATAAAACTGCTTATGCTTACTTTTCTGTAAACTATTTATTTTAATGTTTGAGAAATAGTTCTGCCATTGTTTTTAAACAATTATTATTATTACTGATTTTTAAAATTTCTTATTATGTCCAACTGGTTGCACTAAAAGAAAGAAATAAAAATCTGCTGGACATAAACTCTAAATGCTAGTAATCATTTTTTTCCAATTATTATGATTACCTGTACAAAGCTTAGATTTGTATTGAAAAAAAATTATTTAAATCTATTATCTTTAAGCAATCTGCTTTGTAAATTATAAAAGGCATAAAGAATTGTGTTACAGGCAGCAAGTTTGTAAATAATTCAATTCAGATAGTGATTTTTATATAATAAATACAATAAATAGAAAGTGCTTACAAAACATGCTCATTACATCACAGGTAGACAGACTGGTTTCATGCCGTAAATGACTGCTGAAAACAGTACATCATGAATACTTTAAATATACAGGCATTCATACATCAATGAGATTGTCAGATAATATGAACGAGCTGAGAGTCAGATTTCCTGTTAATACATTTATTGGAACTTAATCAAAGTCAGTATAAAAATACCTTTATTAAGTAATGACATGATCCGCCTTTTCTTCTGAGAATGTCAGTATATCATGTGAACTTTGCTATATTGTTGTCTCAAAAACTACAAGATAGCAGACCTGCTGTAATCAATCATAACTGGTGATTTATATTTTTTTTGTATGAATTCAAAAGCTATAGATCCCCAGTTTTCATTAATCAAACACATTTTACCTGTTTATTTATACAATTTAAATTCCTTTGTCATTTTCTTTTTGATTTTTAGCACCAATAACAATGTAAGTTAGTGCTTCCAAATTTTAACTAATACAGGAATTTATTTTATATATATTATGAGCTCTGATAAAAAAAAAAAAATAAAAAACACCACCAAGAGGGAAAAGGCTTTACCTGAGCTTCCAGGGTACTTATTACTCCATCAACAGAAAATAGGTGGAGTAAATTTTCTCCTTGAACATTTACTTTATCTCACACTGAAGTAAAAGTGATCTTTAGTTCATCTTTTTTGTTTTGCTTGTTTTTCATTAAAGATGATTTTCACAAAGCTTTTACATAGCATTTAGTAGCACTCAGTCACATTTAAGGTCATGTAAATATCATGCAAAAATGGTATTTTAGTTCTTCATTCCACATATTAAAGATGAAGTAAAGATCATATTTTGTGTAGCATAAACACAGCTTCAAGAAGCGCTGGAGGCTAATATTGCAAAATCAATCAATCAATCAGTAAGGATGACCTCGCTAATATTAATCCAAAGAAACCAATGTGAAAATGAAAACCACACAGTCAGACCTACAAAGAAGTAATGCTACAAATTATTCATTGTTAGAAAGCTCATGTTTTTGAGACATTAGATAAATTCAGGAAAAATATAATATTTCCAAGCAATTGTAATAATGATGGACTGCATTGCTCTCGGAGATTTTCACATACAAGTTAATGGCATTATACATGTCTAAAAGGCATACTCAATCAATTCATCAAACAGGAAGTGGTTAATAATGATGAAGGAAGCACAAGAAAAGACAGGATTCGAGCCTGAAGACAAGAACCATACCTGAATGCACTGGATTTTCAAAGAAACAACTAGCCATTAAACGAGAAGCAGGTGAAAAACTACTCATTGTGCAGGTAAAAAAGTTTTCGACAAGTAACAAAGAGAATTCAACCTAAATAAACACAGCTGGACTCTTACAAAAAGAGAAAAAAAGAGAGTCATAAATTGTTTAGTAATTATTGGCATGAAGGGAGAAAATAGATTTGGCAGGAAGAATTAGACTAAAATCTAAAATTTTTCAAAACAGTGCCAGTTAACTACAATAACCTTATAAAAATCAAGTTACTTATACAAATTCACAATCTAATATAGTCTGCACCAGCATCAGGCATGGTTTTGTTTTTTTTTAAAGAAAGAAAAAAATGTGTTCTCCTTTTTCAGTTTTTGTTTTGTAGCATGAAACTTTCCAGTATTATTATTATTATTATTATCACGTGATAAAGGGAAATCAAGTGGCTTAAATACTAACTGCTGGCGCAGCTTAAAGAACACAAGGCCTAGATACTAGTGCGTTAGTTGATTTACCACTGCTGAAAATAACTGACTGATGAATTAAACCTGTTTATTTAACTTTTTGCCTTGTATATCCTTCCATCCACCTTTTATGAAAATACTAATTTTTTTTTATATAAAAAATTCTGATATTACTTGTTTTACAGATTAAACTATAAATTTATAAATAGTATGTAGGTAATTGTGTTTATTTATCTGGCTTGAAGTATGTAAGATAAATCTCCCAGATCAGTTTAACAAACTATCTCATCCTTGCTCACGATACCCTGACCTTTAACACAACGAAAAAGTATGTTTTTGTTATTGTTTTTATTAGTAATTTGAATTAAATTATAGATACTGGTCTGAATTTAATAAAAAAAAGTAACATGCATGCACACACTTTTGCCACATCTGTACAAAAATATGGGATTCTTGAGACTACTACAATAACAGCCAAAATTACTGCATCACCCAAAATAATAATTATTTTTACGATCCAGCATAATTAACCCACAACCAATACAATCTTTGAGCATGTTTGTTTCTAGTTTATCCTTCATGTATTTCTTTTCATAAAATAATATTACTTTGTCAAAAGAAAGCAAAATGTTTATTTGTTGAAGTTTACTGCTTCATTACTCTGTAACCTCATCTCTATGAGAAATTACAGCATTAAGAAAGTTTACTAAAGAGAATCTATAACATACCTATCAACCCATATGGATTACCCACAGGTAAAGTGGTATTTTTCCGCCATTTTTGAGTAATTCAACCATATATCAAAAAGTACAATCTATAGTAACCTTTTAGGTTTGTCACTACGGCACATTTATTAACATTGATGGATAACAACATGCTACCTATTTACTTGTATCATCCATTTAACTTAACTTCAGATAGATGATAAGGGCACATATGAATCAGATAATGAAATCTAAGACGTAAGTGATTACTAAAATGTAGTTTGCCAATTTTTCCAGATAATTATATAAGTAAACTTTATTAATTCAAACTTAATTTGTGTTCATTTTGTTCTATTTAAATTTTTGTTGGAATGGAGATACTCTGAAAAAATCGCATTGGTTTTGCCCTTTGGATCAAGCAATTCTGTACTGTCTGAGTGCTTGAAAAAAGTAAAGTGGTCAGCAATGGGTGCATTGCCATCTTGCAAACCTCTGCGCTTAGTCTGTCATCAAAATACATCAATTTTATTTGATCTCCTCTTGGTGAAAATCTACTAGTTTTTCTGAGCACAGGGTTAGGTTTAGTGGTTTCACAATCTTTGTTTCATTTTCCTTATTTTTATCTTTATTAGACAGTCTTTATTATTACTCTTGTTTAGATTTGCTAACATCTTAAATTTTTTTTTCCATTCCAAGCTCAAAAAGAAGAGGAGAGAAAGGTCTATCAGATCTTAGTTGGTGTGGAACAAAAATCTTGAAGCATTGCCCTCACTTGACGGCTTTCCCTGAAGATGATGTGCAACGGGGTCCTCACCCAGTACCCTGGCTTAAAGAGCTACCTTGCCAGCCATCCTGACATCAGGTAGAGTAAAAGACATCTCAGAAGTTTCGTGATCCACTGACCAAGCCTGAAATAGATAACTTGCAAAGAAAGACTTTTTTTTTTTCTTGGTGAAGTTTTACCCAGATGAAGTGTATCCAAAAATAGGTACTTAAAAAGGATCTGGTGGACAGGGACACACGGCGTGGTGGTGGTCTCCTTATCGTTATGTTGTATCTCCCTGTGAAGATCTTATCTTACCAGAAATACACTAGAAATTTTTTCAGGTTTAACAACAACAACAATAATAATGATGGACCCATCATTATCATCATTCATTAGTAAACCAATTAAAAGCATGACCTGTCTGTGAACAGTCAATAAATAGATAATTTTTAAAAAATCCGCAATGCAGTGATGACAAAGCGTTGCCAGGTTTTGGTGGTTCTGGATTCACCAAAGAGAGCAGAGTACAGACCAGGTGAGTTTACTTTCGTTTTAGTCTTATGATGGCAATGTAAGATCAACAACATTTACAGCAGTACCGTGTTTTTCATAAACAACCCTGACCTAAATTTGTATATATTTTTTCATTTGTAAGACTGACTGCAAGATTTTCATCCCCAAAATTTGATGCTAAGCCGCTGAAGAGAGAGAAAGATGATTTTCAGTTCTTCCTGATGCTGCTGTCTCCCTTGGTGGAGGAGAAGAGCAAAACAAAGAAACTGGACATCATCAGGTCTGAAGTGTTTACCATGAAATATCCCAAGCTTCTCAGATATGGCTAAGGTGACCACTTCCAGGTTAAGACCACATTTCTTATCCGGGAGGACACCAGAGGACCTGGGCTCTGGAAACTCAATAACACTGTTCTGACAGAGTCAGAATATGTTGAGTGTGTACAGAGTTTTTGGGAAGAATGGTCCCTTCGTTGGGATGAGTTTGAGGATCCCCTGGAGTGGTGGGACACAGGTAAGGTCAAGCTTAAGGAACTTAGTATAAGATATTGTCAGGCATGTAATGCGTATAGAGAATTCTTAGAAAATAAGCTAAAACTATAATTAAAACTAGAACTAAACAAGGCCTCCTCAGGAATAGGTAGAACACAGAAAATCAAAGCCATCCAAACCCAAATAGCCAGACTACAACTTAACAAAACAGAAGGCACTAGAATTAGGGCCAGAGTACCAGCTATGAATGGTGAAGGTTGTAGAAAGTCTTTGTGGTTTAGAAAAAACTAAGGCAGAAAGGAAAACTATTAATAAACTTAAAAATAAAGAAGGCCACATCTTAACTGACAGAGGATATTATTCAGGAAGAGACTGGTATTATAGTGATTTATACAGTAGGGAAGACACCTGTCCAGAAGGTCAGGACAAAATCTTGGCATGTCTAGAGGATAAACTAGACCCCCTAGAAGCCGAGCTCTGCGAAGGACCCCTAACCATTCAAGAAATAAAACAAGCCATTAAGGCTTCAAATAATGATAAATCCCCAGGGGATGATGGCCTTACGCCAGAATTCTATAAGAGATTTGAATATCTCCTAGCAGGAGACCTGACAATGATTGCGAATAGCGCATACAGTAAGGGGGTTCTCTCAGAAAGCCAACGTACTGCTACCAAAGGGGGGCGATAGTGAGTACTTGGACAACTGGAGACCTATCAGTCTCTTAAATAGTGACTATAAGATCATAGCTAAGGCATTAGCAAATAGGCTAGCCAAAGTTATGAATAAAGTTATTAGTGCAGATCAGACCTGTTCAGTTCCAGGAAGAAGTATAACTAATACGCTTGAACTGTTCAGAGAAATTACTAGTAGGTTAGACACAGAAAATTCCATGGGGATTATGCTAGCCATAGACCAAAAAAAAAGCCTTTGATAGGGTAGACTGGAATTTTCTTATTAAAACACTAAAAACTCTTGGTTTGGAGAGTACTTTATTAACTCCGTAAGTCTCTTTCAAACAAACTTAATTATTCAAATATATCAAAATGGCTTTCTATCTTTGTCCTTCCACCCAACACAAGGAATCAGGCAGGGTTGCCCCGAGTGCCATGCTGTACGTCTTAACTGCAGAACCGCTGGCCGCCCTGATTCGTCAGTCAACATCCATAAGAGGGATCAATGGTATAATGATTCAGCAATATGCTGACTATACCACCCTCTTATTGAAAGATGCAGCCAGTATGGACGCAGCTTTTAACGCTCTAGAGGTATATGAAAAAGCCTCTGGAGCAAAAATAAATAGACGTAAAACAACAGCAGCATGGCTTGGGGGTACCCAAAAGCCTATCCGCCACCACAACATCCAATGAGTGGAGGACAAAATAAAACTTCTAGGTATTTTCTTCCCCACCAAATGCAATACTAATACACATCACGATAATTAACACCCTACTATTAATAAAATTAAAGCTTTATTAGCAGCATGGACATCCCTCAATCTATCCTTTCTCGCAAAAACTGAATTAATTAATACCTACTTAGCTTCTAAAATTTACTATAAATCTAAAATAATAGGAATACCCGGCTGGATGCATTCCTCCATTGATATTGAGCTTGATTGTTTTCTTTGGCAGGGATGTAAACAACCTGGCTAATAAACAAATAATTAGACTCCCTCGGAGCCAAGGAGGTTTAAATCTCATAAACCTAGAGAGCAAAATTGGTGCTCAACAAATCCTAAACATAATAGATATCATAAGGACCGTAGATAATAAACAAAGATGGCAAAATCTTTTCCTCAACCATAGAGCAAAAGCATATGACACCGTTGATGGTGTGCATGTACTTACTCACAAACTAAAACTATATAGAGCACACAAAAACTTACTACCCGACTACCATATAACAGCCTTACAAAAATGGAATAGCTGCAACATTAACATAGGAACAGACAATCAAGTAAGCTTAGGACCTACTAAAATTGATCTGGACAAATTATCCCAAAGAGACATCTACCTCTTCCTGTCATCACGATCTGTCAAGGAACAGGATTACAAGAAGAGGAGGGGAGACGAACTAAATTCAGGAACACTTCCATGGGATAGGATCTGGAGAAGCTCCACAAATCACCTCATGGATGGATATTCCTCTGATATCCACTGGAAGATCCTCAGGAATGTTCTCCCCACAAGGGAAAACAAACATAAATGGAAACTTATTAACTCAAAATGTCTCAGGATGAAACGGTACTACATTGTATATTCTCATGTCCTCTGAATATAGAATTGTGGTGCCTAGACCGCGACCTGGTTTTTAAAATTAAAAGTCCCCAGGACAAACTTAGTTCGTTCTGACGCATCTTTGGCTTCAACTCTAGAACTAAAAAGGACTGCCTTTCGAACTTCTTGATCTTTACCACCCAGCGGATAGCTTGGGGGTAGTCGAAAGGCTTTAGAGAGTGGACAACTCACCTCAACCAAAAAAACTTTTTCCAAAATTATGTAACACAGTGGTTACGACAAAAAATACACAGTCATGAAATCCAGTACACATGATAGAATAATCTATTCAAAACCCCCCTTAAAACAACCCCACCTCCCCCCTTTTCTTTTCGGTGTAAGCTCTATTTATTTATAATTCTCCTTCCTCATCTCTTAACTCCCCATAAATGGACTAACCATGTTTCTGTCTTCGTTACCTAAATCCAAAATTAGTCCAAAACATCTATAACCAACTTCAAAGATGGTGGCGTGGAATGGGGCACTGACCGCTGTGTTGATTGTCATCACAGCGGTTAGGCTACTACCCGGCAACCCCACCAACCAGGGAACCTCTGATCCCCCTACGAGGGAAGATCAATTTGTTTCTGGTCACTTCCACACCTAAGGAATTTTTGATTCCCCAACAAGGGAGGACTAACATCACCACAGAACAGGAAACTGAGGGAGAACACGACTCCATCCATTTTTCGCAAACAAAAATAAAAACAGAACCCTACCCATCCTCGTACTCCTGTTGGACTTTTTTTAAAAATAAACAGTGGCCCAAACTTTCCCTCTCATTCCAAGGACACACATAGAGACAACTCTGTTCTAGAGAGTCCAGCCAGGAGAAACCTACCCCTTCTGCCGTGCAATACGAAGGAGTTGGGTAGCCCGCTGCTCTCGCTAGGTTGAGGTACAAACACACAAAAACATAGGTCGAAACAAGGCCTCACTTATAAACAGCTGTGGCGGCCGGTCGTGGAACCGACCCAGCTCCCAAACACACGAATGCAACTTCACACACATACCCCAACGTTAGCATGACAAAAAAAAAAAAAAAGGGGGGGTGTATGCTGCTTGTCTGAGCCCACCCCATATCACTGCAGAATGTGAAAAGCTTTTTTTAATTATTATTATTATTATATGGTCGGAAAGATCCATACTAAATTAAGAAAAAAGCAGGATTCCAGATGCTTTCATGCAGTGCAAGATGAACTGTGACAACCCTCCCCCCCCTGCTTCAAAGTAAATGTCAAACAGGAACTCATAAAAAGCAGTCATATGGGGTAACCAGTGCTTACAACAGAAAGCATTCAAATTTTTGATTTGATGAATGATGATGCTGAAGATAGCAAGGAAAGCATGTTAGCAACTGATGAAAAACTTTGTAACAGCTCATCTTGCATTGCATTAAAACAAGTGAATGCTTAATAAATTGGTAGAAAATTCTAAATTCTTTTGAATTTCTTTTTGTTTTCCATTGTTTATACTATTTTTGTTTAATTGCTACTTTGCTTGATAAGCAAAATCTGACATTCATATGGTTCAAGACCATAAAATACAGGTTAGTCTCAAACACTGGTTGAGAGGTATGCTATAAATATCAAAACAATGGCCAGTTGCGATTTGAAGCAAAATACTGAGTATTCAATGTGTGTATTACAATAATTTTTTTAAAAAAATTTTGTTGGATTGAGAGAGAATTTTTAATGCTACTGTAGCTGCCCTCATGCCTGCATCAAAATTTCAACATCAAAGTGTGTGCTCTCTTTAATATGGCCACCTGCTCTTTTGCATCTCCTAATTACTGAAAATTAAAGAAACAATTTAGAGTAAAAGACAAATAGAAAAAAACAACTCAAATTTTGTCAAGAAGTATAAATACTAATGATGATGCCTTGTACTTGCCATCTAAGCCAACAATCCAAGATGAACAAAAACATAAATGAATAAAAGAAAAATAAAATTTCAAAGACTTGCGAACTTCAGGTCTTATTGCAAATAAACATTCAATACAATGACTGGGTTACATACACAAGAGACTTAAGATTCTCAAAAGTGTATCTCACCTCCAGGTGACCTAGACAGTCACCCCCATCTAGAGTACCTGCCAAACTAACCCATACAATCTAGAATACTCAACTGAGTGGCTCCCTTTTCTGACATACAATACAGGGGGAGTCCTCTCTCTTGTGTGTGTTTACTTAGGCCTCTGAAAGCAATGTAGTCTGAGTTACTTTAATCAGATTCCTTATTCCCTAAATTTCTACCTGACATTTCCATGCTACTATTCAAAATGATATATTAGGTGTTTCTGTTTAAATTTGTCCTAACATTCCCAAAGTGCCATTCAAGAAAACCAGCAACTGCAAACAGATTTTGCCATTAGTTTATTTCAGCTAACCAGAGCCATGGATTCTGACCTGAATCCAAGTTCAAGACTGGACAATAAAGATTACCCACAAACCCCAAGGCCAGCCTCTTTGTCCCTATATTTATGAGTTAATTATAGGTTTCAGCTAAAGTAAAGCACCAGTACATGGCAAGGCCAGATCTGAAAAGCTTGACAGCTCCCATAAAAATACCTTTACATATATAAACATTATGCTTTATCTGCCTGGCAGCTGTGATGTACACTGATATGTACTAGATGAATTAGTACTGATGCAAGCTTTTAGTTCAATATTAATCTTTTTTTTTTTAAACTTACAATTTATTATCCATTTTTTTGTTTTGCTTTCCTTTGCTAAAATAACAACAAATCCAACTGCTATTATTGATAATAATCAAAGAATCATGTGCTCTGTCCAGCAAGTATAACAATCATCAGCTTAACACTGTTTTCCTGCTACAAGTGTAAGACAAAGCACCCTTAGAAAAAATTGTTATCTACAATTTTACCTTTGTTTATTCATTGTATCCAGATGTCCAAATATTAAAATAACCATGTCTTTTAGGTACATTAAACTTAAATTCCAAACTATATGAAGCCTCCTGTACAAGGTAACTACTTTCTTTTCAAATACATTCATTAAGAAACTTTTCAATGAATAATTAATTATCCTAAATACAAAAATATTTTAATGATTAGTGAAACAATGAATTATCTAAATTATCAATAAAAATAAATAGCCACCATAACAGATCACTATACAAATTAGCCTTATTCAGAAGAGATCATGCATACTTTCATATAGAAATAATCTACGATTAGAAGTTACATTACTTCTATTATAGCATTAATTCTTATATTAATTTTTTTGCAGATTAAAACTTGTTAAGCATAATTACAAAGTTCAGCCAATTTATTTACCATCTCAACCTTTACTGGTTATCTGGGGGTTAAAACTAATAGCTAACTGAAGTGACAATTAAAAAATCCGTATGAAAATGAAACTTATTTTCTCAGTGATATGATTTATTCTCCTACTGCATGCTATATCCAAGACTTATAATCTGCTTTACCAGTAAAAACACAAATAAATAAATAATCCTCTTCTGAAACTTTTTTTTCACATCTTTAGCCTTCTCACTGAATTTATTTCAGCCCCAAACCCTCTGGGCAACTTTTAGCAGTCCTTGGATACCCCTCTCCAAGCTTACCGACTAACCAACCACATGACAGAAGCAGGCTCTCGCCAACCCCCCAAAAAATGTGCCAGTAATTCTAGTCTGATCACCAATTTCCTTAGTAATGAATACAGCAACTAAAATTCTGTTTGATGTAACCAAGCATAAAAGTGAAGCTGCAACCATTAACTCAGGCACACTACAAATTGCTTTCCGACAGTGTCGGAACAAAAAGAGACTTGACATTTCAGAGATAATCCCACAAAATGCACATCCATGAAAGGAACAAAAGCATTAAAAAAAAAAAAAAGAAGCAAAGCTGAAGAGACGTGAAAGTGAAAAATATTTAGCCTACTCCAAAAGAAACAAACAACAAAACAACTGGGTGCATCCTAAATAATGTGATGCTGCAGCGACACTTACCAGGGATGGCAATGTTGCTTCAGCTAGGTTTTATTTGATTGTCCAAAGTACAATGCTCCATAGACAACATTTGGGAAATTTGGGTATTTTGTATTTGTTTCAATGATATTCATGCAAAGTTCAGTACAAAAACTAAGAGAATGAAATGTGAAACTTTCATCCAGAACCACATCCATAACTTTGTGACCTATAAAAAGTTTTTTTTCTTAATGAAAAATAGAAGACAGCTGATGGTTTGTATTTATTTTGAATAATTATAAACCAAAATAATCAAATAATTAAGTAATGCATATTAAATGTACTAGAAATAAAAATATTTACAAGCTATAATTTATCATTTGCCAATAAAAATAATTATATATATAGTACTGTGCATGACTTAGGCGAACTTGCCAAAAAGCTAATGCTTATTCTGTTTCCTTTCAGAATAATATCTGAATGAAAATAGCAAAAATATTAATTGCTAATAAGCATAAGTAATATTTTGCCATGAACAACATAAAAAACCCAATGCAAAGTAAGTAATATAACCACAATTTCAAGATGTGACGTTCAAGAAATTATCAAGAAATTTAAGATATTAGTTAAGTTTCTGATAGGGAAAGGTGTTGTTGATGACCCGGAAAACTATCTAAAAAACATTATTAACAGTACCTGAAGATAACTTCTCTGAGGTATATAAAAACATCCAGCAAGGAAAGGATATAAAGTAAGATCTGACAGAATCATGAAGTTAGGAGGAGGGGTTGTTTCAGGTTCGTGATTCTATAGTACAAAAATCTTTTGGACAAAGTGAACTTAAAAGATGGATAACCAGCCTTATTCTCTATGCATAGAGAGGTCTTTGACTAAGTGACTAAAGTACGTACCAAACACAAAAACTGACTCAAGAACGATGGAATGAAGTCGTCCATACAGATGATTCAAAGTTTGAAATTTCTTTCTGGGTCTAAGAGAAACAAAGATGTGAAAATGAAGAATCAAGAGAAATGCATAAAGAAACATTGTGTCTGTGGCCTATTGTAAAGTATGGTACAGGTTCTATTATAGTCATGAGTGTTAGGGATTTAACAGTAGAAAAAAATATTAATGCAGTCAGTTTTGAGCAGATTTTTTATCCACCTCCCTATTCCTTCAGTATTTAACTGAATTCATATTTCAACATGTCAGTGATCCAAAACATACTGCAATTGTTGTCAAAACAGTTACAATGCAAAAAAGAAATGAGTGTGGTGAATTTATTAAAATGGCCGCCACAAACCCCTGGTCTTCTTCATGTTAATGAACATCTTTGGGACTACTTGGACAGAATAAAAAATGAACCACAACCACCATAAACCAAGAAATAACTCTTTGGCAGGGTTTCTAAATGATTGGAAAATACTCCAGCTGATATTATATGAAAATTACAGGTGTCTCCAAAAATGTATTCAGAAAGTAATGAGAGAAAAGAGAGGACATACTAAATATTAGTAAATGAAATGATGAAATAAGAATTACACAATCTACTGTAGAATATTCAATTACTCAAAGTAGCACATAGTGGTCATCTGCTGGGGTTATGAGCCATGGTCAACCTGCCTTGAGTTGGCCTTTGGAAAATATCTTCATGCACTTTAAATTGTTCCCATAGCTGAGAAACCACACTTCTGATCAAAATTCAGCCATTTTGCCACCTGGGTCTGACCTTCCAGTCTTTATTCTACCAATAGCTCTTTGCCTTAGAGAATCTTCCTAATGTTTTATGGCTACCCCTTTCTGTAATGTTGATCTTCAAAACAAATATCCTAACAGAGCCAAAACTAACATAAGTCAATTTACACATCTCTAATGGAGCTCATTTACATATCTATTTTCAAAACTTGCATTACATGAAGAAAAATTTGTGTGTTGCAGATTTGATAAATAAAAATAACAATTTAAGAAATATTTTGGTTTTTTTTGTTGCATAACTTCTGGAAAGCATACTGAAAAAAGCAACATCTAAAAACATGGCAATTGTATAAAGGCTGTTCTAATTCTGAAGATGGTGCACACATGTATGTATGTATGCATCCATCCACACACTCACCTTTCTTAGGCACTGTAACTGATTTGGCATTCATGGACAAAATATCAAAGACATTCAGATAAAACCTGACTGAAAATAAAATTTCTATAATTGTATCTGACCAGGTTACATTTGTCTCTAGCACCTTCCACACCTTATCAAACAAAAGGAGTACTACAAGGAAATGTTTAGGTGCACTGTTGATTTTCTATAAGGTAGACTCACTGTCTCTTCTGTATTGCTTCCCCCCCAACCTATGAGACTTGGATTTAATGGTCCTTCACTATGCCAAACAACAAAGTTTCTGAGGTGGTGATCCCTAAAGAGAGAGCTTTCGAGTAGTAGATAGAGCAATCTCATGTAGATTCACTGCTGTGATGGCCCTCACCATTCCTCATTTCACATGAGCCATTAATTACGATATAAAGAAAAAAAATTCAGAAAAAAACATCTATTATTTCATTTTCGTCAGGGTCATGGAAGTTAAATTTCTGGTTTTGAGACAGCACAGTCTTTCATTCATTTCTTTTTTTTTTTTTCAAAGTATTATTTTGGCAGCAACAGTTCAATTATGTACTCCTGATCTCTGATCCAGGGTCACCTCTCTCTTTTGGGATATAAGGCAACAATCTAGTTCTCCAGTGTGATGGAGATTGCTGTAATTCTTTGATAGTGGGAATTTTGCATCTGTAGAGAAACACATACTTTGTTCTTTCTCTAAGCACTAGAGACTCTTTAAATTTAAGGCATTTCATCCAATTGGCTTAATCAGCTGTTCCCAACCTTTTCTCAGTGAGACCTCCATTAGCATAGTAAACAAAAAGATTTTTGTGATTCCCAACTTCCATCACCATCAGTGCAGATCCAAGACATGTACCCTGCTCCTCAGGAAAATTTTGAAAAAAAAAAAAAAAAAGACACAAACAAGGTGAAATAATGCATTTCCTGCATTCTGGACCACAGACTAACTACATTTCAGGTTATCCAATTAAGGCTGGTGTCATGTGGGCAATATCCTGCGATAGATTATACTAAATAATGTCAATAGCAGTAAAAAGATTAAATATCACATGAAAATAATCATAATACAAACTTTGTGATACAATCCCTTCTCATTATGACCCTATTTGGAATCACAGCCCCTAATTTTGGAAACCACTGGGTTAACTCATTTAATGTTGTATCCAGTCTGAAGACCTTAGTTTGCATAATTCAAGTCACGTGATCTCTAGTTGTTTTATATTGTTTTGAGTCAAGAATTTACCCTATATACACTAGCCTATTAACAATTTAAGTTATTAGTGCACACATACAGACAAACAGACATATATAATGCCATCTGATGGACTCCACAAAAATCATAAAGAGTACTCCAATATTATAACATTTTCTGTTTCTCCAGCAAGCAATTTAGGAATTTTAGAAAATATAATATATCTTTAAAAAAAAGAACTTAAGAAGGTAATAAATTTAGGAAAAAAAAGTATTAATGGAAAAATCTTACTTCTTTACAGACATGTATTCTTAATTTGTACTTAAATTTCAAACAAACAAACAAATGTTTTCAATTCTTTTTTTCTTTTCTGGGTTTAGAACGTTATCTCTCAACCATTCTGCTTTTAAAAATCTCACTTCTCCCAATCTGCCAAAGAAACTTTTGTGGATTACTTGTGGTACAGACAACCAAAAAAACAGCTTTTCTCAGTTAAGCCAGGAATTCAGATACACACACCTAAGTCATGTGGTCAGTCTGCACCGTAAGGGAGCTTGGCTCACTACTTCTGATCTGCCTAAATATGATCCAAATGCCCTTGAGTGAACACTTGTGGGAGAAACAAGGAAAGGAAATTAAATCTCTCTGAAAATATCTCACTACTGCAAACACTAAAATAAAAAAAGAGACTAACTTAACAAAACAAAAAAAAAATGCGTGGCAATTCTTCAAAGGAAGTATGCCAATTTTTCCTGTTTCCATTTCCAAGCAGCTAACTTCCTCCATGAGGCCAGCCAAATCTGTTTCTTTATAATGAATTGGCAAAATTGTCATAGGAACTACTGGAAAAGTTGTTTTATATCAGAAAGCAACATGTAACAATATCAAATATCTAATCAATGACATTGCAGTTTAGGAAAATAAACTATGGCATCATCTACTACATTTAAAAGCCTAAAAATGCTAACAGATTAATTTGAATTATAGAAAAAAATGCAATAATTGTTTTACATTATTAAATTTAATTTTACAAATGTTCTAAAGTAATAGTTTGCACCTGAAACTATTAAGTAAATCAAACCACAGTAATTCTAAGTAATGTTAACTACAAAAGCCAGAGAGACTTACAGTTCAAATTGACTTTACTTTGTGTAATGTAACCTGACCACAAATTTATGGCAATTAAGAAAACAGTGTACATAAATACTGTGACAAAGGTAAGGTAAGGTGCAATTGTAGCTTAAGAGATCTCGTTTAGTTTCTTTAATTTAATAATTTAAAACGAAAGACTAACCAGCAGAGCAGATTAAGAGTTATCTCCTTAATTAAATCAAGATTTTTGCAAATTTTACAGCAAGGAGAATTGTTATTGATTCACCAGTGGTCATATCAGAATTTTTTTTACTTTTGTTTTAAGGAGTTTTTGGTGTTAAATGAAATTCAAATCATAGAAGCAGTATTTTCTGGACCAATTTAGCACTCCATTAATGAAAGTTTCATTTTCCATCAAATAAGCTTGGTTCCAGAAAAACAACAAGAGTAAAACTAGCAGTACATTAACAGTTTACAGGAAGGGGAAAAAAAGGGGTAAAATAAACCTAACAACAATGCATTAAAACTATTACTTTTTATATTTGTACCATATAAAAAAATTTGTCAAAAACTATCATTAAAGATAAAGTAGTTAAACTAATCGGAGTTTCGGCTAATCAAAAAGAAAAAAAAAATTTAGCGACATCATTTATGTGATGTTCATCTTCTGTAACATGTGCATACATTGGCAGTCATATTTGTGAGCTCACCACTAACTAATGAAAGATCCCATATTTTATAGATAATCAGTTTATTAATGCATACAGTTGCACGTATATTTGCATATTATAAATTGTTTATGACAAAAAATGCCACAGTTAGTTCACATTGAAAATTTGATCAATTTGGACCTTTTTCTTATCAAAATATTCTCCTTTTCATGCTCACTGAAGAGTTAAAATTATGGCTATCAATGTATAGTTTGTTTTTTTTTTTTTTGTCTTGAAGAGAAAGTCTCCAGATTGAAAACATGAGTATAAGTTGAATATATTAAAGTTGCTCTATCATCTGATGTATGCATTTGTTTGGAGTCTGTTATTCAGAACACCTGAAGAATATGCAACTAGTTTAAAATTGTAAACACAGGGGATCAAAGTTGCAAAAGCTATTCTAAGTCTCTTCTCTTTAAACTCATCCTTCTTGCCAATCCAACTGTAGAGCTGCCTACAAATAACTCATACAGAAGTTTAGACTACGCCACCTTGTCTCCTGACTGTAACAAGGTATCAAGGCATTATTAAGAGTCATTAGAGAGATAAGAAAGAGTCTGGCTGCTTATTAATACTCTCTTTTGAATATATCAATAAGTACTACAAAGTAAAACAATAATGATGGTATTATACAGTCTGCAAAGATAATTGGCAAAAGCTTATAATTCTGTTTTGCTTTCCCACACAGATGTACATTTAAAATACAAACTCCCATTAGTGAATTCATCAAGCAACAACAGAACAGACCATAACATGAAAACTCTCACAATCTTGGTAGTAAACAATTCATATTTGATATTTGTTTTAGCCAAAAAGAAAACAGTCAAACAAAAACTGGCTCCATGACTTTCAGATAAAATATAGAATTCAATGGTGTCAGGACCTAATTCTAAAATTCTATCCACAAATTAAAACATTGTGTAGTATGACTTCAAGACAGCTCAAATAACAGTAAATGATTTTTAAGAAGCTCCAGTACTAAGTTAAAGGATAACTTACAATTAAATCCATTGAAGTTCAATTGAAAACAATGATTAGTTATATCATTAACTCTAATGGTAGTACAGAGCTGTAATCTGAATTATGAACACACTCAATAAACTGGTCAGAATGGTCAATGGTCATATGATAACCTTGGTACATGCTAGTATAAGATCAAATGATTTTTCTTTCTGAGAAAAACTTCACCTACATTTAACTCTCATGAACTGAGTACTGTTCATTCTCAATTGCTTTGCAAATCTCACCCAATGGATTATGAGTCAATATCAATTAAGCTGCATCCTGTTTCCTTGGAGAAAGAATAATTAAAATTACTAAACATGTCAAACCAGAGACAGACAACACAACTGCTAAAGGTATGCATTCAAGCCTGTAAATCTTCCACCTGGTCCCAAACCTAGCATCTGAGGCTGATCAAATCTGCCTTAGGGAGTATACATGAAGAAATACTAATAATATGATAACATTTGATAAACACCAGATATCGTTCTTAATAAATATGTTAATGCCATATATATTACATCACTGATAAATATAGATTTTAATTATTACTAGCAGACAGGAGCTGCTTGTTAATTAGAGCTAGGAATGAACAAAACTTGGTAATGAAAGATTTACAGGATATCTATTTCTTAGTTGCTCCTAAGAATCTTGCTAAAAGTCATATGTATATATTACACAAGTTTAGAGAAACATTCTGCTTACATGACGTGATTTTGTATATATAGTACCTGTAAAAATGCATAATATTTTTTTTTCTTTCTGCAAAGCAAGCTAGTTTGTTTCCTGATGAAAATAAAGCTGACAATAGAAGTAGTAGCAGTACCCAGTTACCAACATTTGACTGAAAATATAGGTATAGTACTAATTTTGCCAAAGTAGCCTTGGGACGTAATGCCAGCTGCTTTAGGGAGATTTCCAGAGTCCCTGTTTGGCAAATTTTTCTTGTCTTTGCAGCTTGGTGTCAGAAAAACAAATTACAGCTCAATCGCTTTGTTACAACTCACAGAGTCACTGTGAAGGAAAATAGCTTAAATGCAAATACATTTATAACACCACAAATTGAAAAATTTTAATCGGGGTATAGTTGAAAAACAACAACAACAAAACAAGCACACTGTAGTAATTCAAACAAGGCCAAAACTACGATAAACAAAATTAAAACTCTTGCTTAGTTCATTCATGTTCAAAAGTGAAACTAACCAGACTAATTATTATGCAAAAACAAGTGGCATAAAGTTTTAGCTTTTTAATTTCTTTTGGTTTATTTAGATTTATTTAACTGTAGCATATCTGGAATTTTATATACAGAATTTCAGAAAAGAAATTTAAAACAAAGACGACAAAACCCGTAAGCTAAGAATGTGCAAACGAGACCTGTCTGAAGTAGCCACCCTGTGAAGGTACCTCACCAGAAGTTTCATTTGAACGTACATCCCTGGTACACTGGTTTAGTTGTATCAGTTCAAAATGTCTTAGTTGGAAATTTTTAAATACAAAACTCCTCCATAAAACTATAGTGTTTAATTAATGCTTGTGGTTTATGGAGACACAAGAAAAAAAGAAAAATTCCACACAATTTTTTTTTGAGGACGACGACAAATGTGCGTTAAGTATCAGGAAACCATACTAAATTTTCCAAAAGTTTGTTCTGTAAGTAGTATAGTTTTTCAATTCTGTTTTTAACAGGAGACTTTATAAGCCAAGAACAGAAAGCTATTGGTAGCACATTCCTCGCGGAGGCTAGAGAGTTAGTTTGGCCACTTTCCATCACTTCACCAAACTAACTATGAAGCTGTTTCAGTAATCTCCCCCAGTCACCATCAACAGGAAGTTTGTTTTTGTTTAGAGCAATATTGTTTAATTTCCAGGGGGTTTTAGTAATTTATGGATTGTGTGATTAGTGAACTAAAGTCAAACTTGCCGCAGAGAGCGAGCTCAAGTGGCATGAATTTATGAGCAGTGCAACAGGCCACTTGTACAATTCAAAAACAGAAAATGCCTACTACAAAAAATTTCTGCTGCAACTTAACATCGTTGCAAAATAAATCAGACCTTGGACTAAGCCCTGATGATGACAAACGCCAAAATGTAAGTTCCTTGGCTAGTTCAGTTGTTATACATATGGTGATGGAAAATGACCAAACTAATCTACTTTCAGAAGACTTTTGTTTTTCATCATGGGTAAATGAAACAGTCGGAAAACTGATAACTTCATCTTCAGGTAAAAATCCCTCAAGGTTAGACTGAGTTTTTTTTTTAGCAGCAAATTTACCTGCCTTCTTTAAATATTATGCGATCAAACTAAGTAAAATATTTTTAGTGTAGCAAAGCAGGGCTCCAAAATATGGCTGCCGAGTTATCACTGGTAACCAAAAAAATCTAGCTGGTGACTGACTATCATTTTTGATAACTGTCAATAACACCAAAAGTGAAAATGATGATTGAACTGATATGAAGGTCCTACTAAAACATACACAGACATGAGTTGACCTGTACAGTCCATTATCTTGCAAATTATTGACAACTAAAAGATTCAATAAAGTAATATACTCTTGATTTATGATCTCAAATGGCAAGAAAACTGATTTTATGAATCAAATTGTGGCTAGCTTTATGGAGCAAGTGGCCAGGAACACCTGATGAATGGAAACAACAGAACTGATGTGTGCATACCAAGAAAAAATATAAGAACAAGGAATAAGAATGCAAACAGGAGTGGAACAAAGGAAGGAAGTGAGCCACATTGCATAGAGACCTGTGAGACCTTGTCTAACTTTTGATATAGACAGATGAAAGTCATCAGCACAGAATCAATCCGTATTGGCAAGCCTCTTGATTTATTTTTCATGACAAAAATGATCATCTTTCGAACTTTCCGGTCTTCACTATTCAGTGGGTAGTAGCTTGGAATAGCCACAGAATTTTAGATACCCACTACAACTGAAATAATTTTCAGGAGAGACAAAAGACTTCACTCACACAAAAAAATGCACAATGATGAACTCAAGCATAAGCAACAGACAGAGATGCACAGGTACTTGGTTAAATAATCAAGTTTTAGGCCACCTAAAAGATAAAATAAAAATATTAAAAATACTTGATCTCCCTATTGTGCCCGATTTTAACTGACAACAAAAAAATTTTCTGACTTAAAGTTCTTTGGAGCTCCACAGAAAAGTATAATCTCTCTTCTACATTTATATATATATCAAACTGACTCTTTTCAGGAAGTCTGACATTACTGGATGATTCAAGTAAACCTTATAATCAGTTCAATCAATGTTCAGAAAATCAAACCCACCTATTATTGATATAGATTAACAAAATACATCATTAAGCATAATTAAGTTTTATTTACATTTTCTCACTTACACAAACACTATCACATTCTCAGGGTTCTTTTGTAAACTTTACATACCAATAAAAAATTGTTTTTAAAGCCTCAGTCCTTGGGCATTTCTTGACTGGCTTGCAACTTGACCAGTGCACAAGTACTTCTAATCTACTTGCTTAGTCATCAAGGTTAATAATCCCACAATGTTCCCCTTCTATCTCACTGCTGAGAGATTCCATTAGATCACAAAGATCAGGACAGGGTTCATCAAGAAGCATAGGTAAGTCATTTTAAATTGTATTTCAATGTTGATTACTGTAGCCCATTGGAAATACAAGAATGCAAATGAAGAAAAAAGGTAGCAAAATGAGATCAATAAGTTAGTACATTTTATTATATAAAATTGACAGAGAGAGAGAGAGAGAGAGAGAGAGAGAGAGAGCAGTCAGCATCTTGAAGTGTAAATAAATAAAAGACTTATGGTTCAAACTTTTTTGATTCTTTCGTCTTCATAAATTTTGAAATGAAAGAATGAGAAAATACACAAAGTAAATAAATGATTAAATATTTAAGTTAACCATTGGTGACTCCTGAAATGACTCAGAGAATTATAAAAGAACAAAGGACATCTGTACTATAGGAGTGGATGCTACCATGATTCAAAAAGTTTTTGAAGGGAATGTTTCCTGGTAATGGTCCAGTTTCAAGATAATGAAAGTAGGAACTGGCCTATAAATTCAACACAACAGGTTCAGTGGCTGGCCAGGGTTTTGTTAAAAGCCATTGCTCAAGCAATTTTGAAGGTTCCTGGGAAATCCACTAGGCACCATGAGTGAATTAGATATTTCATGCATGTTGTTGATACAAGTAAAAGATCCACATCTAAAACCTAATAGTCCAACGCTGTTGCAAGCTCTAAATGAAGATGACCCCCAAACAATAACCTGAATTTTGCTAGTGTTTCCTGAATAAATCACTAACAAAATCCTAGTTTTCTGGATAGGTAAGGCCACATTTAAGACAAATTAGCACATTAATCCTTTTCCACTCAGAATAGGCAAAAACCAGCCTTTTCAACAGGCGTTCAGAATAGCTAAAAACAATTGAGAATTGACTAATCATTTAATGGTCACTTCTATTTATACTATGGATAATTCATGCAGGTGGACGCTAACCCACATTATCCCTTCCTCTGGCAATTTATATCTTGTTTTTCCACAAAAGTGACTTTACTAGTTAAGCCACTTGTGGTGATCAACTTGAATTACCTACTGCGTTATCTACCATTGTTAACATCTACATGATGGAATCAAACACTGAATCTCTTCCTTCCAATGATTATAATGGTCTCAGGGTAGATACACCACATCTCTCATCATTAAGTTAGTCAAACAGTGATGAACAGACATTGGATGTGGAGAGTAAGAGTAAAGTCACTGGGTGGAATCTGAGTCATCTGTAGCCAGTGCCCACATTTTAGCAGCACATAAGCTCAATGATTGATGTCTCTGATGATGCCAGAGAGCCCAGTGGATTTCTTTGGTGGGCTGATAGCAGATGATTTCTTCCACCACATAACTGAGGAAACTAGCTGCTAGACCACAAGAAACTACAGCTGGCAACACCTGGATATGGATGGACACATCATCAGGGGTATGAAAGCTTTTCCAGCAGTAAATATCACCACATGTTTCCATTGATGATTACTGAAGTGAGAACAACAGACTTAATGTCAAAAGCACTAACAGTGAGAAGATTTTAAAAAGTCAATCAGTACTGACACCTCTGTGACAACAGTCAAGTAATATTACTCTACATTTTCTTTTTTTTTCATTTTTTTTTTACTTTCTGCACTATAAATTGAATTTTTCCTTTTGTTTTCTGCCCTATTTCCTTTTCATTTGGATTACTGAACTGTGTACCAAGTCATTAGTGCTTTTTGGGAGGTCATTCTGCAATTTTTTGAATTATTTAAATCTGGTAGGTGCATTTTGAGCAGCCATCTTACAAAACTTTCTAAAACTTTGTGCATGTAAAATATTGCCTTTCCTAAATGGGGAAAGGATTAACAAATATAAACCTGTCTACTGGCAGATTGAAAATCTTCACAAAATCATTGGAAGAGAGTTAAATGTTCACCTGAATAGTGTTGTTGGATTTCAGTCATTTGAGGGCATTGTCACAGAAGCAAATCATCTTAAAAGGCTTTAAGGACTCAGACATATAGATTGAAATACCACGTCTTTGGTTGTCTTATTAACACACAAATGTTTTGTAATTTCTTCCATTACTTTGGTACTATTTTGGTTAACTTACATATGGACAACTCTGCGCATGATGACAAGAATGTGCCTCTCTTTCAACATTTGGAATAATAATAAATTTCACACACACACACACACACACACACATGCACACAAAAACAAACATGGCATTTAATTTGTAATTCTAGTAAATTAAAAACTAAACAACTATTGGCATTAGTAGTTTTCTTGTAAGTGTCAATAAACACCAACCATAAACTAATTAAATATACTGAAGTAACGAAGCAAACAGTGTATTTATTTAAATTTAATGCACTAATCCGGTGAGATTTTAAACTTGGTATCCCCCTCAACCAGTACAGAATTTATTCACTTTTAGTTAGAATTACGCAGGTGAGTGGTTTCAGGGTGTCTACTGGTAGAGCAGCTGATTTTGAAATCTGGCCATTACTTAGAGAAGGAAACTCAAATTTACAGGCTGTCTGCAATGTTTGGAATGATTATAAAACACCTCAGACTCTTGTGGGAAGAAAACAATGACAGATGGCAAAAGTGATGGGCAAAAAAACAAAAATAAATATATAAAACATTATAAACTAACAAAACCACAAAAAAAATTAACATTTATTCTCCTTGGAATGGTCCATATCCAACAAGTAATAAACTTCTGATGAAGTTGTATGCTGCTTATGATGGGAAATGCCCTTAGCAGCCTTCTACCTTCTGCAACTACCTCACCAATAACTTTGCGTTTCTATCTTAAATATTTTGGTTTCCACTGTTACAGATCAACAAAATCCATCTACAGCTGATTTATGATGAACGTACATACAATTCTAATAATTAAAAAAAAAAAATACAAACAACAATTTTCATACAGGCATAAATACAAAACAGGTTTATACAACAGTGGCAATCAATTCCACTGTATGCCGCTGATGCTGACACAGCATTCTTCTCATGGTTGGTAATTCAAACATTTACCTATGCTATTAAGATTCAGCTAATAGATTGTTATATTAAATTCACTTTCGAAACTAGGCACTTACATCACTGTTAAACTGGTGGTGGTTTACCCAGCTGAGACACTGCGCTTTGAAGTCAGCAATCACACTGGACAGAGACATTCAAATGAAACCCATCCAGATACCATTACACGAATGCCAATTTTTCAGTCAGGTTTTGCTTGAATGTCCATCCTAGTGTAAATGCACTTTGATCCAGATCTAACTGATTATATGGAAAGTACCAAGCCAGTTTCTTGAAATAGCGAAATGCATTATTTAAAGGATAAAAATTCTTTTTTTTTTTACAAATATATATTTTTTCTTCAATCATTCAGTTGCCATCAGAAAAAGCTACTAGTAGCAGGTACATTATATACATCCTTCCATATATCTTCAACTGTTATTTAGTTATCTTTGCTAAATATTTATCAGTTTTATCATCAGCGTGCAGTAAGTACCTCATTCATCAATACCTCTACACAACTTGCTTTTTTCATGCGCATATGTATTGAATTTATAAAAGCAGGACTTTCCCCACTATTATCGCCTACTAGAAGTATTAAGATTATAGAACAGGTATTTTTGTTCTCTCAGCTATTTACATGAAAAGGAATAAATCATAAATTATATCATTAGCAAATACAATGAATCAAAACCTTGACATAGAAACTCTCCCACCTTCCTGTTTGATAAGATAACACCCTCAGGGGTCTATGGCCAATGAACAAACCAAGTTTATGTCAAAGGGTACAGCTCTTGGTAGAATATCCAGGGGAAGTTTTGCCAAAAATCTTTTCACTCAGTGAGAAAACCTACAAATGAGATGATGGCACCAAAATGATTTGGTGTGTCATGCTATTATCATAATAACTTGCTGACCCTACACATATATTTTAAAATTTAAATATCCAACAACATTTTACCAAAAAAAATAATTTTTATTTAGTGCAGTGTATTGGAAAATGGTTGTGAATTATAGCTTCATCATTGGCACAAACAAACTGATGAATGATATATTGTAATTGATTGGTTCATTTCTACTTTTAAAAAGAAATTTGTTTGGGATTTTAAAAAAAGTTAATAGATAAAGGATAAGTATAAAAACTAGTTATAGATTTTTAAAATATTTAAAAATTCAAGGGGAAAAAATCAAAATATAATTTATAGTAACATTCAACAATAACTTATGTTAATAGTAATGCAGAGGAATAAATTATTTTTTTTTTAAAGAAAATGAAAACTACACAAAATCGTGGGTTCTGAAGAAGCCTAGACTTTGTGATCTAAGTCTCTTTCAGAAAGACTGTCATACTATTATTAATCGTATGCACATTGAACTAACTATTCAATAGAGATTGGTAATACAGTAGTCCCTCCTCCATCGCAGGGGTTACGTTCCAGACCCACCCACGATAATTGAAAATCCGCGAAATAGAAATACCCTATTTAAATACACCCTAGGCAAATTTTATGATAACTTTTACGGTACTTTTAAATGCATTTTAAGGTCTTTAAACACACTTTTAAAACAATAGAAACACATTTAAACACATAAAAGATATTGAGAGAAAGCAAGAGCAACGGAAAACACAAAAATCTTCTTTAGAACCTCTTTGATCGGCACAGCTTCTTTGCCTTGGTCCTGGTGGTGTTACCATCCAAAGTGATGTTTTTCTTTCGGCAATCTTGGATCCAAAAAGCCGAGGCAGTTTCCATCCTGACAATGTTTTTATTGCGGATAGAAACAACTCGTTTTGCACCTTCATTGATGCACAGCGAAGCAGTTGCCCTGATATTCTTCTCATCTTTATTGATGTAACGAACTGTTGACTCATTCATACCGTAATGGCGGGCTATGGCAGCGTGACTCTGTCCTTTCTTTATCATATCGAGAAGTTCCACCTTCTCCTGAATCGTCAAGAACTTTCTCTTCTTCTTTGGCTCACCAGAAACCTTAGATGATGGGCATTTGGGTGGCATCCTTGGGGTTATCAATAAAACAGCAAGGCGAACAGCTTCTCTCCCTGTGAGATGCAAAGCAGCGAGATGCTTCTAAAACAGAACAGCCAATCAGCGGAGATTTAAACTCATAAACAATGCTACAGAATGCCGCAAAATTGCGAAAACATACGTGATATGAAAATTAATAGGTCTTACAGATAAAAACCGCGAAAACTGAACCGCGATATGACGGGGGTTTACTGTAGTCAACTTTGCTAACATTTACATAAAACAAAATGGTGTTGTTTAGTGACGCAGGCTATGCAAGGGGTGCCCCAAGAAAACAATTATCAAAACAATCTTTAAAATGATTAATACTAACACTAGTAACTTTGCTTGCAGGTAATTTATACCACTCTTTAACAATTCTATTATTAAAGATTGTGATATGTATCCATTCTGGAATTTTAGCTAATTTATAATTATAAACCTTAGTATTACTTACAGTCTATAGACAAAAAGATTAGTCTCTATCCATCGCTTCTTAAACATTCAAAAATTCAGCCTCAGTTGATCTAATATTTTTAAACATTCAGCTTGTTTCAAATACTTAAGAACTAGAAACAGTTCAGTAAATCTATGCTGGACTCTCTCCAATATATCAATATCCTCTCTCAAAACAGGGACTCTACAGCAACATTGCATATTCAAAACAATAATTCAAACAACACTACTTCTTTATATTCCTTTGATTGTTGCTCCAGTTAATTACTTCTTTTAACATGCACTGATCTTCACATTTAAGATTTTGGTTAATAATCACCACTGAGATCCTTTCCTAAAACTGCATTTTAATGGTAGATGTTTCTTAAAATAAAACTGCTAGAACATATTTTTGTGCATGTTGGGGTGGTAGGATGGTATGTAGGAAAATATCAGCAGTTTTGTGACAGTCAAGAAGGCAAAAAGTCTAATAATCCACCTCTTTCTCTGCCCAACAAAATCTTAGAAAAATAGAGATCTCATATAATACTATGGACAAGAAAAGTAAAATACAACTTTTGACATGGCAAGGCCAATTTCCTATGCTACATCAACATTCTTTAGTAATATTTTTTTAACGCAGTGATGACGGAATTGACAAAGCAGAAAGATAAGTCACCTAATACAAGGTGGCTACTGAAGAAACCCTGAATCTCTTGAGGTATATTTTAGGGGTATCTCGGATAAAACATCAGGCTGTCTCACAAGATTTACTTAATATAAGAACTATCTCAGCATAGTGCATACCTGTTATACTTGATTTTGGTCAGTTATGTACTTAAATATGCTTCCATCATTTTTAAGAATGCCTTAGACCTTTTTAATATATAAACCAGACAAATATCAACATACCAATGATCAATGATAGATAAATACTGTGCTATGATTTATTTATGTGCTATAACGATGTTCCAATGAGAGCACATTGAAAGCTATTAATCACTTGGGCTTGTAGGTGGTATTTACTTATTTAATTTGGATGAATGCATGACATAACCCCAAAATATGCCCATTTTCACACAAATAAAGTAGCCCCCTTGGAATAAAGTGGCAATGGGGTTAGATATTTGCAAAGTAATTGCCGGAACCCTTCTTGACATTGAAGCAGAGCAGTAAGAAAAATTTAGATAAAAAATTTTTCCCAGATGCATAATAAAATTCCTCAATGTAAAGTCAAATATAATTCCATGAGCCTGAATCACCACCTAAAAGAAGTGAAGATAAATGAGCATTTCTGCAAATCTCCAAATGTCTAGAGTAAGCTATCATGTCAGTCTACTGGTTTCTTTTTAGTTTTAAAACTCATTTATTTAAATTTAAAAAAAACAGCAAAAGGCCAAAAACAAAACCAATAAAAATATCAGTGTATACTGTGTTTTAGCTTAAGCCTGAAAATAAATAAATAAAAAGCATGGGATTTATTATTTTTGCATATATATTAAAGGAATGATGATTTCTATTGAGCTAACTATCTCTGTCTTCATGTTAAATGCCATCCATGTACACCCAATGCTTACAGGGAAACTTGCTTGGCAGTACTTTTCATGCACTACCACAAAATACAGACACAAGGTATCAAAAAGATTAATTATGAATAGTCTGGTTTTTAAATGTAGTAGCTTTTTTTAATCTTTTTTTTCTCCAGTTTCCAGTATTTACTAATTGCAAACAAGCAAAAACAGTCCTCTAACTCTAAGGTCCCCAACATATCTGATGATGACTGCTATTTCTCAGTGAGATAGTAGTGTACCTTCTTGATGAAATAATTTAACTGAAAATAGTTCAGGCTGTTTCACCCACACACACACACTCTCTCTCTCTCAGCCCTCCACAAGCAACTAACAGTAATTAATAGTAAAACTGACATTCACAAGATGTCTAAATATAGTAATGTACACGTTAAGTATGTAAATTAGTTGGGTGTACCTACAAACATGTCTGAAGCAAAAATTGTTGAAAAGATCTTTAGAATCTACAGTAAATTTGGAGATTATAAAAAACACATTAATGTGCTAGATATTTGTTATATAAAAAAAATTATTTATGGTTCAGGTTTCCAACTTTTAAAAACATCTCAAATCAAAAAATTTAATTAGAAAATTTTATAATGAATGGCTAAATGTTTTTATCATCTATGGTGGCAATTCTTTGAAGAAAAAAGCATTGTAAAACCTCAAGGTGTTCTTATGAAAAGCTGAAGCTGAGAGTTGATGCATCCTAATTACATTGAGAGTAAAGAGTAAATCACTGCTGCTGAATAAAAGAGTTAATGTATATGTACCTGTTACTGAAGCATTGAAACTTTGAAGAAAAAATAGAAGAAACAAGTCGTTTAGTTTTGTTAGTATGGTACTTTAAATAAAATGATGGTCAGTCAGCCAGTAAGTAAACCTGCTGCCTATATCCACTTTTCACAACTGCATCCACCTTTTCTTCAAACAGATAAGATATATAAGTAAGTGTTTAGGATGCAATTTTTTTCACTTAAAACACTGAAACAAGAATTTTTTAAAAAAATAGTTCTAATGAAGCAAATTAACAACAGTAAAATAAAAACAAAGAAAAGAACTACATTTAAGAAATTAAGTTTATTTTTATACTACTCAGCCAAAATTGGTCTTTGGTCATGTACAATATTTCTACTTCAGGGTTGTTCCCATTCATACAGACATCTGAGAGACTGATTGTGTTAAATTAGTTGGCACATGGCCTTCTGTGGTTTCGACATCAGTAAGCAGCTGTTGCTCAGGTTTAAATCCAGATGGTAACCACAGACCCTCAGAGGCCCCAACAGCAGCAGCATTCTCCAGCACTCTTGATAATTTCTTTCCTTCATCTATTCTCCTAAGAACCACTGGAAATCCTCAACCAAGTTCTTTGGAGACCAGTTTCCAAGAAAAAATCTGGACTGAAAGTAATACTGATGTCTTTCCAAGTCCAGCCAAAAAAGGAAATGATTTACAAATTTGAAATCACCACTGTGATTATTTGATTTTATAGCTATTCAACCTGAAGTCAGCCGTCTTGCTCCTTTGAGAAAGGATTTCCCATGCAAGTCTTTGTTGATACTTGATATCATGCCCTTGTTTACTTTATTATTTCTGCATGATCTGCTTAAAAATTGGATAACAACAACATATTATTAGATTAACTACACACATGGGCTGCTAAGGTTGAGGGGCCTGGCCTGAGTTTGAATTCCAGTTAAGACCAGCTCAGTTTGGCATACCTTCCTGGCATGGTTTCTTTCTTCTCACTCTTCTTCACCATCTAGCTGCATGTGTTTCCTTTGGGCTCTCTACTTTCCTCCCAAAGAGAAAAAAATAATAAATGAAAAATTCTATAAGGAAATTTATGCAGTAGAATTGTGGCTAATCTCCACATCTTGCTCTCCTCCACTTGGTTTTAGAACCCTCCAGTGAAGAATGCCTTGTGTGTGTCAACATTGGCATGCAGATTCAGAAATACATGTGGATTTGTAGAAAAACTGAAAATCACAATCCAAAAGTCAGTCATGCAAATGAGGACCTATATGACCTACTGAAAGGTGTGGTATAACTTTAAATGATAAAGTATTTTTTTTACCTTAATACTTTCTCTAAAAGTGCATCATTGTTAACACCTGTTGGTTTCCAGATTGTACTGTGAGGCTAATACATTTTGACTTTGATTTCAGTAACCCTCGTTTTCTCTAAAGATGGGGGGGGGTGAAACTATGAGTTGATTTTATTACACTATTGTAAAGGTTCTCTGAGCCAGAGCAGGGCTTCCTTGACATGAAATGTGATTTACTCAAGTGTGTCAGCCAGATCTCCAACACCATATTTAATTTTTTAAATTGCAACCACCACCAGGGAGGTCTTCATGGAACCCAATCCAATTGGCTCTTTCTAATCAACCACTCCTACTCACCCTGTCTCCTGCTCTTTTGATGAAATAGAGACTAAATTTTAAAAAAAGGGGGGCACCATGGCCCTGGATCTTTTACACATCAATCCAACTAATTTTCCAATCAGAAAACACCCTGGTGAAAGCCTATCTTTGGTCACAACTACAGATGGCCATAGCAGGTGCTACAAATGAAAAGGTCAAAAGGTAACTGCTTGCCCCCCCCCTCTTTTTTTTTTTTTTGGCTGTTTTGATACAGTAATGTTTCTTCATTTCAACACATTAAAGGGGATTCTGCTTGAAAATCTTCTCCCCCACCCTGGTTGATAAGGCAAGAAGATAAAAGTGCTGCCCTCCCAATGAACTACTGTTTCCAGCTTGTTACACATGGACTGTCAATAGCTGGTCTGAGAGTGTTGCTGCTCTGTGGGACAAGACATCTCAGTAACCGTGTCTTAAATTGCCAAGGATAAGAAAATATAAAGGATAACAGTGGAATAAGCAATAATCAAAATTTTCCCTATCATAAATTCCTTAAAACGCGCAATACTCGCTGAACCTAATACCAGAATAATTAAGGAAGATTAAAAAATAATAGAAGATAAGGTACAGATTTGAGAACACCTCATGATCTCAGCAGGATCAAGCTTGATTTTGAAACAAATATTTTACTAAAATCCACATTAGTTTAACACTTAATAACACTAGTTACTAGCTAAGATTAGCAAGCGAGGAGAAATAACTTATGAAGTGATGGAGGCAACTGATTTAAAGCCAATGAAAAGAAAAAAGGAGAGAGAAATAAATGTTATTCTTCATTAACGAATGTTACTAAAGATGTGATGGGCTAAAAACTATATAGATGCTTCTTTTATAAAAAGGAAAGTAAACAAACTTGTTGCATGTATTACATCACACTAACATATGATTTAGTCAGCCATTGCTTAACATAAAAATAACAATTCAAGAAAGCTATTATTAGTGTGTGCATGCGTGCGTGCTGCTGTTCATATGGGTTCTGACATCAATACTTTTCCTATTCTCACTTCGCCATCTGGTTTTGAGCTTTTTCAAGTCTTTAAAATTAAAATAAGGATATTTTTTATTTCTCAGATGCACTTGACAATTTGTGATTCATGGGTTTAGCACTGCAAAACAAATCGTAAGGGATAGTCAAGGTTGAAACAGAATCGCTATAACGATGATATCCAGTCAGGGTTCATTCGAACATTCCTAGTATAAACAGTACACTGTAGACCTACCTGAGTGGTCCCTTAAATAAAGGAAGAAATTCAAAGTATGCATAATAATTCTGGAACAAGACCACAGGCATTTAAATCACTTATGATAAGAAATATAAACTATGTCATCTCCAGAAATGCAACCAAACTGATGCTTTAGAATACTAATATGCTGCATTCATTCAAAATCTACAAAACCTCCTGATAAAACCAACCCGTGACATGTTTAGAATATCAATAAGCAAAATAATTATTTAAAATATCCACTCAAAAAAAAACTATTTAAATTTAAATACTCAAAAGACATCTCGTACTTTCTCTTTCATGTGCAAATCCTCAATATTCTACAATTTTTGTGCTATTTTAAAATTTTCTGATGATTCTGAAAAAATATTAAAGTGTGTAAATGAACACCTTTAGATACAGGTGTACTTGTACACCTGTCCATATCCCCAGGCTATCATTTGCTGCTTAGTACTATTTTTTCATAATACACCTGGTGAACTTTTCAGAGGAGGACAAAAAATATTTAGATAACAAACAAAACAGAAAACGAAAACCTTAATATCTACACTAGTTTAGAAGTGAATTCTAGGTCAGTTCTATTGAGGAACTTTACCTACCTGCCTAGATTGGAATTTTAAAAGTTATTAACTTCATGTAGTTTCTTTTTTTCTTATTAAAGAACTGCACAACCATTTTTTTAAACCACATTATCTGGTAACTACCTAAACACGTGAATACTGATTCATTGTCATAATTATCGACTCATCACGGATAACAGGTAATACACTTATAGAGTGGAGACACTCCTGAAAATTCCACTGGCGTTCAGTGTTCAGCTTAGTTCCTTCATGATGCTGTCACATGGGAGATCATTTACAGTTTAAATAAATAGATGACTCACTGTTCTCATTCTCAACAGGAGGGAGAGAGAGATGTAATTTTTATATTTACCATTCTTGGCCAAACTTCAGCCATTTATTAAACGTCAGGATAGCAGACACTCACTACAGATATAGCTCATGCAATCAATGTAGCAAACCTGTAGAACAAACATTCCGCCAGTAATAGTTTTTTTTTTTTAAATTAGAAAATAAAATGGCAAAATAACAGTACTTTGTCATGAGATAAATATGCTGTCATAGTAGATAAGGTTCTTGAAATTCTCAGCAATAAGTACGTTTTTCTAAACGAAAATGAATTAATATTGATCTTCCTTTGAAAAGGGTATATGTACTTATTCAAATTGAGATAGGGAAAAACCAAAGCATTACTTTAATAAAATGAATTGATTTAGGCCAACTGTAAAGTTAGAAGTTTGTTCAACTAGGGTTATGGCTAGGGGTGCAAGTAGCTATTTCTTGCCATGCGCTCTCCATAATTTAAAGTTGACACACACCATTTCAGCAGTCGTAACACTGGCATCACAGGAATCTAAGATACGCATGTCAGCTTGTGTGCAGCAGGCATGCTCGTGCCAAAACTATAGGTTTTGCCTGATGTTCATGTATGTATTTACCAGAAGTTCCAATTGTTGAGCAGATCAAAAGTTAAACTGCCTTCTAACGCTGCCACACCACCAACCCCCAACCACACAGTTATCCCCACTGCTGCACTGTACAATTCATGCTGAGGTCTCTGACATTTGCATTTGTACCTTCAAGTGTAACAATTTTCTCAAAATTCTTTTTTATTTCATGAAATAAACAAAAAACACATTGGGTTAGCCAGGACTAGCCCATCTTTACATGATACAAAATTATCTCTGCTGCTGATTTTAGTAGTGAGGAGATTTTTAGATTTAAAAAAAGGCAGCTTCAGTAGTCTATCTCTACCAGCTAAGCAGGGTGTCTAAAGATAAAAAAAAAAAAAATCTTTCCAAATGGCTCACAGGTTAATAATACCACACTATCCACCCCATCTTCCAAATTACCTATCAATTGCCAAGTCTTTCTTTTTTTCAAAGAGCAATTAAACGTTTTCTGGCCACAATGACTGAATAATAGGTATAATACCCATGCCCTACCAGATTTTCAGTTTTCTACCCTTATATTCCAAAACTTCATCAACAGCAGCAGGGTTAAGGATATTTAGAATGAGTACACTGTAAATTATCTTTCATTTGTTTAACTGTCTTGTCTGTCTTTCTTTCCATTGTTGGCTTTGTGCCACCCCTTGATGTCTACATTGTGGGTTGAGGTAATGTAGTTCTGTCATTGTGTCTCTTAGCAAGCATTGCCAGTCCTACACCATATTAGACCCCACTTCTAACATTGGCAAGGAAGTAAAAATAAATAAAGGACAATGGCCAAAGTCCAATTTTTTTTAAAAAGGCTCATGTCATTTGATAGTGCTATTTAGTATTTAGAAATTACTGTTTTGCAGACTTTAAAATCCATTTGGGTGGCCCATTGGCCCGCTGTGCTGAAGCTAAGAGCAAGAATTTGAATCCCAGTTACAAACAGCTCAGTTTGGCACACCTCGCTCGCATTGTTTCTTCTGCAGGCTTTAGTAGAAACTTTCTTCAGTTCTGTTCTTTACTTGGTTTAAGAATATGAAACCGGAGGTTTCCTGTTGGATGCCTTGTGTGTCAAATCTACACGCAGTTTCAAAAATGTAATGAAGTTCTTCTACAGATGTGTACTATAATTTAGTGTAGTAACGCATAACATAATAGTTGAATATTTAAACAAAAAATTCCATGAAGAACTTAAAATTCATGTTTTAGATGTTGTCAAAAAATTTTTATTAAGAACAAGTGGAGTATCATTCATGAGAAAATAAAAATGGTTTTGAATTATAAAATGCGCTTGTAACATAGCAAAATCAAAATTTTTATTATGAATCAAACTTTAAAAATGCATGTGAACAAACAATAAATGTAACAGTACATCACTGATAGTTAAGATGCATGAGTTCAATCTAGCAAATGAATGGTTTATATTATGTTAATAGTCTGATCAACACAAAGATCGTATAAACCACCATTGGATTTGGAATATCTGCAAACGCCACAAATAAAGATGCGGAAGCAGGTCATTTATCCAAAATATCCACTCCAACTTTAAGCAATGCCAGCAGCTACAGTTAGAGCCAATCTCAGTTTTAGTATAGTGAAGTATCACAGTAGAATAATGGGTTTCCATTGGACAAGTCATCACTTCCCATATAAACCATTTTAATTGAGCAAAAAAATACCCCAAAAACATGTCTTTTGAATATAAATAAAAACCAAAGAAGCATAATGCCAATTTTTACTTAGCTAGAAAGAGAATTGATGTGTCTGATTACATTTTACCTTTAAGCAATATCACAAAACAAACTATAGTACATGGAAACCACTTAATGTGGACAATGTTTTTTTGGAAAGATTCTCTACTACTAATCCAGTTCCTATGAAACTGCAGTACAATTTTTCACTTATTTGAACAAAGCTTGTGGCATAAGGAATTTTCCAAGTAGTCATGCCGTATCTTGCTCCTCATCAACAATGCACCATTACACTCAGGCTTCGCTGGCCTTAAAGACATCACTAAAATTTCCACCACTCAATACAACTCCCCTGATTAGGAGTGATCCACAACCTTAAGCACTAATAGTGTGAGAATATATGCCAGCATATCATCATCAATGACCAAAGAATCATCACGACACAGACAATAGTCACTTAGGGCACTATACTTGTAGGCCATCATTATGTCAGTCAGAGCGTGGGAGCATGAAGCCCAAGAAAACTGCTCCAACAATGCATCTTTGTGATGAATGAGGCTGATGCTTCTATCCAGATCATTAAAGATGACACAATGTCAGAGATGATGTCCAGATCACATCTAATAATCTAGAGATTGACACTGACCTGCGCTGCCATGCTGATTCCAGCAGTGACAATGTTGTGATCATCAAGGCAATGGTGGCCAAGAGGCCATGTCTGAAGGTGAGTGGAGGAAGAGAGCATAGACAAGATCACTGTTTCCAGGTCAAGTGATTTTAACCTTGCGTGGCACTAAATGCCATTTTATGAGATGTATGTGAAATAAAATGTTTGTCTGAAAAGTCATACTCTAAAAATGCCAAAGGTACGTGATAAAGATGTGTTTATATTGCTAAAGTGCATCAGTACTCTGGTGTAATGACTCCAAATTGCAATGGTGCGGACACTGGCTATTATGAACAAACCTTCCTATCCAGACGCGTCTACAGTGGCCACTGTATTTACTGACGACATATCCTTGTAAAATACACTTACACAGCCAGACCATTGTTTAAATACAGAATCACTGCAATCAAAGGCTGGATTAAAGCATTCCGAGGCCCTATGGCAAACTGTTTTTTTTTGGGGGGTGGGGAGGTGCCAAAGGCTCAAACCACCAAAAAAAAAAAAAAAAATTCTACAAATACTAATTTATTACAAATGACAATATTTTCAAACAATGTATAAAATTTTATTTGTTAATATTTTAATAATTTTACATGCATTCATTAATAAATTTGTCAAATTTTAAGTGGTTTTTTTTTGTTGTTGTTGTTTATTCTCTATTATTACCGAGGGAGGAGGAGAAAAAAAAACAAATTGTGATTTCTCCTGAAACAGTTTACTTTAACTTTAAAATATTTTACTAATTAAGCTGCAAGACATAAATAAATTTATTTAATTAATTAATTAAATAAAAACACTAAAATTAAAAGCAAATTCCTCTTCTGCTGTTGTCACCCATTAATTCTCTAAATTACTGGTGGGGGGCACCATCAAGGTGCCATGTAGTTGGTCCATCACTGTCTCGCCACCAGATGACCAGCAATTTTAGAAGTGTGCCCAATTCAGATAAGATGGTTACAAGTTCGCAGAGCATGAGCCCTTTAAGGAAGTATGACTAGTAAAGAAAAAAGGGGGGGCTGGGTGTTGATTACCACAATATCTACAACTTAGTTTTTGCTTCCAAACACCGAATGAGGTAGCTAATAGCATTAACAACATTTTAGCCTAAGTTGGCAAAATCAGAATCGATAAACAGACAAAAGAGCAGTGCTACAGTCAGGTTAGAGGGCAAACCAGAGCGCTGGATTAGTAAGAAGCTGTGTATTCATCTACACATACTTTAACCTTGCATGCCATTGTCAGCCCGTAAGGTATCCTATTCACCAAAAGAAACCGTCCAGGTTACAGTTTCCTAAACCAAGCAGATGGGAGCAGGGTACAGAAGTTAGCCCCACATGCCTAATGCAGGGAGTTGCTATTGAAACCCTTTATTTTTTTCTTTTAGATTTTGGAGGAAATCAAAGCACCTGGTGGTGGCGGGGGACAACCCATGCAACAAAAGGTATGCCAAACCAAGCCAAGCCAATTCCAAACTGGAAATAACAGTCTACTACAGGACCACCTCCCTACCCAAGTCAAAGTATTAGATGTCTATAACTAGATGGATAAAAAAGTATATGAATCTGTAAGTAGCAAAAGATGTTCTTCAAAAATTCAGTTTCACTCAGTTACTTATTTAGCATTAATATGACATTTTTTGCTAACTATGGCCTAGCATTGATAAAAAAATTATAATAGTGCATTGATATCAATCATTCATGAAGAATAAACACTTTCCAAACTTCTGTACCCCTTAAAATATTTTATTTAAAATTGTTTCAAATATACAGTTCCGCATTAGTTGCTTTTGCAAAAGGTTATGAAAACTATTTTATCTAATCTATTATTTGAATCATCACTTAAAGAGCAATAGGCCATGGTATGAAAATATGAATCTTAAATAAATTTAAGAAATCAGCATAATAAAGAAAATAAAAGATGTCAAGACAGATGTTTGTAGCTATGGGCATTATTTGTCTTTGCTTTCTTCTTTTAATCTGGTCAGGTAGGCAAAACGCCTGTCAAATGACAAGATTGATCTGTTTCATGTCTTCCACTGGACAGGAACATGACTACTTACGTATGCAGGCCTATCACCTCGAGTATGAACCAGCTTTAAAAAACAGAAATACAAAAACAGCATCTGAAGCCAATCTTGAAATGATCTCGGCCACCTTATATCAGAATCCTTCTATATCCTTTTAGCACATTTCCTTGATCTGTGATCTTTAACTTAACATGAAACTTTTAAAACGATGTTATATTGCGTATAGCTCTCTGAAAGGGTTTTTTTTTTTTAACCCTTTAAATAACTGAAAATAAAATCCAGTTCACAAGGTGAAAAGCCCCCCGGCAAAACCTTTAATGATGAGCTTGATTAAAACAAATTCTGGTCTGGCCACTGTGCAATAACGTTTCCACCTCAATACTGAGTATGAGACACATCTGATAATAGTTTGGTAACTCCATTAATCGAGGTTTTATGATTTCTGATAAAGGAAAATTTGCAATATACCCACACTTGCATATGGATAGGAAAGGATGAACTAGAACAATTGTACTTTATCACTACAAGCGTGCGCACAAAAAGAGTTTACATCATCTGCTTGCTATCTAATAAATGAAGAATTTTTTTTTTGTTTTGTTTTTTTAAAAGGGCTTCGTAATAAAAACGAAACTAGTTTCTCTTAATTCGTGGTAACTCGCCAATGATCTATTGATTACACAAATGTATTACAAACAATGTGGCTATTTCTTCAAATGGAGATCTAGTGTATTAATTACTTAACAAAAGTACAAACAATAATAGAAGCTAAAGCAGCTTTTACTGAATTAAAACAACTAAATGTTGTGATGGCTATCTGGAACACCAGCCATCTGGATAACTCCTCAGTGAAACTTTTTTTTTTTTTTAGATGTAGGAGGAAACTAGATTGCCTGGTGGCAAATCCACACAGCCAACTGGCAAGGGAGAGAAGAAACCATGGTATGATGTGAGGCATGTCAAGCCGAGCCAGTCCAACAGGGAGGGGGTATTTAAACTCAGAACCTCAACCTCAGCAGTCCAGTAGCCTGCCACTGGAGCATCTTGCTGTCTGACATTCAAAAGCAAAGGAAAACCGTATCAAGTATAATTTTCTTTTTAAACTGAAAATCATATGGTGTCGTCTAACTAATATAATTTAAATAAATAAATCACAGCATCGCACTTCTTCACTAGGGTGAGTAATATTTTAAAAAAAAACAAAAACAAAACAAAACAAACTCAGTAAGATTTTAAAAACTATTCTGCTGCCTGGGTGACTTGGCTAAAAAATCTATATTAAAACAGCTTCAAGAGTGTGACAGAAATGAAACAAACACCATAATGCCTTTAGATGAAAACACGCTGCTTAATTCAGACTACAGGCAAAATGTGTTCATTTTAATTGGGTTAAATCTTCAGCAATTTGTTAGAGCAAGTGCTACCCTTTTGTTGCAAAATCGATGTAATAAGACCTCATAATGGGGGTCGTCATATGCGATTTTCAGTGGTAATACATGATATACTCACATTTTTATGCAAGGTAAAATGCTAATATACACTATTTTTTTCTTATGAATAAAAAAAAAGAGAAAAGTGTTAAAGATGAAATAATATGCAGATTACCTAAATAAAAAAAAAATGAAACTTTGTGTTGCTATAGCAGCATTAAACTGCTATTTTCTGGAACCATGAATATCAATCATGCAACAGCCAAAAGCATTTATGCTATATCTTTGATTATATGCAGCAATAGATCCAAAATGGCAGATACCAAGCTTAACAGTTTATCTAATATTTGGTTCTCAATTACACATAATTTTGTTTTCCTGCCACGATTACAAGCTTATTTTGGTTTTCTTTTTTCCCCAATTATTTAACACAGAGTTTTCAAAAACATCATCATCCATCAATCCTAACATCATCCAATCTACTACCACTGGTTTTTAGTTGCCATGACAATAGCCTAAATTATACACTTACAACAACTGTCTTTTGTTGTTTTTTCACCTTTTTCCTTTAGACATAACAATTTTTCAGAATAAATTCCTTTAATGGAGAATTTCTATATGAATAAAATCCATGCTTGTTTTTAATTAATTTAATTTTCATATAATCAATCTTACTCTTTTTCTTTTTTTTTATTCTTGCTGCATGGAAGAATAGTGCTGCACTAAATAGTTATTTGAAAATGAAACAAGGATTTCAGGTTCATAGGATGTTATTGCAATATGGGCTCTATGTGAACTAAGAGTTTTAGTAGCATCAGCAAAATGTAACTGCTAGGGATATCCCTTTTTAAATTATTTCCTGAAAATGAGGATGACAACAAAATAAAATGGTAGCTAGCCGTTTTCTGGCATGGAACGGTGTTTCCTGAAAAATACAAAAAAAAAAAAAAAAAAAAAAAAAAAAAAAAAAAAAAAAAACTGAAATGGAAAGCAGTTTGCCACACTTCTGATGCAGAAGAAAATCATCAATTTTCACCTGATTGCATATTAGGCACAACACTGCATGAACTTGGTTTCTTTACTTTCTGAATAGCATTGGAAAGGCACCCCTATCCACCTCTATGTGCCACTCTCCTCTAACTCCATGCATTTCTGAACTTTTATTGATATCTTTCTACTTGTTGGACAGTAATAATATCTTTACAATTTCAGTGGAACCAAAATTCTTTAAAGAAATAAATAAAACTCAAAAATGAACAAAAAACAGGCCAAAAGATTAATATATTTTCTTTATAACAGAAATTTTCTTGTAAAATCGGGTTTTAACAAAATTAAGAAAAAATTGACATCTCTGTTGTTTGGGTCTAGAGGAATTGATGAATTGATCTTTGTTAGAAAACACTGTTACTGTACCATACACCAGTCTCTAGAATGAATGTAACCTCTTGACAACAGACAATTCTGGGAGAGGAAGATTGCACTGTGGTCATCCACTAGTGAGAGTTGGGCATTCTGCACCACAAGGGGCCAAACACTTTGATCTTTGGCAAGAAAATCCCTACAAGAACATTTCATTTTCAGATATAAGTAAAAAAAACACAGATACACCAAACCGAGCCAACCCAGACTGGGCATAAAACTCTTGACTAGCATATGAATATATATTGCTCGTGTTCGAAACAAAGCATCTCAATTTTTTCATATTTTTTTTAAAATATAAAACTATAATATGGTAACCTGCCTCTTGTAGTCACATCACCTGATCAGCCATGGTGTTATAACATCTCTCTGCCCTACCCACGGTTGCAATGATTTTACACCAAGTGAGATATGTAAAAATCACAAATGATGAAAAACTGTTCTATTAAGTGAAATTTTCAAGAATCAGACCAGCTTACCAACATTTTCGGTAAACTTCTGATACCTGAAAATTGCCACCCATCTCTAGATTTCTGATCTGCTGACCAAAATTCAATTTTAATTTCAGTTTCCAGAATTTAGGTTATGAGATGGGATTCAATGTATATTTAAAAAACAGCATTTTAATTTACTTACCTCACATTATACAGAGTACACATAAGAAAACATACTTTGAAACATTAATACATTTCATTTTTTTTTTCCAAATCACAAAGCATTTTATTGGAGTTACGTACACAGCAGCAACAAATGAGATGAGTCGTTACTGATTAAATTCAAGATTGTAGATTTTTTCAGGTGAAATAGTTGATGTCTAGACTACTGAAAACTGGCTGCAAAAAAAATTAATTAAAAGAACAGGGATGTATAAACAGAAAGGTTATGTTAAAATATGCTGGGCACGAGATGACATAGGTCATGAAAAAAGATAATAGTTCTCTCTCTAATATGTACAGCAAGTGACCTTGGTGAACCAGCTGAAGGCCAACAAGCAGCTTTTTGTTCTTTAATTTTTTTTTTTTTTTTTAAATTTACATTAACAGTACAACTCCACTCCACTTCACAATTAAAGTGTTATGCTCTTTCATTTGGTTTAAGGTACAAATTTTGCATATTCCAACAGGCTTTCCTTCATGCAGGGTTATGATAAAATGAAAACTCTGCATGCATGTGAGAGGGGGGGTGGGTGTGTGGAGCCATCCATCTAAAAATATGTATGATGGTGTAAGCAGCAAAACAATTCAGTTACTGTGCATCATGCTGCAGTGTCACAAGTTGCTAAAATGTCCAAATCTTGAGCAACAAAAGAAAAAAGAGGAGGGGGACTCGCTGGCTGTAATTATATCTAGCTGGGTTTCATGAACGTCCCTAATATATATATATATATATATATATATATATATATACACACACACACATACTAACAGTCGAAAGTTTGGAAGAAAACAAATATGAGGACAATTATTTAAAAAAAAGATATAGTATAACCAATTTATTTCTTGTCATAACGTAGTGAAAATTCAATACATAGATGCAACAACAACAAAAAGATACACATATCTAATAAACTTTGACTTAAACCTTTGTTTCATTAAAATAGCCTTCTGAAGCACAAAGGGGGTTTGATTCCTATTCATTTTGCATACTTTCATTAGATGAGAAATGGGCTAATAAGATGTTGTCACGTGTCACAGAGCATCATTAAACAGATGTTTCTAAACCCCCAGAAAAAAAAGCAGCTGTTAAAGGCTGCAATTACTGAGATTTTCTGTTGTACAAATGACAAAAAAAAAAAGCAAATTTTTTTCAAAGCAGAATTCTCTACACCTATATATAAAGAGAAGATAGCATAATGGTCTGGGAGGGAGGGGGGGGTGTTTTGGAGCTAATTCAATTGGCAATCTTTGTACAATTATTGGAACACTGATGAAAGAACATTATCACAGTGGTCTGTCTGCAAAGGCATGCAGTTCCTTCTGGTAGGCAACTAATAAGTGCAGGATTCATTCTGTAACACTTACAAATCACACAGACATATGTAGAGAGCGAGGAGAGAGAGACAAGTGTCCTCCAGAGCATAGTCTAGCCACCAGTCACCTGATTTACCAACCACTGAACTCTTACTGGATGAAATCGACAAAAACATTAGAAAAATAATGCCAAATAAGAACAGTTATAAGAATATCTCCAGACAGCATGGAACTCAGTGACACCCAAATATTTAGCAAAGTTACTAGATAAACATCCCAGAATTTGCAAATTTATCATTAGAGCAAAAGGAGGCTATTTTGAGGAAACAAAGGTTCAAGTCAAAGTTTATGAGATATGCATTTCTTTTTCTTTTTCATTGTATCTTATAGTCACCTTCTTTATGATGATTATACATTCTGTTTTTAAATAACTCTCCCCACCCATCTCTGTGATGTATTACTGAAAAACATTTTCTGTGAGAACAAACAGATACAATTATTATAATTGCTGGTCTTGTGACCAGAATGCATGTGCCAAGAGTCTCAAAGACTTTACCTGAGGTTTGAGATTAAAAAAAGAAGAAAAATACAAAAATTGAAAAAGAAAAAAGAAAAAGTATTTTAAGTAATTGTAAATGCTACTAGAATTAGTGTTCTTAATAAAGTCTTCCTAAACCAAACAGAACATAATTTACAGTTTGGAAAATTAAGATACTAATACATTTTGTCTGGATTACAAGGAAGCATTCCAGATTGTCTGTGCCAAGCACCATAATATGAAGAGCTATACCAAATTACAGTATCTGTAAAATGGACTACATGACAGTAGGAAATGTTTTTCATGGTGTTTTGCCACAGAACTCCACTGCAATATCCATGACTGAGCTAGTACCTTTTGTCACCAGTAGAATGATGCATTGTATATATGTGTATGTTTTCGGCATCTCAAAATACTGTAGACAACTAACGGTGATGCGGGAATTTGAACCAGGAATCTCCGGTTGCTAGCTATCTACAGTATCTTGATATACTGAAAACATATATACAATTTTTCTTTTTTTCATATTACACTGAACCACAATATTGTCACTTTTTTTTTTTTTTTGTTAAACAATGAAAGTGCTGCTATACAGGTTGAAAAATAGGAGAGAGCAAAATAAGTTCAATGGTCAAATCATTACCAGTGATCTGCATTAGCAACTACTAGGGACATTGAAATGAGACCCAGCAACAATAGCATCATTGTAATAGTATCCAGCTAGGTTTAATTTGAATATTTAAAAAAAAAAAAACAGAAATGGCAATGCATACATGCATATGCAATAGGAAGTCATGAGCTACCCTTTCTGTGCCTATGCAAATAATTAAGGGAACTGCTTATTAAAGTTATCCAGAGTTGGTAACTTAACCACAAACCAATCAAATGTGACTGACATTCAGAAGAAAAAAAAACATCGTAACGTACTGGTTTCCTGCATTGATAATCTGTGATGTCATGACTTATTTTCTTTCATTTGCATTAAAAGATTATTACATAAAGTTTAAGGTTTTGAGTATCAGTAATTACACACCCTGTAGTATAGAGGGCTGGATGTAAAACAAACCATCAGGGTAGGATTCCAGGCGATGTGGCTCAGTGGTGAGTGTGTTGGCTTCGGGACCTAAGGGTTCTGGGTTCAGTTCCCGCTGCTGGCACATCATTGTGACCCCTGAGCAAGGTACTTTACTGCTGGCATTGCTGCTGGGGAGTGACCCATGTAGGCACTCAGAGGAACCAAGGGCGGGGGGTGGGGGACGATCTATAGCCGTGGCAGAGGCGAGTCTCCTATGACAAGGAAAAGTCAGGAGAACAAACCGTTGCTGAAGACTGAGGCACTGGGACAGAGAGCGCATAACGACGGTGCAACGCATCCCACTCTTATGAATGAGTGATCGAAGAAGAAAAAAAAGGGGGGTGGGGTAGCCATTTCTCACAAGAATGGTACCAGGTGCCAAAAGCTTTTGTCAAGATAAATTCCTCAACAAGAGTCATTAATTTCTTGAATGTTTTCATTTGGAAATTTTTGTGTTGATATTGTCAACAAATAATGGATATTTAAAAAAAAAAAAAAACCCTAATAACAAGGTTCTTGAACTCACATGATCTGACTCTTCTGATGTTCAGTTGTCTAATTTTTCAATGATTTAGAAGGCATGAGAATTTTTAATGAAACTATGCTGACAAAGCCTTTCAATTAACAAACATACCCAGTGTTTATCTCATTGTCAGCACATCCAAAATTCTCTTCACATAAATACCAACAAAATTCTCGAGTTCAAATGATGCATCTTGCAAATACCAATATAATTTAACAAAAGATACAACTTTTCACAATGTTTCTTTTAAATAATTCTTATTTTGTCCTTCCTCGTTAAATACACAGAATTTATTTAATGTATTACCTTAAAATTAGGTTTCCTTAGTGATCTTGTACTTTATATCATCATTTGTTGATTGTTGTTTTTCTTGTTCTGAGGGATGGGTTAATTGCCAGCAAGTCTGCTTGCTTTGTTATTTGTTAATTTATTAAAGACTAAAAATAACAAACAATATTCTTAATAATAAACAACAGGCAACTATTTATAAGCTTCAGACCAAGCAGCAATGGTTTTAGCAGGTTATTATTCTTATAAAACAAAAAACCTTTACATGATATACAGTGTGTCCCAAAGAGAGATGTACAAACATTTTTATAGCCTAATAAACAAATGCGTATCACTTAATAAAATATTTTCTTTATTCATCAGACACCCCAACACTACAGTAAGTGTTCAAAATGTCCACCATCAGCATGCACATTTTTTTTTACAAAAATATTTGTTGTTAAAGCATCAACACTTCTTTGGAGTTCGTGGACAGCAGCTTATTTTGTGACATGTGCTTTGCCCTCCAGGAAGAGATCTAGTGATATCAGATCAGGCAAGTATTCAACTTATCCACCTTGTCCCCCATTCACTTCCCAGTAAAGTGTTCATCCAAAATTGTCCATACATTTTTATCACCCACCGAAAACTCATCAACAAGATGTGCTGCTGTGTTGCATGGTACCATCCCCAGTGAAGCTTCCGAACAACATCTCTTAACACTGAGACAAAAAATGTTATGCATGGTAGCTGACAAGTTTGTATACAGTTTTTGGGGGACACCCCATATAATGGTCTGCTGATGTCTGTCACTTAGAATTAAATTGTTATGGACTCTTTAGGGAAAAAAAAGGTATTTCTTCAAATTCTTTAATAGTAGTGTATTTGAAATTTGAAAGCTACAGGGAAGAAAAAAATACACACGTGGGTGTGTGTCTGTGTCTGTCTGTCTGTCTGTGTGTGTGTAATTAAAATTTATTGATTGCAACAGAATGAAAAATCATTAATTTATTTTCCCTATTATATACTTTCATCTTTTTATACTTTCAGTTCTGACAATGAAAAAGAATTCTGAAGAAGCTTGCTGATTGTTGCCCTATCCTCTGATCAAAGTCTATTTTTATGTGAGCAAGTAAACGCACAAAAATGTCCGCCCAGTTATGTGACATAGTAACTAGATAGAATAAAGATATAGGACTTGAGCTTTTGCAAAATCTCCTTTAAGAAAAAGAAACAAGAAACACAAAGAAACAAACAAATACAGCTGACACACAGGAGCAAGTGTTAGATATCAGACTTATCAAAAAGCATAGCATTTCATTTTCATATACATGATACAGTAGCAGACAAATCTTGTTAGGCATCAAAAGTTCCAGTACAGAAATTTTATTAAAAAGTAAACTAATCCATTTTCTTTGCTGGAACTTTTCACTACCAGAACAGTGATAACTTTAAATACACACTGGTATTAGAATAAGGCACATTTACAAACCAGTCCAATGCTGCTACAGAATATGGTTGCTGCTGTTCTTAACCTACTATGATAATTAAGGCTGTGTGTGCTAAACACCATTGTTTGTTGTTTTGTTGCAGATGCATCCTTTCTATTTACATGGTTGCATTGCACTCGTGTAGTCTACAGATTTTCTCAATGCTAACAGACATCAGAATGCCATAGGTAATCTATAAAATGCAGTTGGAAAGTTGCAAGTATGAAAGTCACTGCAAGACTATTGAAGTGTCATCATAACACAATTAACTGATCAGCCGTGATCTAAGAGTCATACCACTTTCAGGAAACACTGCTTGCATTTTTTTTTTTACAGTTGTGTATCCAAAACAAATGATGCTAATTAAGTACAGAACAGAGAGAACAGATTTGTGGTTATCCTCCATCGTGGTTACAAACCCACAGTCATCTTGGTTGCCTTCACTACCAGCCAGCACTAATTCTTACAAGGACCATGCTCCCTCCAACTATTTCTGATCAAAGCCAATTTCATCTCAGTTCGGTTCATGACATCAGTCAAGATAGATGCTTGCTAATATTTTTTCATTCTGCAATCTAATTGCTGGATGGAGGTCTCAGTGTCAAATGGCATTGGATATCATCTGAAAATTTTAGTTCCATGTTATCTAAGGAAAAACTGGTAACAAACAGCACTGTAGAAAAAATTTCGTATCCTATTATGGATTTCTCTCTTTTTGAAAATACGACTAAAAAAAGTCTGTTCTTCACAATAGGACAGTGATCATAATGGCAGGACAGTGGTACTTATAATTTTATGGAAAAATCACATAAATTAGTAAGACGGGAAAAACGTTTTTTTTTTAAAGAATATTTACTATACCCAACTATAAATTCTCTCTCAGCTACAGTGACACTATGTATGATATATCAGTCTTTGTCAACTGTCTATTTGGGTTAGCATAGACGATAATGGGTAAGCTAAGATGGCCTTATGTTAATCACCTCTAATATGTCTAGGTCAAATCATGTACTTCAGTGTATTCTTTACGTTCAACATGTACTTCAGGTTTTGTTAACTAAAAAGACTAGAACTTAATGCTATATATGATTTGAATCCAATACATAGATGATTTATCCCTGCATCAGAAAGTACTGTATGTAACAATATACTAGGAATTTTCACATGAACCCCAACTATTAGATTGTTACAAAAGATTTGTCAGTTTTTTACCACAACAATCAGACTTCAAATCATTGCTGAACGCGAAGTTTATTAATCAAAGTAAGTTCCATTACAATCAATACAATTCTGCCAATGAGCTACAAGCACATTTATACAATTTTGAAAAAAATCTGGATTTCTACAGTTGATGAACTGTTGGAAGGCAGTTTCAATTGCTGCTTTGTTGGAGAAGGATTTCATACGGAGGAAGCTGTCAAGGTATTTGAAAAGGTAGTAGTCTGTGAGAGAAAGGTCTGATGAATAGGCTGAATCAGGGAGAACTTCATACCCGAACATGTCCACTTTCTGAAGAATCACTTTTGCAACATGAGGATGAGCACTGTTGTGGATTGGACCTCTTCAATTCACTGATGCCAGCTGTCGCTGGGAGAGTTTCTGATGAACGTTTAATTCCCAACGTTTAATTCCCAACGGTACCTTTCAGCTGTGATCATTTTGCTAGGTTGCAAGAAGTCATAGTGGATGATACCATTTGCAGTCCACCAGATAGCAAACTGTGACTTTCTTTGGGTGGAGGCTGGATTTTAGAATGTGGTTAGGAGCCTTGTCTCTGGTGAGCCACTGTACTGATCGTATGCAACTGTCATAAAAGATCCATTTTTTCATCACATGTAATGATTCGGTTAAGAATTACGTTTATGAAAGAGACAGGATTAAAAGCTAAAACCTAATTTTCTTCTATCAAGATTTGTGTGGCAGCTAATATTATATAAGATGGCATGAAATACGCATGTTGTACTGTGTGCCCATTTGCTGTGTCCTTGTCCCTTGCTTGCTTAATGTTACGAATTGCCTCGCTTGCTTTGTGGCCTGATTTTAACTCATGAAGCAAAATGGCATGAAAAGCTTTTCTATCCATGCTTCATTCAGAACCCTGAAACAAGTATCCATTATATGATTTGTAAAAAGGTAGGTTTTGCATAATGTATGTCAAAGCACACACTACAAAATGATAGATAACCTATCTACATAACACTGTCACAAGCATGCAAAAAATTAACCCCAAATTAACATAATATAAAAACCGACAAAACTTTTGTAATGACTTTATAAAATAGCATCACCATAATGGTATCTGGCTGGATTTTATTTGAATTTTCCTAAGAGATAGTTACATTGTTATCACCAAAGTTCTTCATAAGTCACTCAAATCTACATCTCTTTCACATACATTGCTATGATTTTACGTTAGAAACAACGACAAAAGTGATAACAACACCAGAAGAATATCATTTTTGTTATTTTTTCACCAGAACCTATCTAGTTTCAACTATTCAATAACTTTAAAGACTCACACACAGAAAGCTGCCATCTGAAGAACATCCAGTAATGGAGACAGTGAGGGATAGCTGGGCAAAGAGCCCTCCAAAAATTGATCAAAAGGATCCAGTAACTGTCAAGGGGACTGACCTTATAGTACTTTTAGATGGAGGGGGGGATAATAAATAAACTTTTTCAGTAGGATATAGATGATTAATGGTAAATATCATCACAGCAGCAAATGTTAGATTGCTGCACTGTTTTTATTGGTTAATTTAGTTCACACCAATGCATACATTCAACCTCAGCTTTGCTGAGACGCAGTTCAAACAGAGCCGTCTTACACCATTATTACAGGATTAACACATTACACTGCTGAATCAAGACATCAAGCACCTGTTCAGCATTCAACTTTTAGTGGACGTACTTGGAGTTGCCATCAGGTATTCTAAGGTACATGTGGTAATTTTCAAATGAACACAAGACAGGTGTTTTCATCTGAGTTGACTGGAGAAATGCACCATCTGACGGTACCATTTTGCCAGTTTTTGGAGCAAGTTCTCTCCTCAGCCTCTTATATCCTTTGAACAAGAGTTTGCTTTAAATCGGAAGCAATTTTCAGCAATATATGTATGGCACTTTGGATTTTTTTGTAATGCCAATAGTTATACGGTTGCATCATCTGAGAGATGATTCAGCAAACTCAAAGCTCCCCCCCCAAAAAAAAAACCATCTTGCAGGCCGCAATGGCTCAGGACAGATTAAATGATCTCGTCCTCTTGAATATGGAATATGTGAACTGACACAACCACTTGATGTATGCAATTCATAATTTGCTATGAAAAAAAGCATGTAAAATGCTAAAATGTTGAGTTTATTGAAGTTACAAGGCTACTTTGTATACATCTATGCTCACTTCATAGTAAAAGTTTTAATAAAGACATTTTTTTGACAATGATTGAATTTATCAAGTGAAGCACGTAGCATACAACTAGTAAAGAGAGACATAAAAATATCAAGGTCATCCCCTCTCCCCCGCATCTTTGGTCTGCCAGGGAACAAGTCAGTTTTCAGCATCCCCCCCCCCACTCAACATTTTTCCCAAATGTCAGTGCTATTTTGTTCAGTATGTCCTCCATAACAGGTGTCTCTGTTGTCTCCAACAAGTGATACTGGTGTCAGTATAGATAAGCAGGCTAAACAAATATTCAATACAAGAGCAGTTGGTTGGCAGCTCAGGTTTGTATACCACTATAATAATTTATACTACTCTGTATAACTGTAGTGATACTTATTTCAATGGAAAAGAAAAAGGAAACTTGCATATGTAAAAAAGAAAAATACTTTTTTTTTTTCTTTAATAGTTTTTTTTTTTATTGTTTGCTCTTTGGGCTGTTCTAAGAAGATATTATTTGAATTGCTAAGCTATGATCTACCGAAAGAAATATTAAGTTTTTTGTTTTGTTTTTACTGTGATCTATGCGTTAGATATTTTTGCTAGCAGTGAATGCCACAAAATTGAACAGACAGTCATAAGGTACCAAACATCTTGGAAATCTTTTATCAACTTCATGTTTCAATGAATAATACTTCTAAAAAGCATTTAACTTTGTTCTAGGCTGCAGATGCTTACCAAATATATTATCTTACCTTTCTCTCTCTCTCTCTTTTTTTTAAATCAATTTACTATTGTCATTATTTCTTTATATATATTTGTAAAATACAGACTTTTCAAAACTAAATACCTCATTACAATTATTGTTATTTATCATCATCTTAAAGTCAAAGCATGTAATAACATATACGTAAACAACAGTCAATATATAAAGGAGATTTTATTTAACCTCTACTTTATTTTGGATATACATGACCTGTGTACCCAAACAGCCAGGACTGTCCTTAAGACAGAGCAGTAAGCATGTTCAGAAATGTTAATAAGATTACTTTTAGATAGTGATAGAACCAAAACAAAACTACGTCCAACACCGACATGTTTCCTATTGAGTTATTTTTTTTGCAATTAACTAATTACCACTGTTGCCATTAGCTTCACCAATATTTTTTTATTTTAGGTTCATCAAAAAAATGCAATTAGCCTAATAAGGCAAATGTAGTTTACTTACATTATGTTAGTAGTCTACAGCCATTTTCAAATATGACTCAGTTTTTCTCTTATTACTCAAAATTGTACATGTTCTAGCATGATCCGGTGGCACAGAAAGTCCACTGATCGTATCTTACTGTTAATCCCTTTCAGCTTAGCAGAATACTATGATCAACTACATTTAAAAAAAAAAAAAAAACAAAAACAAAAAACCACCACTACTAAGAAAAAATATTGCTAATGACAGAAATTTTGGCATTTTGTGTGGTAATCAGTCATAGAGAAATAAAAACACTGGTAGGCCATCTTCTGATAGACGCTAGTGAGGAAAAGGCAGAGTCTTCAGACTTTCTGCTGCCATCTCAGGTAGGGCACCTATATAATCACATTAAGAGCTGGCAAACGCTTCTTTTCCAGCAGATTTAAAAACAAACACAGCAATGCAATCTTTGGCATAGCTCAAACACCTGATGCACGGAAGACTGTCCAGTCAGACCTGACACCGATGTCATCTGGGACTTTTGTTGACCGTACCCTAACCTCCACAACTTTTACATGTAGTGATATTTTCATTTTTACAATTATTTTCAAAACTACTTGCATCTGAAGTGGTCAGTCCATCCAAAAATAAACAAAATGTCAAATATGCAGGTTTTCTGATCGCACACCATCTCATAGTTCAATCTAAGCTACCTGAACTCTGGAGCAGTGTACATAACCATCTCAAAACAGTCTAATAAATAAATCATTAAATATTACTATGAATTAGAAGGTAAATAATACTTCTTAAAGCCATTTTGCCTGTAAACAGTAAAACTTTTAAAAAATGTCTATCCACCAAAAATTAAGCATTCCAATGCATAAAATCTGATAATACAAACAAAATACTCTCATTTTCTTCGCTAAGCTATAGATTTTTTCTTGGCCAACAGTTAGTAGACAGTTTAAAATTATCATTTTTGCTTGAATTATCTCCTTTATCCTTAACTTTGAAATAACACATTTTGTGCTTATCATCTTATATCCCTTACTTTTCGCAAACTCTGCATGCTTTCTTTACTTTCATTTTTGCCTAGATTAAGCGTTCCAAATAAAGCATCCAATTGCTGCATTATATGTAATAAAAGCAGAATTTAGTGCCACAAATGAAATAAGGGTTGGTTCTATCTACTTTTTTTTTTAATTACAGGTGCCCATTTTAAATCAATTGTTCACTTTTTATGATGGCAAACTAAAAAATCCAAATACCATTGCCTTTCAAACACCATCATGTACTGATCAGTGAAGCACAGTATATCATGGCAGGTCATTAGTCTTTTGACATAAGCTCAGGATTTGTTTTATCAAACTGCTGCAGTAACTGGGTGAAGTCAGACAGCCAAAGTCTTAGCTGCTAATTTATACCACTGGCAAAAATGAGATGGAGAGAGAGGAAACTGAAAACATGTAAAATCTTGAAAATCTAAATGCTACAGTGTCTCTAGCTGATGATGCTTTAAAATGTAGGTACACATGTACTATGCACCATCTTTCCAAAGTCATATTCCTCCAAATTATTGTTGACATAAGCAATTTGACTTGACAGATAAAGGTTATTTGTACTGCTAATGTCAAAACAAACGTGGATATTATTGGCAGATCAATAATTTAGGAACCTTTTATCATAGAATCAGCTAAGTGATGCTTGAAATGAGTAATGTTTCATACAACTATGGAACATAAGTATATAATAAAAGAAAGAGATGTAGTTTAAATTCTAAACTTAAAACAATCCTACATTTTTTCCATGTTATTCAAAAGTCATTCAAGGGTTGTACGAAACACTGGCTAGCTGAAAGTGCCCTGGAATTGCGCATTTCTTTTAGAGGTGACAGCTTCTCTAGGATTCCCCCCCCCCAAATAAACAAGGAATTTAGTTTTATTTTATCCTTATTATTTAATACCAGATTATTGCATAATAAATACTGTTTACCAGTATATTTTTTTAATGATTATCAAGAAACAGAAATTCAAAATGCTTTTATGTCCTCTCACTTAAAAATGTTTATAGATATATTACAGAATTTCTACTGTATAATATACAAAGACAACTTGAATAAACAAGCAACCCTGAGAGTCAAACAGATCATTCCATTTAAATGATAGGCAGATGAATGTGGGCTATAAGAGCAAGTACAGGCAGAAGGAGCCAGTCTGCAGACAGTCATGCCATGAGCAAGAAGTTGACAGAAACTGACGAAGTTCAAAAATAGGATGCATAATTAAACAATGGAATGTTGATAGAAGCCAGCAGGCAATCTCCAAGGCATTAGATATTGTAATATAGAATGTTAGCAAGTTAATTGTCTAGATCAAGAGAAGTCATAAGAAAACAGTTCTTATGTATACAAATATATAAAAATCCTCATGGTATATATACAAAAAACTAGAACTGACACTTCATATTGTAAAACGTAGACGCTGAACCAAAACAACTGGCTGCAAAGGTAAATCTTCACAAGTTATAATGGAAGAACAGCAAGCTGCAAACCAGTCCTCATCTCATGCAATGTCAGACCCAGATGCTACTACACCTTCATGCCGTCTGAAACTAATTTTTTTTTTCCACAGAGTTTAGATTTTCACAGTTCATAGACAATGAACATGAATAGGTGAAGTGGTACTATCCAGTATGGGAATTTTCAAACACATTCAGGCCACAAAAGAATATGGTGGTCTGCCTGTCGTTTGGACCACTGGGTGGTCAAAGCTGGATGATCCATAAAAGATCTAGTTTTTGCCTAATACAACAACATACTCAGAGAGACTTTTATCTGACTCTAACAGGTGCCATCAGTCCAAAGAGGTAAGTACCTTTATGGAAGATGAAACCTAAGCTTACACCACTAGATCAAAAACGCCAGGCCATTACAATTCAGCCATGAACTTGATTAAACATGGGGGCTATATGCTCAACTGATCCCCGCAAAAGTATTCCCATAAACCCAAGTTTAAGACTATCTAATATAGATTCTGTGCTAAGATAGAGCTTCAATATGCAGACCATGATTGTTGATCTTGTCCACTCAAAAGGTCAGCATGTTGCTGTCTTGCATAAAGTGAAGAAATGATTCTGCTACAAGATGTAAATCCAGTGCTAGGTATGATTACAGAATTTTAAAATGTTCTTTCAAATATGGAGGTCTATTTACTTATGACAGGTCTCTGAAATGCCATTTTTACAGTAAAACCTACTGGAAGCTGAGAGCCCAGCAATGGTTAGTAAAATTATGATAGTAAATGTATAAGTCTTCCAAAACCAACTAGAACAAAAGTATGATCTATATATATTTTTTTAGATAATGTAATTATGAAGATTTACATTGAGGAAACTGTAAGCAAACTTGACAATAATATCAGTACATGCACGTTACACAAAACAAAGCTGAATGTATGTTTCTACAGAATATATATAGAAGATATCTCATTAATATATCTATGGCCATAATAGTATTTTAATGAGTTTGGCATATGTTGCTGTAATTTTAAAGGTAAGCCACAGCAGTTTGCAATGTTAGCTAAAAAAAAAGGATTAAGCAGATGATTTAAATGCTTGAATTTAAGAACTTACATGTATCAATTAAATAGTGAAGAGATGTGAATTAGTAAAATGTACTGTTCAGTATACAGTTAGCATTTCAAAGACTGGCTTTTTGAATTGTACAAGAGACAATGGCTTTTCAGCTTCTTTAAATCTTACATTCTGACTGACCATACACACACGTTAAAGAACACATGAGGACATATGCAAGCATAGTGACAAAAGATGAAAATAAATACCACATTTGCTCAATAATTGGAGTGTAATCAAGGTCCACTTGTCAGTAAAACATCAGAAACTCTGTAAACTCTCTCTATTTCAGTAAATGGAGAATATGTCCACCCAATGAAAACTACTTTCTTTGTGTGTGTGTGTGTGTGTGTGTTGTGTGTGTGTGTGTGTGTGTGTGTGTGTGTGTGTGTGCGCGCGCGCATGTATATTTTAAAAATTTGTATTTGATTAAAACAAAATAAAATGCTTCAACGCAGCATAAGTATAGTTTGCCACACCTACCTGGCTTCCTCTTCCACCTACCTCTTCCCATTGATTTTTTAAGAAATAATGTTGACATGACAGAAAGTACACTCGCATATAATGTACTACTCTACTGGATATTTACTTTTTGTTTTATTCAACTGAAAACCAAAGTTCCTTTGCCCTTTTGCCTGAGCCATTGATTTATATTGTTTTCTGAGATAAAATCAGACATGCTAACTAATGTAATACATTTTAGAAATTGTTTATTAGAATGGAGGATCATTTATTGGAATGAGTACACAAATATGAATATTCCATATAATAAAGCAGCCAAAAATATACACACACACACACACACGCGTGCACATGCAAAACGTAATAATAATAATAAAGAAAATTTTTTTAAAAATCAAAAAAAAAACAAACAAAATATTAATCTTTTCATCTGCTAACATTAGAAAGAATATGAAACAGAAAGTGCTGTAATTGGTATACCATGCCAAATCAACATTCGGGTTTAGGTTCTTTTATCCCAGAAATTAGTAAATTTGCACTTGCCCTTTCTAGCTAACAAAGTGAAATTTATTGAAGATAGTAAGTAGCTTGGTGTTAAGGCTCTGTGATAATTAAAGGCTGCCATTATTGCGATTTTCAGTTGGTTATTCTACCTCTATTGTAGGTTTTTATAAATAAAAAAAAACAAACAAGATAAACGCTGCTGTCTTCATTTTTCAGTCATCATTTTAGATGATTTTGACCTTCTAGGCAGTCTAGCATACCTGAAGAAATGCTGTAGTTTCAAAGTCTTGATGTATCTGGACATCCAGCAATAGCAAAAAAAAATAAAAAATACAGGTAACATTTTCATTTTAAGCTGGTATTTTAGTATTTACATAATGTTTATAATGAAATATTTAGCCATTTTCACATTTATTTACTTTTAGGTATTTATTTTAATATAAGTTTATAAATAATTGAGTAAATAAAGTAGAATTTAAAATATATCAAATATTATTAAAAAACGCAAATAAACATTTTGAGAGAGATTAACAAAATGGCATCATTGCATATTATTAGTAAATACAAAGGTACTACACATTCTATAATTAGTTTTAATTCACAAATTTTCTTTTATTATACTACTTAAGATCTAAGTTAGCTGTGCAGCTGGTATTTGGTAAATATGAGCATATTACTTGGACACAATTACAAACACCCTAGTCAGCTTTAAACAGTGCTTCAAATGACAAAAATGCATTTTTTAGCATGATTTGGATACCCAATGGTATTGATGCAGAGTCAAGTGGTTCTGTGCTGTAGTATCTCTCGGTGCTATGAGAAAGTGGTAGTCCAATGGTAGATACTGGACTACTAAAGTTGAGCAGACTGGCTTAGTCTGACGTACTTCCCAGGCATAGTTTCTTTTAACTCTTCTTCACCAGTCTGCCAGCATGCGGCTAGGTGGTGAGTTTCCTCTGGGCACACCTGTTTCCTCTCACTACCAGAAACGAAGAGTTCTAGTAAGGCTTTCACCACGTCTTGGCCAACAATTACTCATATATCAAAATATATTTAATAAAAATTGTTTTTTTTAAAATTTATTTAAGTTAATGAATTTATGAAGCAAAGCAAATATCCCTAAATCTCTGCAGTGGGACAGGAGATCGCACAAGATGAACAAATAAACATGATACTTTCAACATTTCTCAAAACTCGCAGGTACGTTTGTAATGGCTTAGAATCTTCTTGTGATTTGCATAGAAATACACCAACTACCACAAGTGATGGGTTTTCTAGGAAAGAAAGTTAATAACTGTAATTAAGCGATAAATTTGTTTTTTTTTTTTTAAAAAAAATAATTCTGTAATTTTTGTTTTGTGTACTTGGCACACAAAACTCATTAATCATCATTGCTGAGATAAAATTTTATACCAAGTATCTGAATTTCAGACAAAATATGATTTACCTTCCTGCCTCTGGAAACATGTCAGTGCAGACAATTAAGCATAGTAATGACAAATGCATAAAGGAATCTTTTTAAATCTGTTGCTACAGTTATTGGCAAAGAGCCAGTGTCTTTTTGATGTACGACATATAAAACTCCCATTGTCTCTGAGCATATGCGCAAGGTACACTTAACCTTATTGATTGAGCCAAACTCTCGTGCATTTGCCACATCCAAGAAAAACAGATTGACTGTCGTAATAACAAATTCATCCTTAATTAATCTTTCATAACTGACATAAACCAAAAAAAAAAAAAATCATCTTTATATGGTGTTTACTTGATATTAAATAAGATAACAAATGCATTGTAAAAATGGATTTTGGTTCTGAACCTGTCATTAAAGATTAAGAAAACATAAAAGATGACATTTTATCTACTGCGCAGTACTGATACTTTGTTTTGGATTGTCTCTCCTAGTGTTTTGAAGATATCTACCTTTTTACGTTGTTTTTTCTTTTCAATCTGACATGCTCTACTAGGTTTCCATACACCTAGGAAAGGCGAGATGAGTTTAAGTTATGCTCTAGAAGTTCAGAGTAATTAAACTATTCCTCCATCAATAACATGCCCTGCCACTGGCAGATTCTGGGTGTGGTCACATTATTGGTTGAAACCAGGGGAAGAGAATTCATTCTTTTATACCGGAAAGTTTCATTCAACAAAGTCCAAGATCCTAATTACCTTAGAGAACTGATTACTGCATTTAATATTATGTTGATGAGTCGGCGTGCTGGGATAGGCTTTGTTACCAGCGACAATGAGAAGTTTCCTTTTCAACCAGTAACAAAAACAGAAAGTCTCTTCCCTCCATCAAACTGCAGAAATGCTTACACCTGGAACATTTTCCAGGTTAACTTGTGAAGAAACATAAGTCACTAGGTAAATGGATTTAACCATCATTATTCATCATCTTTTCGGTAGATTTACCTATAAACAAGTAGATTTGTTTCTTTTAAAAAAAGATAGAAAACATATACCATGAGGATTCTGCAACCTAAGCTTCCATCACGGCCGCACTGCAATCAGCTTTCTGATTTCCAACAGTTTCCCTCCCAACATAACTTTAATTAGACCCTATGCGAGTTAACAAAGGGGAACTGCTCTCACTATGCAGATTATATACCATTATTTCCTAAAGCACATCTTGATTAAACTAGGATTTTAAGAAGAATACACTTCTTTGTTTTATGTAAAGATCTTTAAATATTAATATAACAAACGCAAAAACAAAACAAAAGGCCACGGATATCCCATAGTTCCATAAACAATTCCATTACACTGTACTTACATACAACCAAAGAAAATGCACTTCTGTACGCTATTTCGGGTCAAAAAAGGGGCCCAGGTCTGAATGAAGAGGTGGAGGAAACAAATTAAAAAAAAAAAACAAACAGTTAAGTAGGGGATAAGAAAAGTGAGAGAGACATATATCGGAACTGCCTTCGAAACCGGGGAAAATCGTTCGTAGACATTAAAGATGATGGGGGGGTTGTGGAGAGAGGGGGGGGCTGAGCTGCTGCTTGATGAAGAAATTCCGTTCGTGTCAGCAGCAGCAGCAGCAGCCGGTGATGTTACAGCTTATTCTCTCTCCTCGATGATGATGCTGGCGCCGATCAGGGTATCTGTAGTAATTACGCGCGCGTACAGAATCAGAAACCATCATTACGAGTTCTCGTACACACAGGGGGCAATCTGCGAAATGGGCCACGATATCTGATAGAGAGAGGGGGAGGAAATTATTATTATTATTATTATTATTATTATTATTATTATTATTATTGTTATTATTGTTATTATTGTTATTATTATTATTATTATTATTATTATTTCTTAATAGGAAAAGAACAGTAATGAACTAATAATAAGTTTCCTTTCTTACTGTGGTTTCTGTTTCGAAAGGAAACTGTACGTACAGGTAAATAGCCAGATCGCATCATAGCTTTTCCCGCCACTTTCACGTACGTAATAAATAGCACGTGACCTGAAGTTCTGATGCTTTTTTAATTCGAAGGAAAAATGTGTGTGTGTGTGTGTGTGTTCATATACCTAGTACATGAGTGTGTGTACGGGCCACACACCATCTCCAGCTACGACAATGCTTCAGCGATTTCCACTGGGTTCACCCGCTGGTACGTGAGCTGATATAAAGAAGGTTAAGTAAATGTAGTCCGAGTCGCTATGAATACCTGAACAGACCTGCGCGGCGAGATGCTCAGGTGAGCGACACAGATTCCGAGAGCTCTCTCTCTCTGTGTGTCCCCGGGGGGGGGGGGTAACTTAAACTGGAGCGGTGAAAGCGGAGAAGTAAACGAATCGGTTCGGGGTGGAATTATCTGGTGCGCGTTGCGGGTGACCTCGCCATTTTCGGACGGACTGCGTATTATCGCCGTGACCTTTTCCACCCAGGTGCGACTGGCGGAACGCCGAGCCAGGTGCCCGACACGCGGAAGGAGGGTCCGCGGTAGTCGGTCTCGGGTGGAGAGGATAGGTAAATAGATGGCGATATTAGCGAAACCCTGACAAGGTAAATAAGCAACGGGACTGAAAAGGGGGGGAAAAGGTGGGTGGAGAGGGAGAGTGAGCGAGTGGAAGGTCAGGGTGGGATGGGGGTCTTTCCCGGACGAGCGGGTGATAGGTGAACGACGCTAATGGTGGGCACCCACACCCAGCTGTCGTCTGCAGCAAAGGTAAACACCGGGGACCGCGCGCTTTCTTCCCCTCTTCCCTCCTCTCGCGAGTTCAAAAAAAAAAAAAAAGTTTCTTTTCCCACTCACCTTTGGAAACTTCTGTCACCGCCGACCCGGTAATCCCGACGGACAGCAGCAGCAGCAGCAGCAGCAGCGCCATCATCACCAGCGACATTTTCCCCGATCTCCCGTTCAGTCCATGCCGCAGAGCGAAGACACGAGCTGCGGATAACCGACCGACTGACACACGTCTCTCTCCCCCTCTCCGACGTTAGACGACGCCTCGCGAGGGCTCTCACACATCCGTACACACGCACAGGAAGTACGTCACTCATGAATAATAAAATAGGCGGGCGATACCGACAGGGGAAGGCAGAAGACAAATAACAGAGAATGTTCGGCTCCATCTGATATATATATATTTATATATTTATATATATGTGTGTGTGTGTGTGTGTTTTCTTTTATTTTTTTTTTCTCCTTCGTACTTCACCGTCTGGGCGATGTGTGGGCCTTCACCGACCGTGAGCTCTCAGTCTGATAACATCTCACCTCGCCTCTTACTCTCCGGCTGTTCTACGGGTTCGAGTTCTTCTTTATCTCTGAACTAAAACTCACACACACACACACGAGAACAACAACAACAGCAGCAAAATTTAAAACAAGGGTAGAGACAAACAAAGTGTTGCTGAAAAAGTTTGTTTAATTGAAATATCTCTCTCCTCTCTCTCTCTCTCTCTCTCTCTCTCTCTCCATCTCCCTCTTTCTCTCTCTCCATCTCTCTCTCTTTCTCCATCTCCATCTCTCCCTCTCTCTCCCACTCTCTCTCTCCATCTCCCTCTTTCTCTCTCTCCATCTCTCTCTCTCTCTTTCTCTCTCTCCATCTCCATCTCTCCCTCTCTCTCCCACTCTCTCTCTCTCTCTCTCCATCTCTCCATCTCCATCTCTCTCTCTCGGGAAGATGATGATCATTCAGTTCAATAGCCGGAGAATAAAAGGGTTGTTAGGGGAAGTTCTGGTAGACTGCCAGTAAGTAAGTAGTATGTTTGCGCGCCGCCGCCGCCACACGCGAGAGGCTGAGAAATTCTGGAAACTGTATCTGTCTGAAATCTCCAGAGAAAACAAAAAGTGGGGTCCGGGATGAGTCTGCACTTCGGCGAAGTTTAACGTCTACAGACGTTCGCCCGCGCATCTTCCGCTGGTGCTTCGTGTCGCTCGTCGTGATGCTGCTACTTTGAAAAAGCTGGAAGGTTCGCTTTTCTTCCCCTGCTCAGCGGAAGATATTTAACTTATTTTTACTGGACAGCGGCCCTACACCGACGTCTGTGAAACCAAACCACAACTTCTTCCAGCTGTCTTTTTGGTTTCTCTCTTCATCTCTGCATAAACATTTCTGTTCCTTTATTCAGTAAATGAGGTTTATCTATCACCCCTGCACCTTTTCTTGTTCTCTCTCCTCTCTCTCTCTCTCTCTCTCTCTCTCTTCTCCATCTCCATCTCTCCCTCTCTCTCCCACTCTCTCTCTCTCTCTCTCCATCTCTCCATCTCCATCTCTCTCTCTCGGGAAGATGATGATCATTCAGTTCAATAGCCGGAGAATAAAAGGGTTGTTAGGGGAAGTTCTGGTAGACTGCCAGTAAGTAAGTAAGTATGTTTGCGCGCCGCCGCCGCCACACGCGAGAGGCTGAGAAATTCTGGAAACTGTATCTGTCTGAAATCTCCAGAGAAAACAAAAAGTGGGGTCCGGGATGAGTCTGCACTTCGGCGAAGTTTAACGTCTACAGACGTTCGCCCGCGCATCTTCCGCTGGTGCTTCGTGTCGCTCGTCGTGATGCTGCTACTTTGAAAAAGCTGGAAGGTTCGCTTTTCTTCCCCTGCTCAGCGGAAGATATTTAACTTATTTTTACTGGACAGCGGCCCTACACCGACGTCTGTGAAACCAAACCACAACTTCTTCCAGCTGTCTTTTTGGTTTCTCTCTTCATCTCTGCATAAACATTTCTGTTCCTTTATTCAGTAAATGAGGTTTATCTATCACCCCTGCACCTTTTCTTGTTCTCTCTCCCTCTCTCTCTCTCTTACCCCCTTTCTTTATATCCCCCTCTTCCCCATCTCTCCCTCCTCTCTCATTTACCCTCCCTCTCTCTTCCCCTTTTATTTCTCTCTCCCCTCTCTCTTTATCTCTCTCTCCTTTCTTTATCTCTCTCCTCTCCCTCCCTCTTTCTTTCTCTCTCTCTTCCCCCTCCTTATCTCTCTCCCTCCCTCCCTTTTCTCCTTCCCCTTTCTCCCTGACATCCTTTTTTCCTCTCTCTCTCCACCCCACCTTTCCCCTCTTTCTCTCTACCCCAAATTTTACTTCTCATCTCCTCCTTCTCCCTCTTCTCTCCATCGCCATATTTTCCCAACCTTATTAAACTGAAGTAAATAACTCGCACTACTTTTTTTTCCTTTTATTTTATTAATTGATTCTAAAGAATAACATTTTATATTCCTGTTAAATTTTAAAATCAACAACAATAAGAAAGCAAAATAAAACTTAATTTGTGCTGAAAAATTTTGATTACTTGATCTTGGTAGTAAATGTAAAGTAAAGTCCATTATTATAAATAACATAAAGATAGAGTTTATTCATCTCTGTTCGTTCAACAAATGTTATGCAGTGCACTACCCTTGAAATGCATAATTTATTTCATTAATTTAGTGGTCAAATATGCCTAAAATTCATCAAAGGAAACTTTAATAATGTCTAATGTAATTATGATAGGTCACTGCTGGTAATTGATTTTTTCTACACTAACAAACGACTAAAAGGCAAAAATTAGTGTAAAATTAACTTTTGCACCTGCTAGAAAAATATCTCTCCAACCTATTTAGTTTTTAATTATAAATCTTTGTTGTTATTGTAACAGGTGTCAGGTAAGTAAGCAATCATCATTTCTGGAGACCGTGGCGCGGGCAGGACAGTGTAAAACTGCTGGGACGGAGTGTTGTAATAGCTTTTATTAGATGTACGGTTATGGAAGCGGCTATGAACACCAACAAAACGTCCAAATATTATTTATTGAAAAAACGCTTTGGTAGATATGCGTGGCAAGTGAAAAGTGCTTTTTTTTTTTAAGAATAGTACTAAATGACCTCTTGTCGCTACAAAAGACTAACCCCATAGCTTCTGTCTTCATTGTGTACGCAACAACGGGACAGACTTAGCAGTGTACCTGGGGGTCATTAACTCGCTGTAAACAACATTTCTGCCTATTACAGTCTGTTTATAATCCTTGGCGCTGACTGTCATTAGACTCCCAAACCTGGACAGATCTACCGCTATGACTGACTGTAGGTGTCGCACACCAATTAGGATATCTCTCTTTGATTTCTAAGCTCACAAACCAGAAATAACGCCTTTCCCTGAGCATCGGACGGTGCTCGCCCGTGGTTTATATCTATGCGCCGATTTATTTACCTTATTCAATTATTTTAATTCTTTATCTCCTCTCTCTCTCTCTCTTCTCTCTCTCTCTCTCTTCTCTCTCTCTCTCTCTATAATAAATACCGTCCACGCGTGTCGTCTAAACACCTTATACATTTTCCATTCTTAATAGATAAGATTTCATAATTTACACTTGTTATGAGTATTTGTAGCTTACGAAATAAATAATTTTCCACGCTGGTTTTAACATTCCGCTGGTGAGTCGATGGTCGTTTTCGGCTACTACTGGACGTATTTTACGGTCATTGTGCAGGTCATCTGGCAGAAACGGTCTGTCCGCCTATTAAGAGTCTTCCTCCATCTCTCTCTGTTACACGCGTGCGCTCCAGTTTTATACAGAGAGTCCCATACAGGGATTTCAAAATACTATCCATAATTTTCCTGGACCAAACGTAGTATAAATTTTAATTCCCATGTCAGAACAGTTCATAATAAGCAAGTACAGGGTTCATCTAATAACGTTAATAGCATCATCAATCATCATAATTAATGACACCATTATTGCACTGTTCTTGGACGGCTCTGACTTTGAAGGGAAGCGGAAGCTTTGTGCGCTTATTATTTATTTTCTACCAAAATAATCTAAATGCTTCCTGGTATCCGTATACAAAGGAATTCTGTTAATAAACACTTAATGTACTCTGTGTCATTAATTTCAAGGGAATTCCAATAAATTCAGATTTTCGATACGTTTCGAACACGCGTTGGCGGCACAGTAGCTCTTCTTTCACGGAGACCACAAACAACTGCGGGTGCGTCATCGTCGTGCAGTGTCGCGGCAATAAGAGTTAGATGTCTAACTCCAACAGAGAAAAAAAAAATGGTTTCAGAAATATCAGTATTTAATGATTTCTTGATATTTTGACAATTTGTGACGGGTAAACATGGCGTTAATATTGAATTATGAATGGTAATGATACGAGTTTGGACTGCGCAGACTTCAATGTCAAGAGTGAAATTTCGTGATTCCAATAAGAAACGTATAGTGCGTGGGTCAGAAGGTGCGTGCAATATACAAGGTATAGAACCTGTGTTATCCGCGACCAGCTAGGGGGTATGGTCGGTGCTATCAGTTGCTAAATGGCAGGTGCGGCAGTCACGAGTTCATACGCCGGAGAGTCTGAATCCGTGCCATTGTACAAGTTCTCTAAATAAGACACGATTCATTTCTATCCACTCACACATGAGAATGAAAGCCGATCTTTGAAACCATATCTCTAGGAATTATGGTGGACAGTGTATTATAGGTGAAATAAAGAATCGCTTGTGCACTGACCAGGCCGAATGTGTGCGTCGTGCGTATATGACCAAACCAATTTGCATAAAGATGTTATTTGAGCATTCATTATAATTTTTCCGTGTGGTCTGCAGGAAAGCAGTGTTTGTTGGACCAAATGGACGCAAGTGACATATGCCAGTTGGGATGAAAGAGCCCATTACCATTCGCAGGTTTCACAGATTCTGGCAACAACAAAAAAAAAAAAAGGTAGATCAGCTTAAACGATGCGTTGGCAACCATCTAAATCGAATAAAATATTTGTCCTGATGACAGCTTCTCTTTTCTAGATCTCGGTCGACAATCATGATTCGTCTTTACCGGGTTTAATGAAAGTGTTTAGATGAGGTGATGACGAGAGAAAAGGAACACTTTTATTTATTTATTTATTTTTTGCAACAGTGGCCTGAATGGCAAAACCCCTCGGATAACTTTAGGAACTCATCTGTGTCGCTTCCTCCTGTTTCATGAGGGGCGGGCACAGTTTTTGCTTACTGTGAACCCACACGGTAAAGTCCGTTCGCATATTTCTTACCGCCACCCCCATCCACCCCACCGCCGTCGAAGCGATCGTGAAAGACTTCTTGGAATTCTTACGAAAGACGTGTTATTGTTGAAACGATTTCCAAATCCTAACTGAGCTCTCGATGTTTTCTGAAGACCGTGTTGAGGACGGTTAAAGTGGAGCGTATCGGACGCACTTCTGCACCGAGTGCGTGTCGTTGGAGCCAGCGCACTGTACAGAAATCGAAGCGCTTCTCTTTGCGGCGTAAGTATAAATTCAAAAATAAAGTAAGTATACTTTAACAATTACTTCATAGACCGCTACTGCTAAACGGTCTCTCATAGCGCAGTCACTGAGAAACCGCTTGCAACTATAACCGAGCCTTGTATCGGATTACTTTAGAATTTATTTTCATGTCATTATCGATGCAGCAAAAATAAAATTCAATGAGGTGGGCAACCACAAACAAAAATCTTTTATGAGAGATTCACCCATTCACCATATCCTGATATTCGTAAATTAAAAAAAAAAACAACAACAACAAATATAATAATACTTTAACGGATTCGGTAAATTTAAAAAAAAAATGTGACATTTTCCTACTAAAAGATAATGCAATTATTTTCAGAGGTACGACACAAAAGAATAGCGGAGATTCCGTTTTAAATCAACCGAACAGTCGGTTAATTATTCGTTATCTTTAATCAGGAAGTTCTTTAGTGTTCAGGAATTTTAATTAAATTTTTTTTTTCTTTTAAAATATGATCGCGCTATCAGGGCTGTATTCTGGTGGAGAAGGGATCGCTAACGACGCCTTCTCGCGACAGCTGTTATCTGTTGGTCGGTCGGGATCCCATCTTTCATTTGCTGGTGCCAGCCGCTCACATCTCGAACAGATGCAGGGCAAGGACAAGCCTCCGTAAATGTTCGACCTGAGAAACACTACCAAGATGCAATCCTTCTGTTATTGTCAGGGTGAAAGTAATTAGAAATCGGGCAGAGAAGACCAAAAAAAGGGAGAAAAGTTTGGCCTGTTAAAACAGATTCTACGGATGTCTTGACCTATCTCGATTGAATTCCGATGTGTACACAAATGCTCTCTCTCTCTCTCTCTCTCTCTCTCTCTCTCTATCTCTCTCTCTCTCTCTCTCTCTCTCTACTGACGTCATATCTCTCTCTCTCTCCTCTCTCTCTCTCTCTCTACTGATGTCATCTCTCTCTCTCTCTCTCTCTCTCTCTCCTCTCTCTCTCTCTCTCTCTCTCTCTCTACTGACGTCATATCTCTCTCTCTCTCTCTCTCTCTTCTCTCTCTCTCTCTTCTCTCTCTCTCTCTACTGATGTCTATCTCTCTCTCTCTCTCTCTCATCTCTCTCTCTCTCTCTCTCCCCCCTCCGAAGTCGACCAGCTAAAGAACGAACAAAGACGGCGTTTTTTTTAATTCTTTTTTATTCCCTCATTTATTGTCTAAAGGTGTAAGGCAGCAGAGAGCCCGTGGTGGAGGGAGGGGGGAGACATTTGGATGATTGACGCAGCTAAGTGGGTTTTATCGTCCATCTGGATATTTAACCTACACCAATGAGACCCGAACGACGTGATGCTGAGAGGAGGATGTCTGACTGGTTCGTCTGTTTTCACCTATCTCACGATTCGCAGTTATCCTGTCGTTGCCCTCAGTTATTAAAGCTGACTACAATCGTCTATTTTAGTGGCTTTGTTCGCGTCTCTTTTTTTTCTACTTTTAAAAAAAGTCTCCAGATAACGTGCTTATCTCCCCACTCTCGATTTTAAGCAGTGCGAGACTCAGGTTAGCAAAGAATTAAAACGTCATCCATGCCGTTAAAACGAGCTGACAGGTCACCATCCGTTCCCAAAATACTGGAAAGAAGGGGGAGATAACTCTTCTAAATCTATGATTACGAGCAATTTCCGCTTGAGCAAAGTGTCCGCCAATCGTTTCTTTGATTATGACGTTTTGGAAAACGGAAATCACAGGCACAGCGTCGCATCAAAGAGGCAAAACTATTCAGAAACCAAAACTTTTCCCCATTTCTCTAATGTTTGACTTTTTTCACGCAGTGAATATCGTTGCATCCGTTATCCAAGGGACTGGCTGGTTTGTGATTTACGCCCGTCAGCGTGATTTGAGATTTTAACGCTGTGATAGAGCGGCCAATGGTCCAGATAGCTGAGAGCCCGAGTTCGAATCCCAGTCGTGAAGGGCTACCTTTGGTGCACTTCCATGGCACAGTCTCTTCTCGCTTTAGTTGGCTACGAGGATTTCTTCCGGGAACTTCAGTCACGCCCCACATTAAAAAAAGAGGGGAAATTCTGGTAGGTTTTTTCTGGGTACGTGTTGTGTGAAGAGCTCCACAGCTAACTCTCGACTGTACTCTGGCCACCGCTAAGAACCTCCACTCGCATTCTGGTAACCTGCTTGGCAACAGCGGGGCTAGTAAAGTATTCTCTCCTTCTAGCTCGCTGCTCCGAGATGGTTTAAGAACTCTAAAGTCAGGACAGGGGGTCTGTCTAGAAGACAGTGTGATAAAACACTCAGTGGTCATCAGTTTGTCTATACATGGACATCCTTGCAGATTTAACTAGCAAAAGAACAACGACTACGAGAATAGTAGTGACATTAAAACTAGTAACGAAAAACTAAATCAGCGAAAGCAGAAACAATAATGCTACTGTTTAGATTCTGAGGATAAGTAGAGCATCTTGCTAAGTTACAAATCGTAGATCAATGAAATGGCCTTTTATAGCACACACACACAAACACACACACACACACAAAGTATCCTTCTATTCTAGAAAGGCATCGTGGAGCCAAATATTTTTCGCTTATCTGATGATAAGTGGGTTGGGCTATGTCGAGACGAATAACAGGGATACGCTTGCGCCGTTATATCTGTCCATTGGTCGGTTTTGCAGTGCAACGCAGTCATTTCGTATAAGAATACTTTGATAGGACGTCTTGATTTCGACGAATGACCCTCTGGCCCTCAACCAATTTTTTTCCTGCATAAAATCCAACAGCAAACGTCACAAAAATTGTTCGTGTTTTTAAAGTCAATACCAAATGTTTTCCGCAGAGTCTATGAATATGCAGCAGTTCACTGATTATTTGCTTGAGGCTGGCCAGAGAGCTAAAGTTGCTGCAGCAGATTGCGAATGCGATATATATATACAGCACCCACCTGCATAAACTGCGTCTACGTGTTTGTGTATGCGTGCGAAAGAGTTTTCGATACTTTATCAACATGAAACCTTGTCAGGTGTTTACTTGAGCGTGACTAGTCCAACCACCATATGAGACGTGGGAGGGCTTCGACGGAAGCGAGATGGCCCTGCACATAACCAGACAAGGAAGAGATTCGGCTAACCTTTGCTGTTATCTCGAGAGAATTTAAAACCAGACAATTAATCGCAGACTGATGTGATCAGATGAATGGATGAACCATGCAAAATGTAGCAATAGTTTTAAACTGATCGGCTATCTATTAATTGGACATTTCAAAAGCATCAACCTACGGAAAGAGGAAATAGAGTTTTAAATAAGATTTTGAAGTAGAATAGTTAAACTCGACAGAAGACAACAGGCTATACTTTTTATTCAAATTTTAAGAAAATAATAAGTTGTGATATAGTGTATTGTAATAAAAATGATCATATTTTTGTTTTTCTTTTAGAAAAGCAGGTGTTAGAAATCATAAAAGTAAAATTTACAGCCATGTCTGTAGATAGTTGAGTTTACGTACTGTCGATAAAACTTGGGGATAAAATCGTATATTTAATTATTTTAAATGTTCAGCAAGTTGAAGAAAATGAAATTTATGTTTTTTAATTAACAAAGACATTTTTCCTAACAGATCCAGGCGGCATTCCTGAGACCAAATAAATACATGTATGCCATTACCACATAATTTTTTGTTAACGGGCATTCATTAATTAACAGTTGTAAGTAAACCTAGGGGAAAATTTTTTTCACGGAAAGAATTACAGTCGGTTGACATCGGTGTTAATTTACTGTAGTGGGAAGAAAACAACAGAAAAACGCATCGATGAATCAGTTAGAATTATTGATGCCGAAAATAGGGGGAAGTCTTCATATGTTGCAAAAATGTTTAGCTTCCTCATTGCAAGAACGCTTCAAAGTCATTTGTAAGACTAAGCGCGACGCCAACTGTTAACGTCGCGAAAGTGAAAGTATATGAACGTAAATACCAGTCTGATGCATTGGTCGGATATATCTAGGCAGCATCGCTGCGACAAACAATGAATTGTTATCGTATGAGATCAGAGACAATGAAAACCCCGGGTTTCTTACTGTCTTCCTTATACATAAAAGGGAGCAGGCAGCCAGCGCCTTACAGGGGGGTAATCCATCTAACGACCAGTTTTTGCCGACAGACTGATTACTATGAGGTGGCTGAATGCCCCCCCTTTTTTTTCCCTTTAAAGTCATACTGCGCATTTAATCTGAAACAGAAGAAAGAAATATAGAAATACAATGTTTGGGGAAAGCTATCGTTTGTATCCGGAAAGAAAGGAGAGCACACGGTGCCGTTTGGGCATTTTTATAAAAGAGGTAATAATGAAAATATCGTCTAAAAGGTATTTGTTCTTACTCACTAAAGAAATTTTGCATTTTTTTATCCATACGATCCATCACCCGAAGAATAGAATTTTTATACCAGCGGCTCTGTGAAAAAATGAAATAGAAAAAAACAAAAAAAACCCATCTTTTCAGTTGAATGTTTCCATGTCACTGGCCAACAGAATACATAAAGGGCTGGTGTTTTAAATACTAAACCGTTTGTGGGGTTGTACTACGCTCGGGTTGCCGCGGAGAAAGACGCGAACTAAGGTGACACGCTCGTATCTTGAGTATTAGTATTCTGCGAACGACGTTGAGCATAGGAAGTGGAAACGTCTCGAGACTCAGGGGTGCAGCTGATAGCAGTCTTCGATTACGTGACCGTTGATATCGAGCGATTTCGGGACGCCGTGCGCATCGTTTGTCAGATGTAGAGTAACCCTGGTTGCCTGTTTTCTTTCATTCGCCCATTATCCGAGCTTCGGGACGGATGAAAACGAAAGCTTCTCAGTCGCGGGAGGTCGTCGGGCCTATAAGAGTGGCGGACGGAAAGGGGAACGTCGTTAGGAGGAGAGGGGGTGCTTTTCTAAGACAGGTATATTGACATTCTATGCCCGAGTTAATAATTAAACTAGCAGGTGAGGTGTATCTAATAGCAATTCTTCCCGAATTACCACTGTCTTTACGCTTTTCCATATCTGGCTGGATTAATGCTTTCGTCTATCTGCATGACTGGGGCCCACCGCTCCCGGATACGACATATTAAACCCGCTGTTGCGATCAAGATAGCCGTACCGGTTGTGTTGTTTGTTTGTTTTTTTTTTTTTTAAATTAATTATTTATATATCTTCGGGAAAATCGATGACACTATATCCAGACGGTTCTTTTGTTATGCCCCCACGACGCAGCAATACAAAGAACATTCTCACATGGCCAAAAAAAAAAACTAAATAAATAAACCGAGATGATAATTAATTCTGTTATTTTTTAAGGGGGTTGACAAAGAACATTAAAAGAAGGAAAAAAAGCGAATTTACCTTTTTTTTTTGTTTGTTTTTAAAGAGCGATGGAGGTACAAAGCTTTCACGTGGCGGCTTGTAATCATTTTACACTTAAATCACCAGACTGCCTTTCAACGATAAATTGCTGGCAATAAACTTTCCTCCGCTTTCTCGACTTTTTTTCCACGTAAAAACCGATCGGGGCGGCCTTCAGCCGGAATGCAACAACAGAACGCGTGGGGCGTGTGGGGCTGTGTACAATAATAGATCCGTTAAACCGGGTCGCATTTTGGAACCTACTAATAAATACAGAGGGAAAATATATAAAGCGATTTGGCTTCGATTTATCTATTATAGAAAAAAAAGAACATGTAGAGAAAACGAGGTTAAAGGGAAATTAGTGGATGTCTTTAGTCACACATTTACTGCTCAGCATAGAAAAGAACAAGTAGCATTTTTTAAAAAATTGCATATGAATGACTCTTGGTAACTGTCGTACATTTTTTAAAAAATTCATTTTAATGAATTACGCAGTAATAAATAATTTATAATTAGTTGATAAGTAATTTTATTTTAATAATTATTTATACCCATGCAATAATATACGTGAAGATAGAAATAGATGTTTCCTTCCTGTATTTTTTAACTCTCTGCACACCACCTACACCATCCCAGTCTAGAAGCACTAGTTAGTGCTTGTGCTTAAATAGCAGTGTATTTAGTTAACATACTAGTAATGCAAAACACTCGGGGTTGGAGCAACACACCAGTTTGTCATCGCAAAAGTTATGCTGTGTGACACAGCCACCGTGGCTCAACCCCGCGCTGACAGGTACGTAGATGGTGAGAAGAGTCCAAATCTATCCCCGTTCTCGACGTAAACAGACTGGTGAGAGGTTTATGAACTAACGGATGAAACAATCAGGTTTAGTTCGGCGATGGTTCAGATTTTCGCATCGCCTTATGCTTTTAAAACTAAATAAGGCGTTTTACGGCCAGGCTTAGGATGTGGCAAATTTCCTCTCTGATGCATCAGGAGATACTGGTACAGTACGACGCTTCTTCGAAATCGTCGGGGTCCAGCGAAGTGACCGAAAAGTATGTAGAAGCCTGCAACGTAGACGTTTGACCTCCTTAAGTTGTGGAGACAGCTGGATCTTCTGGAGGACCCCAGTCTCGCTAGATCGGGTCTTCAAATTAGCGGCAAAAGCGAGGTGGCTGTTCTTTCGGGCTCCCGAGTCTCCCGGACCACCGTGGTTCTTCCCTCGACCTAGAGCGAGAACGGAGAAGAGCTAAACTCAGCAGCAAGACTGTCCGATGCTGCCTGGTTAAAATGCAAGTCGTCTCCATGTTTGTCTGTCATGATGTAAGCCCGTGGACAAAAGAGCATCCCGAGTATACATAACGATCTTTTTGGATGGGCCCATGTTCAACTTCCATGAGGAATAACGCCCAGCGACGCCCAGGGGAGCAATTCTACCCGAACTTCCTAAAGCATCACCAAAGTCGCTTCAGGTTCCTTCCACGAATCAGCCCAACAGTAGTTGCGAGAAGTCGCCTGCCCATTCCGAAAGGATATGAAGATGCCATCAAACCTGGAGAATGACCCCACCCCATTAAATAATGAGTTTTTATCGTCTGTATTACATTGTAGTCCTGCATTTGTAGCACACTGAAGCTGGGGTTCTCCGCGCCACGACGTCCTTAATGTAGCGATTTCTTGATGCGGTGCAGTATAGCAACAGACCGGTAAACGTGAATGAATGCATACCTTTGTTATATTGTTTCGACAAAAGAAATACATACATAATGAATCAGAAACAATTTGTTTTTTATAACAATGTATTAGTCAGGGTAACATTTTTTAAAAAAATCAAAATAATTCCAGGTGATGCGATAATTTTGTTTACCTCTGTAAAACACCGAAAGGACTTTATCGCCTCACTGACGTAGGGAGTACACGTGCGGGTTTTGTAAATATGCATAGTTTCTTTTCGTTTTATATATTTGGTGCACATTTTAAAAATGAGCAAACAAAGGCAAAAGCAAAAATGTGTGTGTGTGGTGTTTTATTTACTATTATTCTTTATCACTGTATGCATACAAAATTACGCGTTTACATAAGATAAAATATATCTTCCTCGCCATTTTTTTTGTTTGTTTCGTTTCGATTCCGGCATTTTTGTTCTTAGAGAGAACCACCGTCACACTGACTGCTGGCAGGGCGTCATGAGTTCTGCCCGTCTCTGCGCTGTGACGTCAGCATTTACCAGCATCGGAACTTTCCGACGCGTGTCACGAGATTTTGAGAGGTATTCCGAGCTTTGAAGTGTTCCCCCAGGGCGATTCCCTTTTTCTTCCGAGTGCGTTATTACTGCGAAAACATCCGCGGAGAGACCACCCGACCCGGGAAAATCAGGGAGCTGCGGATAGCTGTTCGACGTTATCTAAGTGGAAGCCGTGACGGACACCGTAAGACATTGCACTGGCTTCCAAACCTTCGTAGTCGCTAAAGAGGAGAATCATTACGGCTTTCGTCGGACTCGAGCATTCGAGTCGATGAGGAGAAGCGCTTAGAACTTCAACGGCGATGTGTAGAACCGGTGAGGGGTTGGGAAAGGGCGGATGCCAATCGGGCGTTTGATATACAATAAAACAGAAGCTGCGGAATCGGCCACGGGTCTGAAGCCGGTCGGTAATGGGTTTTCGGATTATTTTTTTTTTTTTTTTTTAAGTGGCCCGGACTGCTGGAGAATTAATGTCCGAAACGAAAGTTTGGAACCCTCCAGTTCGCTGACCGACCGACGAGTCAGGTCTTTTCTCTGAGACCGTGCTGCTGCATCAGTGGTGCGTGCACCTGCTACGGTTGAGGGACACGACAATACCGACTTTGAAACGGCTTAGCGGAGAGCCCTTTTGCCTGTTCTAAAATGACTCTTCTGACGTTTGTTTGGACACCCTACGTAAGAAGAACTAAAGCAAAATGAGCGAATGTCGTAGTTTTTCAAATTCGAAATGTTGCTTTCTGACTTTAAATATTTTAAATGGTAATAATAAAATTATAATAAAAAAAACCAGTAACAGTCTTCTCACGTGATTTATGAAAGTCTAAATTATTTTAGTAAATGATTTAAAAGAGAAAGGGGAAATGAAGAAAGACAGGGAATAAACGGGTAAGAAGTAATTATGCTATTTTTACAACATTTACGGTTTATATTTATGAAGTTGATTCAATTTAAAATTATAATTTACTTCAGTGTTGTTTTATATACGGAAGGTATCCGGCTGGTTCTTCGCAAGACTTCTTAGATTGAGAGCTCGAGTTCGAATCCCGGTCGTGGCCGGCACGGTTTGGTATTCTTCTCCCCGACCACTTCGATTTCTTCCCACATTTATAAAAAAAAATAATGAAGGTTGATAGGGATCTTTTGCCTTCTGCCGACGCATGCGTGTTATGGGAGGCGGGGAAGAAATATGTAGAAGGCGCGACACGATCTATCGCCAGTATGACTGTTTTCTATGTGATTTTGCCGTCGTAAAGAGCAATTGTCAGCAGCGCCATCTTCGGTCGCGGAGAACGTCGATATCACGTGGAGGCGTATTTATAGAATAGCCAATAAAAGAGACGAGTGTTTTGATGTAAAATGTCTTTTGATAAAGATTCCAACAGAAAAATAACAGCAACGTTTTATAGTTTCGAACAATAAGGTGTTTAGTTAGCTGCGGGGTGAGCAAAAGATGCAGTTCCTGTGCGTTTGATCAGATGTGTATTTTTCGTTGTAACCTGACAACGACAGAAAAGTGCGCATCCTAGACCCGCTCGTTGTTAATTAGCGCCCGATGGCGCAAAACGTTGCTGCATGTTTACTCCAAGCTACAGCGGCAGCGTTCTACAGATGCTGAGTGGTCTCAGGTGGCAAGGCCGCAATCAGTAGTCCACGCAAGTGTGATCGTCGCCGCTTCATTAAAACTCCCAAGAGATATTCTACGGAGGAAAATAATACCCTCCCTCCTCCCACACAATTGCCCACGCGTCTATGCCGCAGTTATCGGAAAACGAGTGTTTCAGATCCATGGGGATGGATTCTGGCGCGATCCAGACGTGTTTCGAGGCGGTCTGTCAACAGGACGGCTATGTTCTAAACATCCACCGTCGCAATCGATTTCTTAAAGTGACTCCGGGCTGCAGCCTGTCAGCGGGAAACCGGTTTGAAGTCGCCCGCGCTGATACGGTTACAAGGAGGTGTCCCCGCATCTGAAGGGAACGATGGCCACAGACCAGAGAACCTGTCACTTGTCTTTGTGGCTGACAATGTGGCCAATATCTTGCGAGTTCGTTACTCCTTTCTTTTTCAAACGTCAACCTCCAGGTGCCACTATGCACCATGACAACGAAAGGCCCTACGCAACAAAACAACATTCTGGTTGTATTTCCCCCTAGCTAGCGGTTTTACCGGATCTCTACCCAGACTGCGTGTGTGGGGATAAAATGGAGCAACGCCTATCCGGATTGCCTTGACGGCCCCTAACAAGTTGGAGAAGCTCAAATAGGCGTTTGTCCAAGTTTTGACTGCTATCCCTGAAGCCTCCTCACCACAGCCTTTAGGACGATGCCTGAGACCACGTTCTCAAGTGTGCATTACTGCTTGTGGAAACGTTCTTTAATGAGCCTCTGTTGGCTGCTGTATTTCGCATGCGATATTAATTCTGGTGTTCTGATGCAGATTTAATGTATACTACCGACTGTACACGTCTAAAGAATTCTACTATTAATAATGAAGTTACCACAATTTACGTCAGTACGCAGAAACGTTTTATTTACGGACGATTTCATTGGTGATTAAGAATCACGGTCGCTCGTGTGGAAACACGAGTTAGCTCACAGATGCTTGCGGCTATTTGATTGGCTAAACCAAAACACTGTTTTCGGGGAATTAACGCTGGACGCCAGCCCGCATCTTCTGAATCAATCGAGATGAATAAAGTTGACAATTACGAAATCTTTCCTGACATTTATCTAATAAAGGGTAAACGTTGCCTTCTTCTTCTTATTTTTTTTTTAAAAAAAGGTTTGTCTACCGTAAATTATTCAAAATAGTTAGAGAAATAAACCAAACATTAAAACCCTAACTTTAAGACTTTTCTTTTATCAACAAAAATCTGATCGTATCTAACTTTTTTTCCTCTTCTTCGGTGAACTGAAATATGTTTCTTCGCAAGACTGCAATTACACTACGGACTACGGCGATAGGGAAGTGTTGCGAGGCGTTTTCTCGCTCTCGTGTACCAGTCCGTCCAGATTTTCTCCGGATACTCCGCTTTACTTCCACAGCTAAACGGAAGAGTTCACGTATGGATTTTCCGGTAAGTTGTGGTAGAATTTCTGCGGATGATTCCTTACTGGCCGTTGCTCAAGAACCCCACCCAACTGCAAGTACCCAGGTAACTTGCTTAGTTACCCAGGCGGAAGCTCTACACCATCCTCAACTCAGTGAACCCTGGAAAGGGGTTTGCGAAGATAAAGAGTAGTTGTAGTTGACCAAATGACTGACTGAACCGCCGGTTCCGTTTGGGTTCAACCAAACAAGTTGAGGTTACTGCAGCTGACAAATGGTTGCAATGAGATAATCGCTCTTATTTATTAAAACGTGGTTCTTGATTGTAAAGCTTGTCTAAAGATACATTTAAAGAAAAAAAACCGAGTTTCCTTGCTCGAGAGTAACTGGGGGATTGAAGAAGGATCACGCCTGCGTGAGTGAGTACACGTGTATATTTATACAGTATGTACTGTTTATATTGGATGTATATTTTCAGATAACCTCGATCTTCAGAAACGTCGGAACCAGCTACGTCAAAAATATGTTTATAAACGTAACACTTCAGGCAAAGATACCTGAAGTTGGGGTGGATGTGGTATAAAGAAGCTATATTTACGTTGAACTGAAGCCAATTATTCAACAGCAAATATTTGTAAACAGCAGGGGGAGAGGACGGTAACGAAATTATAAATTCACCCAGCTCTTCTATTTTTATAGTTTATACAATACTGCAGACCGCATACCTGCAGATAAATACATTGTAGCTGCTATTTAAGCAATTTACTACATTTTCAAAGAAATAGATATCCAGTATTTAAATTAGTTAAAATTATATTTATAACCATGATTAGGTAAACTGGCGTGTAGAAGAATGAGACACATGCACACGCACACACAAAAAATGTTTTTCTCGAGAAGCAGCCAAACTGACGCCATTTTATTTTTTATTATTATTTAATGCGCTGTAATTAATTCCTTTGTGCTTTTAATTTTTAGCTGCCACCTTTCGATGGTGCATCATCGCCTTTTTTAATTTAAAACTTAAAAATTGGATTTGTGTTTCGCGGTGGGAAGAAGCGGCTGGACGGGTCTAGGATATCGGCAGAATCTCTCGATCTCGGCTTCCATCATGGCTGTCCTCCCCACCCACCCCCCAATCACATCCTCTTGGCCGCTTGGGGGCGCTCGACCAAGGTAGTGAACCAACTAACTAATAAACTATAAGAAACCCGTCTTTTCATAAGGTTTAAATTCCAAGGATAATTATAAACAAATTTATAAACGAAAGTGCTTTTAAAATGCATTTATTTATTTGCTTTTTTAAAAAAAAAAAACAAAAACAAAAATAAACATTTAGTTGGTCTTTGTAGCTTAATCTGAAGAACCCGGACGATGATAGCTATGAATAACGGCATACAGTTTTTGCTCAAACACTATGCGAAACAATTAACTCTGCACTTGAAAATAATGACCTATGGAACCTTTATGCAACCCTGACTTACTGCACACAATCAGATGTACTGACGGGGCACGACAGATATGCCACAAGGAAGAAGGGAAAATACCCATGAAACAATGGCCCAAAGATAAGACGTGCCGTGCATAGGGTCATTATTTGTGTTCGGGTCAAATTCTTGTCCTGCGTGAAGATATTTGTTTTGACAAGAACTTTTAAAAATATCGCTAAGTCACAGTCACCACTGTGCCCTTACTTGTTCAACGCCTCTGCCTCTCCCCACACCTTAAAAACCTTTTGTACTTTTTTTTTTTTTTTTTTTTTTTTTTTTAGAATTAACCAATCGGTGAACGAGGGGGAACGTGGTGCAGACAGGCAGGGGTGTCTGAAAAGGTTATCTCCCCCTCTTTTTTGTCCCATTATTTAATTTATTTATTTATTATCGTTTTTGGTCATATCCTTTTCATCGGCAATTTTTATTATAATTTTCTTTCTAGTTTAAACAACATAATCCTTTCTCCTTTTCTTCTTCTCCATTAAAAAAAAGAAAAGAAAGGGAATTAAAATAAAAGAGTTTTGTTTTTCTTTTCTTAAAAAAAAACTTATTGAGACTCGTTCGCATTTGTTAAATACTATAAGAAACTAAAAACAACAACAACAACAATTTTGCAAGAACTTTAGAGGATATCCAATATTAAAAGTAAGAAGAAGAAAAGTTTTGCATCAATGTTAAAAGCATTTGTTTTTCGTTCGTGTGTGATTCAGCGAAGAGCAGGTGAAGGATAATTCATATTCCGAGTCAATTTTCCGCTGTGTAACTTGTAATCTAAAACTTCATATTTAATATTTAAAACAAACCCAACCCCCCTGCTTACCTATCTGTTTGAGGGGTGAGCTCGGTGGCGAATGAGCGACGATCCTAATAGAGTAACTTCGTAAATATACTGCTGGCTTGCTTCTCAAAGGGTTTAGGAAAAACTACAGTTATCTACGGAATTCGTGAAAAATGTTTTGGTACGCAGAAGCTGTTGAGTAACTTTTCTATTTTTTTATTAATCTTTTAACACGACTTTAATCACGAAGCAGCTTTTAACCGTAGAATTGCTGAGCAGAAACCATTAAACACGTGTAGAATATAATCCCGTAAATATTTTCATTGCGATAGCGTTGAGACAGTCGTCTCGTGCTGTCGATGAGCTCTTTTGAATTAAGAGTAGAAAAGGCGGTAAAGTCAAAATCGGTGCCAAGTTAATCACGTGTGTGTACACACTGGTGCCAGAAACAAAACTAAATGGAAAATGCAAACTTATTTGCTTTTTCTAAGGTTACAATATGAATTATACGCTTCCGCGTGTGGATCGGAAGGTCGTTCGTAAATGGGTCTCTGCATTGTAAGGCCTCGGGCGATGTTGGAGAATTAGATCAGGCGCTGTGTGGCTCCGAGGAATAAAACTAGAAATCGACTTTATCGTTATTCTTCGCCTTAAACGAAATTCGTTTGTAGATAGATGTGTTCCAAGTGTTTCACGTTGAAAGGCGGGGGGGGGAAGAGTGGAGTTGTAATTTCGCTGAGGTATTTAACGCGCACACACACAAAAATTCTATCTTTTTCTTGTTTCAAAATCTTGAGAAGAACCTCGAAGAAGAGAATGGGAGTAAACCGACAGGAAGTGACGTCACAACAATAGCCTCGCTCCCTGCCCCCCTCCCTCCGATTCCCGCTTGCACGTGTTTGGCCAAGGCGTCTCTTTTGCCGTCGTCCCAGACCTTTTCTAAAGCTCTGATCTCTCCAGGGGAGGGGTTTCGATCAGTTCGAAGCAGTTTTCAGGACGCGATGCGGGCGCGAGACGAAGAAGGCGGCGGCGAATGAAATGGCTGGGATCTTACATCCGTTGTGGTGATCCAGACGCTTTCCTGCCGACTCGGTGCGATAAACACGGCCGCCTGGCGGGGCAAACCTTAGTGACAACAAAGTTAATCGCTTGGAGGAAATCAGCGTCGCCAGAACGCGATGCTTTCCTTCGCAGCAAATGGAATTATGCCTCTAGGTTCTTGCTTTGAAGTCATGACGAAAACCTAAACTATTCGATTTCTAATTGATGAGTTAGCTTTCTTGTGTGGGGAATTCTTGACTTCATAAAATCCTCGTGACTGGTCATCAGTTGATAAAATAGCTTGTAACAAACGCAAAGGAATTTAACCACGGTTTGCAAATACGCTTATAAAAAATCTTAGTTGTTTACTAAAATGGGGTATTGTAGAAAGATCGATTTAGTAGATTTGCTATCAGTTAGTTTTATTCTTTATTGCTGTAAATGGCCGTAACATACACACAAATCCGTTTCTTGTAAGCTGAATGTCTCGGGCTTTATAATCTGTAGAATAATTTTGCATCGCATTTATAATAACTATTCGAACGGTTATTTCTGAGGGGTTTTTTTGGTGGAACCGGCTCCTGAACCAGGAAAACCTTGAAGAGTCTAAGATTTATTAGGTAATCAGTGGTTTTCCGGTCCAGGTTTTCTGACAAAGTTCCCAGGTATTTCTTCAATTGTTACCTCGGGTTGGATAGTTTATTCTTCCTTCGGTATTCAAATCAGGTTCACATCCGGGCTTTTTGAGGCCCGGAGATGTCCTTTTTTTAAACCCCCCCCTGCAGTTGTTCTGGGCGTTTGGCATGTCGTCGCTCCATTTTCCTGAAGAAGATTATAGTAATTACGGTCGGGGATCTTCCGGTCAGATACGGGCGGGCAGACACCACCGGACATGTAACTCACGGAAGCTAGACTTCTTTCGATGGGTGCGAGGTCCGTTTTGCTTCCAAATCGGAAAGCTCTACCACGTTAACGCCCCGGTGCCCGCTGCCCGTATTGGAAAGCCTCGCCAGTCTTTCTCCGTTCACCTACGCTCAGAGGGCGGGAAAGTTTGCCTTCCGACAGTGCATGCAAGAGGCCCAAGTCTGCGCCGGAACCAGCTGTACGGGTGGCATCAGTGACGCCCTTACTAAAGTAGATAATCTCAGCGGAAATTCGGCAGGCAACGGCCGCCATTCTTGGTGACAGTGACGGCGACGCTGCGGAGAGGTTACGTCTTCCTTAAACAGGCGCGTTGAGCACCAGAGGTCGAGCGACTCGCCGGCACAAGATGGCGAGCGGTTATAACTGGAGCGAAACCGTGAAGCTTTCGGAAGAAAGGGGTTCAGATTGATCTATACGGTGTAGGAAATATTCTATGCAATGCATTGTTTGTTTTTTTTTTCTTTTCCAAATGATATTTTTATCTCACTTTACCACTCATCTATCTATCTTTAATGTTGTAAGCGGCCGTGACTTGCACAAATGTTCTCCATGCTAATACAAAGTGGTTTTTGTAAAAAAAAAAAAAAAAATGTTAAAAAGTGCCGTCGTCATTTCACGTGCCTAACGTCTGCTGGTGTTTCCTTTAAGGTCCGCTCCCCGCCGACATTTCGCAGGTCTCCTCCTCCTCCTCTCGCGGTGTATAGCGCTGACGTTATCCAGACGGATGCCCCAACTCGGAACCCGATGCGAGAATACAAGGATCTGGAATTTTTACGAAAAAAAAAAAAGAAAAAGAAAGGAGACAAACGGTTCAGTTCCTTCTTTAATTGAAGACGTTCGCAAGGCACGTGAATCCCCTTCTCAGTTTTCTTGCGGTCTCCCTATTTTTTTTTGTCTTTTTTCTCCCTGATAAGGCCGCGTTCGCGACTCCTGATAACGGAAATAACCAACTGCAGCTTGATATCTGCCGGCTTTCAGACGGCCGCCCTATAAAAAAAAAACGGTCGAGTCCTCCCCCCCTTCCCCTCTCTAGCTGCTGTTTCGCGGCCCCTGTCTTTAGTCTGATCCGAAAGCTAAACGGGTACGAAGTGGCAACGAGGCGTGTCTCTTCCTTCTAAATTAGGCCTTAACAGTGGCTATGATAATTACATACACCATTTGGTAGTAGAAGGGTTATGTTAATTCATACTATCGAATTTAAGACTGCAGTAGTTCTGGTCCAATTGTACAAAATCCTCTCGTATTCTCATGCAAATCATTTGCAGTTAAATATTGAAATGCTTCAAGGTAGAAAACATAATTCTTCACAGATCTGTAAGGAAAAGGGAAAAAAAGAATAGATAAAAATATATATTTTACATAAAGTACGGAAGAGTGAATAAATCAATGACTGATGGAATTTCTTTTATAAATGAGCAGAGGTAGTAATTTGCATAAATTCTACAAGATCATTTTTGCTTTAAAACATGTAGCGTTTTGTGTGGGGGGGTTTAAAACAACTGTCTGCAATAGAATTAGCTTAAGTCCGATCTCGGTAAACGGGGAATCCGCGTTTCGGAGATCTCTTCCTACCAGCATCTCCAGGCTTCGGTTCTGAGAGAGAGAGACTGTTGACGCGGGGTTCTCGGTGCACGGCGCTAGTGTTTCTTCTGGACTCGGGCGCTGTCCAGTTGTTACACATTCAAAGTCGGAAACCGATAGGGAGTTGAGACCAGGTCCTGCCGCCCCATTTAGGGCACCCAGCCAGGAAAAGCATCTTTACTGTTAGTGCGCCGTTTTGATACAGCTGGAGCGTTCGTTCGCCATTTACCGATGTTTAGAAACTTCGGTTCTTCAACGTGACGAAACCAAGATCGCTCGAGCTTATTTAAATGTGCACCATCGCGAATGTCTTTGATACTAGCACAAAGTATAAGTAAACATCAATCGATTTACCTTTAATTAAATGTTCCGGTTAGCTAACGACCAAAATCGGTCAGAGTTGCGCCGCTTCTATAATAAAGCTATTAACTAAATCCGTTATTCAAAACGCATCGTAGCTACTGTAGCATCTCTTCCTCTCTGGCGGAGGCACAGTTATATTTTCTTGTCGTTTTCCAATCCCTCTACTTAAGACGATAATATAGGCAGAGATGTGCGAGTTTTCCGCTGAGACTCCGCTCCCTCTTCGTAAAGATAACTCTGTTTTGAGAAAGTTTGACGAGGAAGTGATTGGAACGGGGAGTCTCCTTCATCTCCTAACAAAAATACTGGCACTCTCTACTCGTCCGGCCGGCCTGGAGCACTTCAGAGTCGTACAGAGATAACTGGGATCAAAAACAGCTAATATTCGGCGTGAGGCAGATCAGCAGTTTGTTTTTTAAGCCCTGTGTTGCTCATCCGTTACTGGAGTTTGCATCCGTCTGTAATTTGCTCAAAAACAAAAACAAAGAAGCAGCGGAGAGGGGGGGATCAAGTTTTGCTGAACCGATCAAGGTAAATTTAATACGCATTAATTTTAGTAAACGGATTCTGTTGTACTATTAAATGTTAATGTTCTCCAAGAGACTGCAGGAAATTAAAGAGCGGGATCAAGCGCCACGAACCGCCCGACGGGAGCAAATGTATCGGTGGTAGAAGGAATATCCAGAGCTTGTTAAAGGTTTCTGCTGCATTATTTATCAGATCGATCTGCGAGAAATCACTACTTCATTCCCATTCTTCGCCTCTGTTTCTATGGTTACGTTGTCTCTAACTGGAAATAACGGTTTTAAAATTGACAAGTTACAGTTAGAGAACAATTTGTTTTTCCCAAGATGATGGCTTAAGAAAATATCCTTTTTTAAAAATTTTTTACCTGATAAGCTCGCTAATTAACCTGAGCGTCATAAATTAACTGCATTTATAGTTTATTTGTGTGTGTGTTTTTTGTTTTTTTTTATAAATATTCACATTTTCTATTAAGAGAGAATTTTTAGCACAAGCGTCATTTAACTCTTTAAATATTAAAATGCATATGCATACAATTAATTATTTTTCTGATGGTTTTTCATTTACATCTCTTTAATAATAAAACTATCAACTCAATATATTATCCAAAACGCAGTTCATAAATGGTTTTGCTATACAGTACTCAAAACGTTCTACATGGGCTTTTAAAACAACATATATACAGTACTCAAAACGTTCTACATGGGCTTTTAAAACAACATATACACAGTACTCAAAACGTTCTACATGGGCTTTTAAAACAACATATACACAGTACTCAAAACGTTCTACATGGGCTTTTAAAACAACATATACACAGTACTCAAAACGTTCAACATGGGCTTTTAAAACAACATATACACAGTACTCAAAACGTTATACATGGGCTTTTAAAACAACATATATACAGTACTCAAAACGTTCTACATGGGCTTTTAAAACAACATATATACAGTACTCAAAACGTTCTACATGGGCTTTTAAAACAACATATATACAGTACTCAAAACGTTATACATGGGCTTTTAAAACAACATATATACAGTACTCAAAACGTTCTACATGGGCTTTAAAACAACATATATACAGTACTCAAAACGTTCTACATGGGCTTTTAAAACAACATATTTCTCTTCACTCGATTTAGCGATTGAGTGGAACCATTTTCTTTATGTATAAGAACATTTGGGGAAAAACACTACTTTATGGCCATTGCAGTGACACAACAAATGATAAACATTTTATATGGTTTTGAAAGAAAGAAAAAAGTTAAATTAAAAAAAAAAAACAAACTCGGATATCCACACAGTTTGGCCCATATTCTAGTAGAACGTAGTTCCGTTTCAGTTGGTGGGTGGTGCGCCGATGTTTACAAGGGAGATAACCCTGTCAAAAATAATCGTAGTGCAACGGTTGCTAGGCATTTCCAATCCCGCGCCAAAAAAAGGTCGGTCACTTCCGACTTCGGCAGTTAGATTCCCACTAAGAGCCTTCCCTCCCCCCCTCCCAATTTTTTTTAGATTTGGAAGGAAACTAGAGGCCCGGAAAACCTTTGGAGGATGGTACCTCAGACTTACCGGAACGACTCGCCACCTCAAGATTGTTTCTGTGCTGTCATATCACATAATTAATTGTATATCCCTAAATCGGTAAATTCAGACAGAGTCATCTAATGTTTCTGAACTTTCTTTAGTAAAAGTAAAAAAAAAAAAAAAGGGGGGGAGAATGGTTAGGGGTTAGATTTGAACAGTCTGCGACATCATTGTACAAAACTGGGACACGAGATTAAAAAAGCAAGCGGCACAAACGCACAACCCGGGACACGAGCCAAACTTCGCGGCGTCACGCACAACTATAAGACCCAGCTGAACGGGGCAGCATTTCAAACATCTACGACACGGAGCCAGCAAACGGCCGGGTACTCGAGTTTTTTTTTCTTTTCTTTCTGTTAGGTAAACGTTGCAGTCCCCATAACGTGTTTTGAACGTAACGAAAGCCAATATTTAACCCCCCCTCTAATTAGTTATCTAGATTATGTTATCAAAGAAATTATTTTACGCACGGAGTAAGTTAGGATGCACCTTCGTGTTTTCGCTTCCTGTTGCGAGGCACCAGCACTAAAAGCCAAACAAGCGGAGAGTTCCAGCCCCGGCTGCTATTTTAGATTGCAGAGAAATGCGCCGCTTCGAGTTACGCGATTTGGCATTAAGGCCGCCGTCACAGGAAGGTGGGACACAGCTCGACTGTCATGTTGTTGACACGTCAAAAGAGCGAGATCGTGGTAAGACGGAGCGAGCTATGTCGCGAGTGTGGCTTGGCCGCGATATCTTGTTTCGCTCCATTTGTTTACTTGTGCTTAGCTCTCGCAAAACACGTCTGCATTTCTATATTTACTTCCCACGTTTGTGGAGTGGCGGGGCATAGGACCCGGAAAGTTTTGCGGCTTAGAGATTCTGTTGAATTCCTCCCACCTCCCATCCACCCCGACCATAAATTCCGTTTTATTTTGAATTCGCTAGATAGGGAGTGGAGATTGGGTGATGCACGCTACCAACCAGGACACGACGGAACGGATGGAGTTCGCTTTACCTTTACCAAGACATCCTCAAAGTTAAATAGACGTTAGTTTAAAAATATTTAACAGCTCTCGGACCAGAAACCACCTTGCCGTTTATTCCTGCTAGGATGACCTATGCCGACAAAACCCTCCATTTCCTGTTCTTTTCAGAGGTTCCATTAAAAAAAAAAGACAACCTAAAAGATCGTGTTAGCTGAGAGTTTCGTGGCACCAATGTTGACGATCAGGCAGCCGCAGTTTCGTTAAGGCATCCAGTAAGGAACAACTAGAAAAAAGGGGGTTTTTTTTCCAGATCGATCTATATCATTACACTTAGAATATTTCTTTTTTTTAATTATAGCAATCTTTTTTTTAAAATTTATTAAATAAATGTCTCTCTTTAAATAATATACCGAGCCACAGTTTAAAGTGTCACAAACGAGTAATGGTGGGAATAAGTCATTTGACGAACAGGACAAGGAAGAAAGTGTCACGTGGCATCTTCTAAAAACCACAAAAACGCTTTGGGGGGGGTAAGTCAGGGTGGGTATTGGATAGGTTCAGTATACCTGGGGCAAAATCTTCGTAAAAATAATTCAGCCTACATAGAAAATCTAAAATTTTAGCAAAGAATAGAACACTTCTTTAACTTTACAATAAGATTATCCGGTAAAATTACGAAGGAGCAGGTTCGTATCCTTGTAAGCCAAAATTTCTGCCATCTATGTCTGCATTACACGAAACAGTGTAGTGAGACTTCGTGGCTCCAGACACCTTAAGACGCGTCTGCCTTAATGTATTTAAGGTGCGAAGATTTCGCAGTCGCAAGCCACGAAAACCCGAACCGAGGTGCATTCGACAATCACTCTGAAATATTCGGAAAGTAAAAGGGAGACAACTTTTAATTACTCTACAGTTGCCGCATTGACAGTGTTAACGGGAAAGAAGCAAGAGTTCCCGATCAGTAAAACCAGCCGCGGGAGGAGGGGAAAAAAAGTGAAACACCCCGTATCTCGGACAGAGATCCCTAAAAGTAGTCTTGAGAATAAAGGTGAAAGGAAACCAGAGTGAACTAAAGGAAAAACTCCGTGGGTTTTCTCTTCTAATCGTAGATGGAGCTGAGTAGAAAGAAAAAACGCTGGCAAATCACAATCGATATCCGAGGACGCATCATACCTACATCCGGGATGACATAGAAGAGACAATGATATTGCATATCCTCATCGGTAATACGTTCGGTACGTTCTGTTTTCCTTCATGGTTTTATTCTTACCGATCTATCAGAATTCTCCATCTAGTGTTTGATGGAGAACACTGGAACCAAAACGAGGGCGATCAAGGCAGCCAAGTAATTGATCTGCTTAACTGCTACGGCCGAGGGATCGAGTTCGGTTCTCGCACGCCATGTTTTTACTTCTTATTGATTTTCTTCAGGAGCCGGCCGGCCATGCAGACACATCCTCCCCTTTTTTTTTTCCGGAAAAAAAAAAAAAAAAATGGAGAGTTCCAGTAAAACTTTCCGTGGCGCGAGGTTAGCAACGCCCCATAGCGGGGCTACCGCGGAACTACATCCGGGTGCAAACCCAAGACGGTAAACCTGACTGTTCGCTATACCAGGACCAGCTGGTGCTGGGCGCAGATGTCCGGAAAGCTTGGACCGCGAACGGTAAAGGGCCGGGGTAGCATCAACGGAAATGGTCCAGCGAGATTTAAACACTAACAAACAACAAAAAAAAAAAAAACAAAAATTAATGCAAATAAGATGTTCTATCACTTTGCCAAAGGTATATTTTCAGAATAGTTTTTCGAAAGAGAAAAAGAATTCGGGCCTAACCCTGCTGATATTTGTTTTCCTGGTTATCTTTTTCTTGTAATCTCCAGGCTGGTTTCGTGTAGTTTCGCTATTACAGGTGACAGGAAGTCATTACGGCTTATGCGGGCTTCTTTCTCTGTGGAATATAAATACATCAGTGAGATCTTTAAATACCACGAGTTTAACGCTATCACTGTAGAAACTACTTCACTCGTATCAGTCTGTGCCGAAACCTCGCCCCCCACCTTTCTGTGTAACCTAATATATTGAAAGTCGTGCGCATGTGATGAATCTAGATTAGATCTGCGTCCGGCCGAGGGTTATCCTATCTCTCCAAGAATTATGTGTACCATGAAGTAGCCGGCCAGTCAACTCCTTCCCTCAGGGTGCGAGTATCCCAGTGCTTCGCCCAGTAGAGATTACTTACTCTCTGTGTGGTGCGCAGAAGCTGAAAATGTTTTTTAAAGAAAGCAATTACAATCTTCTTTAGGAAACGTAGTTATTTACTGTTTCTAACTGAACTGTAGGAATGCGCGCTCAGAACCATTAACTCTTTTGAAAACTCCTGTCAGACTTCCATGAGAAACCCAAGCTAAGTAAATGTAATATTTTTCATCTTTGAGGATGCTCTGCAAAACGCTGAAACAACATCCGAGCTGATTTAAACAGGACCCTTTCTAATATTTAACGTTTGTTTAAAATAAGGGCCCCATAACACACTGATAAACAATAAAATTAAATTTGTTTCGCCTCATCTTTTCGGTAGTTTGGTTAGTTATAGCAGTGAAAATGTATAGCCCTTCGCCTCTCAGAATTGTATCACTGATGACGGCTGAATAAAACAATTTAAACATCTCTGCGGAATTCGAAATTCAAAGCCGTTTTAAAGAGACAACAAAAAGCAGCGATTTACGGCTACGATACAATGACCAAAGTGCGTAATGATTAATATTTTAAACAAAACAAAACAAAACGAAGAGGAATTTTAATGATGATCCTGGAGCAGACGCGTTGACGTCATAGGGGTTTTTTTCTGGCAGTCTATCACGTCTCTCGGGGAGGGAAGGGGCGAGTGACAGCAGCTGAAAACCGGAAAGATAGCGGTGAAAAATATACATGTACGCGCTAACTTTTCCGGAAAACAGCTTGTTGTGCTCAGGTAAACTCTCGACGAGCAGGTAGGTACGTTCGCAGCCAGTCCACCAAGGGCAGTCTACAGGCGATCAACTCACCGAGTCAATACTCGCGGAATTTGCTGTCTAGTCGTGGAATGACAACGACGTGGGGTTTGCGCTTATATGGAGACCCGAATTCTTTAATTTATCTGGGTTTTTCCGTGCTCGTTTGCTTGCCTTTATAAGTTGGAAAGAGCTCGTCTGCTCAGCCTACATCAAGCCTCGTCTTTTCTGTAGATGGGCCTGACGCCGAGTTGCCTTTAAGCTCGGGATTCGTTCCAACTGCTTGGCCGATCGGACGTCGGAGGCGTTCACGTGCCCGGTTAGGGCCAAGGGTCGCGGATACGATTGATACCAAAGAAGCACCAGTTTAGAAACTCCATGCCCCCGGCCCGTTGGAAGGGCGATCGCTAAATATTCGGCCAATAAAAATGGCAAACGTTTTCTTTACTTAGAAGTTTAAAGAAATTATTTTAAAAATTCATTCTGAAGCGATGTTTCCGTTTCTTTTTGACTTTCGAAAAACAGATTCATACATACACCCACAAATACTTAGCTTGGTTACAGATGGACGTTAAACATCTTTGATGTTATGCAACGGTAATGGGCATTATGAAACTGATTATATTTAATTTCCCTAAAAATGTTGATTACGATACGTTTTTTAGAGTAATAGGCTTACCTCCATGAAAAAATAATTTATTGGAAACCATTATTCATTTCTTCTATAGATTCTGGAATAAACTTCTTTTTTTTTTGACTTAACAATAAATTGTAAATATCTGAAAATGGTTTTTTTTTTTTAATTCATTCATATTTACGTTAAAATATCTGACTCTAAAAATAAATCTTTTCCGAAAATGTTATCATAAAAGATACAATTTTTGGGAGCGCGCCTCGCGTGCTGATAATAATCTGGAGTGCTATAAAAAAAATATATCGTTGCCAATTTCTGGCAATCCCTTCTAGCTCTCTCTCGCTCTCTATATATATATATATATATATATATATATAACGTCATCTCTCTCTCTCTCTCCCTATCTCTCTATATATATATATAACGTCATCTCTCTCTCTCGCCCTCTCTCTCTCTCTCTCCCTCTCTCTCTATATATATATAACGTCATCTCTCTCTCTCTCTCCCTCTCTCTCTCTCTCTCCATCTCTCTCTATATACTAACGTCATCTCCTCTCTCTCTCTCTCTCTCTTCTCTCTCTCTCTCTCTCTCTCTCTCTCTCTCTCTCTCTCTCTCTCTCTCCATCTCTCTCTATATACTAACGTCATCTCTCTCTATCCATCTCTCTCTATATACTAACGTAATCTCTCTCTCTCTCTCTCTGTACTGACGTCATCTCTCCTGACGTCATCTCTCTCTCTCTCTCTCTCTCTCTCTCTCTCTCTCTCTCTCTCTCTCTCTCTCTCTCTCTCCCTCTCTCTCTATATACTAACGTCATCTCTCTCTCTCTCTCTCTCCTCTCTCTTATCTACTAACGTCATCTCTCTCTATCTCATCTCTCTCTATCTCATCTCTCTCTATATACTAACGTCATCTCTCTCTCTCTCTCTGTACTGCCTCATCTCTCCTGACTCATCTCTCTCTCTCTCTCTCTCTCTCTCTCTCTCTCTCTCTCTCTCTCTCCAGCTTCTCTTCTCTCTTTTCCGTTTTCTGTTTTTTTGTTTGTTTTCTTCTTCTTCTTCTTCTTTTTCTTCTTCAGCAGAACCGGTCGAAGGCTGGGGAATTCCTGTCCGCTCGAGCGAGGAAACCAACCGAACTCTTCTGATTAGGAGACGAATTGAGTCTGCCAGCATGGCGGACGAACGCGGCGCGATAACTAGCTGCCTTGTTTACTTCGAGAGGAAAACAAAGCAAGAATTGATTATTGTTGGGGCCTCTCTGCTTTCACGATACGTATTATTAATGTTGTACTAAGTCAGCGGGTCTTCGTATTGCACCCGTTTATCCGCTCTTATTGCGCAATTTAAAAAATTAATTTGTTTTAAAAGTGGTCACGTGCTGAGAAATCTGGAAGTTTTCCCCGATTACGTTGATTCAGAAGAAGAAGAAGAAGAAAAAAAAATGGAAGCACTAAAAGGTTGGGGCGAACTCGTTCGTGGTTTCCCCCGCCTCTGGCCCTCTGGGTTAAGGTTCTACCCATTACTCTAGGACCGCGCATCACTCGGCAACGGGAGAGTGAAACCGCCGAGTGTAACAGATAGCAATTAACCCGTTCATTGCGCTCTGCGAACGAGCCGATCTCACTCAAGGCGGCTAATTCTGTCGGTTCGTTCGTTTGACAAACCGGGCGCCGATTGCGTGAATTTAGCAAATAAATTGGGGGAGGACAGGAGAACAGAACCGCGTGAAATGAGTAATTCTGCAGATTTTCTGGTTTTTTTTTCACAACGTATGCGCGCGGCCAGGAAAGTCGCAGATTTCCGTTAGGTTTCTGTGCGCTGTCGGGTTTTTTTTTCCTTTTAAAATGGCGATATTTCTGGAGAAGGGAGCGGGCTGTTGATGAGTTACGGTTATTTTAGATGGGCGTGGAGTTCGTCCTAATGGCAGATGAGGCGTAAGTAGCAGCGAGTACGCGGACTAGGACAAACTCACAGGAGCACCGCCGCGCGCTTCTACAGCCACCACTAGAACTCCCGTGGAGTTTGCCTGCAACTTCCGCTGTGGAATTACAGAACCTCTTCTCTCTCTCTCTCTCTCTCTCTCTCTAACGATTTAGAAAAAAAAAAAGAATTGCTATCATTACCTTTTTGGACGGTACACCTATAACGAAATGCAATGGAAAAGAACCTGATTAAAGTGCGATTGAGTACCTTGACATTTATAGAGAAAAGTATCTATTTTCCACTTGTCTAAAACCTGCTTTAATAACAGATTTTCCCAATGAAGATTACTCTATTCTAATAAGCTTTATTTGATTTCGCCATCTGCTTCACAATCCAATTATTACACCGTTTTCTTTGAGCGCTATTTCCTCAGTGGGAGTTCTTCTGATCAGACACCCTGTTGCTATCAGCATCATATCATCTTGTGTTCTTTTGTTTGGCAGCTTTGTCACCTTCCAGACTTTTCCCGGTTTTATTACTTTTCGATTAGCGATAATATTCGCATACAATCGGCTTGTTCATCGGCTCATGTAAATCCTCTTTAAATTCAGGCATAGTGACTAACTACGTATTAAAAAAAAAATCATTTAGCTTTCTTCTTTTTATCTTAAAGCGAGTCTTCAGTTTAGATAATTATCTATTTTTGTATTTAAAAAGAAATTTTTATGTACCATTAATTTTGTTAACAGTGTGTTTTTCACACAACGAACCAGACGTTTGGTGAAAGAACAAAGTTTTCTTCTGATGAAAAGCACGTCAATATTAACAGATAAACACTGAAAGTTACTCGCACCGTCTTATTTATTAAAACTGAATACATAACAGTAGAATGTCTAATAACCGTATTGAAGACCAATGCTTATCTCTAAATGACATCTAGTATCTTTTACGTTTAATAACCGTATTAAAGACCACGTAAAGGCGGTATTTGATCTATACATCGTTAAAACAAGCATAAATGATTTTCGAGTTTTTTTTTTAAAAAAATTACTCTTCTTACATCAGCTCTGGTGCTAAGTAGGAAAGCGGTGTCGTAGAAGAAGAGATTTTGCGGTCAATCGTAGACGGAATGTCTGTTCGGTGTCCTGACGACGTCGAAAAGCTTCAGCACACACAAAAAAAGAGAAAACTTTGTTATTCATTACTTTATTTTAAAAAAAAAATACATATTACATTCTTTAAAATTTTTTTTTTTTACTTCTCTTTAGAAAATTAGAAAAGGCCGCACTAATATTAAGTGATAATAACTTTAATCGTCAAGAAACATGGAAACAGAAGTAAAACAATAATCAAATAACTTCTAAACTTTAAGCCAATCGCTGCAGAACTCTAGCACCTTTTTCTTTTTTGCCTGAAGATGGAAATGCATTATTATATATTGTAGCACTGCATCTTTGAGACATCTTACCGCAAAAATTCGTGGGCATCTCATCTTCGTGAAGACATTAAATACTGAAATACATTATGGATTCTATAGTTCTTATAAACCTTATTAATGCTATACATTGCGCAGGAGCAGATATTTGTATTACATAATGTTGTGTATACAATATATTTTAAGTCTGAGGCCATGGCGATTAGAAAAGTTCCTTTTCTTTGCCTGTGTTACTACATCTGTCGGTAACACCAGCAAATGGTCACGACTGATTGAATACTTCACTTGTTCAAAACTTGCTGCTGGTCACATTGTTGTGCCAGGTCGCGCAATTTTAACTGTCACTCAAGTCTTTACCAAGCATTCGATGACGCCCCCGTGTGACTAAAGAGATGCCAGATACGCAAAAGCCGAGACCTTATCCATTTTGGTCTGGTTTCTAAATCGGCGTGTGCTGGACAATTCTGAGACTAAGGGCTAAAAAATAAAAGCAAACATCACCATTATAGTTAATAAATGTTTTCATATATTTTGAAAAGCAAAACTTTAGCTATTTGTAGCCCTTGCAAACAACATATTTCTGTGACATTGAAAGTCATCTTTGGTCTCCAAGTCTCCACCATCATTAAGCTGCTTTGTAAACCTTAGCTATGTAAAAGTCAAGTTCTTTGATGGAATACAGTGGTTAAATAGAAATCCTTTAAAAAAAACTAAAAAAAAAAAAAAAATGAATACAGAAGATTTTGGAGACATTAAAAAAATCTTTTACGCAAGTATATTCACACAAATATATATATAAAACCTTCAACATAAAACTTGAAAACAAAATAGGTCTAAATACATCTGAGCAGAGAGAGAGGCAGATATACTATATAGCAGGGGCTAAATACATCTGAGCAGAGAGAGAGAGGCAGATATACTATATAGCAGGGTCTAAATACATCTGAGCAGAGAGAGAGGCAGATATACTATATAGCAGGGTCTAAATACATCTGAGCAGAGAGGGAGAGGCAGATATACTATATAGCAGGGTCTAAATACATCTGAGCAGAGAGAGAGGCAGATATACTATATAGCAGGGTCTAAATACATCTGAGCAGAGAGAGAGAGGCAAATATACTATATAGCAGGGTCTAAATACATCTGAGCAGAGAGAGAGGCAGATACACTATATAGCAGGGGCTAAATACATCTGAGCAGAGAGAGAGAGGCAGATATACTATATAGCAGGGTCTAAATACATCTGAGCAGAGAGAGAGGCAGATACACTATATAGCAGGGGCTAAATACATCTGAGCAGAGAGAGAGAGGCAGATATACTATATAGCAGGGTCTAAATACATCTGAGCAGAGAGAGAGGCAGATATACTATATAGCAGGGTCTAAATACATCTGAGCAGAGAGAGAGAGGCAAATATACTATATAGCAGGGTCTAAATACATCTGAGCAGAGAGAGAGGCAGATATACTATATAGCAGGGGCTAAATACATCTGAGCAGAGAGAGAGAGAGGCAGATATACTATATAGCAGGGTCTAAATACATCTGAGCAGAGAGAGAGGCAAATATACTATATAGCAGGGTCTAAATACATCTGAGCAGAGAGAGAGAGGCAGATATACTATATAGCAGGGGCTAAATACATCTGAGCAGAGAGAGGGGCAGATATACTATATAGCAGGGGCTAAATACATCTGAGCAGAGAGAGGGGCAGATATACTATATAGCAGGGGCTAAATACATCTGAGCAGAGAGAGAGGGGCAGATATACTATATAGCAGGGGCTCGGATTTTAGTTATTGTTTCCAATGTCTCTGCATAGTTTTTTATGCGCGACTGTTTTCATTTAAGATGCTTCATCACCGAGAGCTCTTTGAATAAATTCTTTCATGCACCTTCCACGCAATTCCTCTGATTTTCGGGTCTTCCTACACTCACACAGATGGCACCCGAACGGTTATTTAATTGTTCGTGTTCCATTTTTTTTTTCTGTTGGCTTGCAGATTCTCGTTAAAAGCCCATTTGCTCCAAAGCCGAAAGGACAAGTTTCTGGGGCTGTCGACTATTGACTGGCCCATGATGTGGTTGTGATATAACCGCTTATTAAGTAAAAGCAAAAAAATTGTTTTTTTTTCAGAAAATTTTTGTTTGATGCCAAATTCTTTAGATCCACACGAGTACTACGGCAGTAAAATGCAAAAGTTTGAAGAAAAAAAGAAAAGAAAATGATTTCAAAGGCAGCCTGTTGGTTCACAGTTTGTTTATGTGTGTGTGTATAGATCAGTTGATCTAAGTCACCCAGGCAACTCTTTGTTTGGTCGCAGAATTCGATAATCTCAGATTTGTTTTCACCGTCAGCAATGATGTCTCCATCGCAATGCATACTTGACCTTAAGACTACAGACACTCTTAGCTTTAGAATGCATGAGATTACGAACGTATAATCTTTCTTAAAACCAGAAATAAAGCTGTGAACTGCCGATATTTGTTGGGCTTTGGAGAAAAAGGACATTTTTAACGAACATTACTGCTCAATGTCAACCTATTTTCCACAAAGTGGTACAGTTAGTTGGACATCTGTGACATTATCTTCTCAAACTGCGTTTCGCTTATTGCTGGAAAATTAAGCTCGTGTGGTTATTATTGGATATTGTAGAATATCGTTGCGCAAGATTATATCCGGAATATGAATCTTGAATATTCTAGAATGATTTATAACAAAGACTCAACATAGAAAGTTGTCATAATATTTACAGAAAATATTATTCTGTTTCCAGTCCTTATGCTAGATTTTATCACAACAGGCATTTTTCGCCCTTGGAGAATACACATAAAAGCAAGAGATACGGCGGCTCATATATGAGAGGACAAAATTATATTACTGAAGATGCCCTACTGCACTAGGCATGCATCAGTATCTACAAGGATTAAAGTACATTTATATCAAGTAAAACAAACAAAAAATTTAATCGCGATAACTGCTGCTGTTATTGAACTCAATTAGCTTCAGAGTATCACTGACAAATGCAGTTCAGAAGGATAAAGAGTCTTGTAAATGAGACTGATTATGTTTACATCTAAAAGAATAAACATCATAGAACTAATGCTTAAGGAAAAGAGTGATGAATACAGCAGCATGAATTGTTCTACAGTAAAGCCGTGCTATAGTATTAAGTGTGTGAAGCTGTTTCTAATTAACATTTGCCATCAAATTGGGCCTTCTGACATTTTAAGACATTCCTTTATGCTTCTAACAAGCAAGGAGTTCTCAGAGAATTTAATTCCCTTCAAGTCCCTCAGCTGCTGTTAGAATCCAACCATTAGTCATCTTGAAAGAAATGCATACTTCTTTCTTTTGGTCTAAAATTACGCAAAATAATAAAAAAATATATATATTACAGGCAACTAGTAAAACCCGTTTAAAGTAATCCATGGACTTACAGATATTTATTGTTATAATCATAGAAGTAGTAGTGCAAATAGTTCATTAACTGCTTAGATACAATTACGTTTCTCTAAATTTAGTAGTGAAAGTGTACAGATCCGTTTTTTAGTGTTGTACACCCTAACAGACTACAGCTGAAAAATTAACAATATTTATGCTGTTTAAAAATACATTCACAAGAAATTCTTTATAATTTACATTTTCGTAAATATTCATATTGTTTTCTTCGAAGTTAAGTTTGATTTTTTTGTTTTTTAGTTTAAAAAAAGCAGTTATTTGATGAGGTGGTATTAAATAAATTAAAATCTACCGTTTTTAAACGTAAATTATTATTATTATTATATTATTATTATTATTATTATTATTATTATTATTATTATTATTATTATTATTATTATTATTATTATTATTATTATTATTATTATTATTATTATTATATTATTATTATATTATTATTATTATTATATTATTATTATATTATTATTATTATTATTATTATTATTATTATTATTATTATTATTATTTATTATTATTATTATACATTTTATCATATGTAATACGACCTGCGAGATCTTTTAGAGAGAAATACCTGATAGAGGGCATACGGAGAAAGGCGACTATTCAGTCTCGTACGGTGATTAATCTTATTTCTCGTGCGAAAATCTGATGGGACCAAACGAACGGGACAGCATCTTGTTTTCAATATGTCTGCAATGATATTTTCTGTTGAGTTTAGTCTGTTACAAGCTTTTTCTTACAAATCCGACATTCTGTCGAGATTCGAAAACTACTCATTCCTCCATAAGTTTTTTTTTCAACAGAAAAAAAAAAAAAAATCTACAAAATAATTATTGAAAATTTGCTGTTTCGTGTAATTTTGAGTGTCGCTTGTGATATTTCCAAGGTTACGGTAAGGAAAATGGAATTACTAGCAGTAAAATTCATAAGCACTGTATCCGCCATTCGTCTGTTGGCGTGAATTACATTCATGATTAGTAAAGGTTTGTGTAGGATTAATGGTAGGACACAGCGCGTGGAGGGAACAAAATCTTCAGGCCAAAACTACGATATTTTGTGATACCTTTTTTTTTTTTTTTTAATTCTGAGGCAGCGGTATTTGGAATTGCAAGGTCAGTGAGATTTTCTCACCCTGACTCTTGCTGCCCCCACCAATCCGACTACCGATGGCGCTTCAATCAGTTTCGAGCCCAAGTGCGGGGGCACTTTTCACTGCTCCGTGCCACATCTCCATCGATTTTCTTCTCCCCCCCCTTTTTTTTTCCCCGTCCGTCTGTGAAAGCATCGCTGTCATGTGTTGGACATCAGAGAGCAGACCGGGTGTGTGTGTGGGGGGGAACGTACCCGGTGCCTTGTTTCGGATGCCAAGGCCCAGCTGGTGCTTTTAGTCTGAGGGAAGAATGGTTTCTCTGCATTCTCCGGTTTTACCGAAACCGGATCAACAGCAAGCCGCGGTCCCGGCGAGGAGAGCATATGAAAGAGAAAGTAGTGTTCCGCCGCAGTGCCCCCCAGGCGGCGGATGACACGGATGCCGGCTTAAACTAAACTCTAGCAATTTTTACATCGGTTGCAGAGCAAAAAGTATGCCGGTTTTCCTTTCTTTTAAATGTATATTTTAGCCAAATTTAAAAAAAAAAAAAAATCTGATTAACTTAGAAAGAACGATCAGTCACGCGAGCTTACGGTTTCTCTACCTGGATAGCGCTCGCTGTTAACGACGTTTGCTTTTAGGATTAAAAATAATTCCAGAGTGAGGCTTACACCGGTTAAGTCCCCCGCCAGCTTGGGCCGTGGGCGGGTCCGTTCACTCGTTTATAAGGTAATGGATACACGTGTCCCTTCCCCGCCCCGCCCCGCCCGATAGATTACCACCATTTCTGCCATTTGTATTTTTTGCACGTCACCAGATGCTGAAAGCGGTAGCGATATTCATTCAGCAGGTTTCAATCCGGGCCGGTAATGGACGACGATACCGGACTTTCTGTAACCTTCTGAAAAAGGCCGCCACTATTCCCTTTTTACAGACGGTTAACGTCAAGTCTTAAAGTTGGATCGGTTTTTAGGGTTAACGAAACCTTACCTAGCAACGTCAGGTGGGCACACACACACACAAGAAAAGAGAAAAGAACAAAGACACGATTACTTTTCTGCTGATTTAAATTATTTGAAAAGAAAAGGCAATGTATATTATTAAGTTTAATTAGCTTATTTAAAATCTGGCTGTTCAATATGTCTTCCCTACTACGTCAAGGATATGTTTTAACACTGCACGGCTACCTGATGTAATACTGTATTTGTTATTTTAAAAAGCAAGCGGATGTGAAATGAGAACGAACGTCTGATGCTATTTTAGATTCTTGTTTGGCATCAGGCTTTACGAATTACGTTTATGAAAGAGTCATGGTTCCTGATTTTCTTCCTTCAAGATTTGTGCGACAGCGAATATTAATATAAGATGGCATGAAATACGGAAAAAGAGGTTCACCGGGTAACATATAACAGTGGGGGGGACGGTTTTGATATTCTGACACAAATTCTAACGTTATTCTACTGTTATTGCAGTAAGCGAGTTTTTCCTGTCTGCACACTTTTCACCGCTGTTCGGAAGACCATTTATCGATGCAGAGAGCTATACAGTGCCAAACCATATTATGAACTTCACGAAGCTGGTGGGCAACGCTTGCAAATTGATAGGAAGTTGTAGCCTTGTCTGTAGACAGACACGAAGGTCGGGCGGCCAGATATTTGAACAGCCAGCGGTGCGTGGTTGATTACGCAATACTGTTTTCCAGCGAGTGTTTGCAATAAACTGATCTTCTAACAGAGCTGTTAGATTTCCTGGCTTGTCTGCCGGAACCCAATGTAAGTAGAAAAGCAATAGCTTGCCATGCAAACACATAATTATTTCGTTTTGCCAGATTGGATGCCATTTCAACAATGGGGGAAAAAATTCAAATAAAGTACTTTAAAACCGTTTAGATAGAAGCTTTTCTGTTTGCTGATAGCAGAGAACAAACAGACAGACGTGCCGCGAATCAGAACTTGGCAACCGGTTTACTGTGCGATCAATACGCCAAAGGTAGAAAACTGACCACTCGCTTTTGTGGACTGGTCACCCAGAACTGCTGACCAACCAGCATATATGAATTATTGTACTACTAGTGGTTTTTTTTCCCAGTTTGGAAACCTAATTCTCTACTTATACATCTTATCTTAACTAATATTTGAAATCAACGGCATCAGTTTTCTTCGAATTTCCGCTACCAAAGTTCACTTATTCGTCTCGCTGTCTGGAAACCTACTTGAGTAAACCGTAATAATGCAGAGAAATTAATACTGAATTAGACAAACTACATTCCCTTAAATGTAGTGTTTTTTTGTTTGTTTGTTTGTTGTTGTTTTTTTCGAATATAAGTTTACAGATGTTGAGTATTTTGTGAAATAATTCAACATCGCCAACCAAAATGGACTGAACAGGAAATCATGGTTTTCCTTACAGAACTGAAGATGCCCCGCAGGAATCATACACAACTCGCCTTAAAGCACATGTTAGGGACCGACCATTATATCATATGCATTAAGAAAGTGACGCCTAACAACAAACACAAATAAATGTGAATAATTATAAAAGAAATAATTTTTTACTTTTATTAAGCAAAAAAAAAAAAAGAAAAAAGCAATGTTTAGTTAAGGTTTATGCGCGCAAAATTGCTCCCGGTTTTATACTTTGAAAAAATTGGCCAATCGTCGAGATGTGTATTTCTACAGAGTATATTTATTAAATACAAATTCATTAAAAAAAACAGAGACTTCTCGAAAAGGTGCACGGAAATTTTCTGTTGATGCTTGCAATGTTTTGTTTATCTCTCTTTTCCATGTTGTTGCCTTTACTTTATTACTTTTCGCAAGCCCTTGGCATTCGGATGCTGGAATTGTAAGAAGCAATAATATACTCTTCAGAATGGTACGCAACAACCATATTTCGTAGTGCCGACCATAGGGAAAAGGCGATATTAGCGGGACGTGTTAGCACTTCCGCAAATAACTGGCGTCATCAGCTACGTCAGTCGGGGTTCCCTCCGTGACCGGTGAGCGGATATTCGCATCGCCACGTGCTGAAGTCAGCCTGGTAGTGTTTTCCCCACTCGAAAAAGTCCTTTAAAGGGAACAGGATTTTGGCCGTATAAATACTGACAGATGCCGAGGTTATTAAAGGGCTAGCGCCGTCCGGGGGGGGGGGGCGAGAGCCCGACAAACCGCGGCTGTGGAAGCGATTGGGAAAAAGGAGCAAACAACCGGAAGCGCCGGAGACAGAGCGAGATCAGGTGGACTGTCTATGATGTAACGTGCGCAGGGTTAGACAGTTCCGGTAGCTGGGCAGTGCACTGTCGCGAGAGTAAACTACTAGACTACAGAGGCTAAGGACCGGAATTCGAAACCTGGTGGGAACGAACTCGTTCTGGTGTTGTACCTGCCGAGTATACTTTCTTTTGGCCCCCCCTCCGCCCTTTTGTTCTTCTTTTTTTACCAGCCAGCGACGTGGGTTACTTCGGGCCACATCCAACCCATCCACTATCTTTTAAAAAAAAAGGAATTGTTTCAAGTTTGTCGAAGTTGGATTGCACCGCAAGATATTGGGCTGGCTTTGGTTTCCGGTGTCACGATTTCGCGTTCCCCATCCGGCTGGTGTTCCGGATAAGTGAAAACGACAATCGCGGAATCGACTTGTCACAGCCGTCTCAGCACAGTATACCGCTGGGTTCCGCCATATATCCCAGGCCATCGAAAACAACGCTGGCATCCGGCTGTTGGCCTGCCTGTGACAGCGCCTTGACTCACCTGGGCAAACAAGTACCGTCTCTGAAAGTGGCACAGGATTTGGCCTCAGATTCGGTTGATAAAAATTTGTTCATCGATCATTATTATTTTTTACTGTTCAGGTTCGATAGTCAACAGCGAGCTCACTGCCCCCAAAACGAACATTAAACGCACGCACTCACCTTATATTGATCAGTTTAATGATGGAAATGCCGTATAAAAGCAGCTACCACATCGATAATGTACACACGTACAGAGAAAGTTTGCACAGTGTACGCAAATGAGGTAGTAGAGCAGCATGTCGTGTCCTTAATGTAGGGCCGGGTAAGATGTTACACTTGGTCCCACAGTGTCACGGGTGTTTACGACAAATTGCCGTCGTCAAGGTGCTACTCTGGCCCTCTCGTCCCCCAGATCTGATCTGTATGCAACACCATTCAGATGACTTTGATAGGTACGAATGTCGCTAAGCGGCTATTCAGATACGCTAGCAACTTTTTCGGTGTCTTTTAGGGGGACTGGAGCAGCATCCAACTACAGATTCTGTGACGTCTTCAGCTCGCAGGTCTCAGGCTTCGATCAATACTCGAGCTACCAGTCTCCGAACCACACGTTTTTTTTTTTCCATTCCTGCAGCGGTTATCATGGCTGCTGGTTCGCGACATATCGTCCAACGCCTTTTCAGATTTGTAAAGTTGAAATGGCCGCGAATAGAAATATGCAAATCACAATATTGCATGAACTCCAACCTTGACTATCAGGCAATTTTGTAATTGTTTATGCATTCTGGATATTTTTAGATTGTATAGATGCATTTGCAGCTTTAGCTTGTATATTCGATAGTCTTTTACTTAAGTAATTGTCGTTTGATAACTTCATAAATGTCATGGTCCAAAAAAGAATATTTACAATTATTAAAGGAAATTACTAAAGCCTCGCAGCAGCAACAAATAATAATAATAATAATAATAATATAATAATAATAATAATAATAATAATAATAATAATAATAATAATAATAATAATAATAATAATAATAATGTAATATTATTTTTCCATAAACATACTTAACAAGTACCAAACCATACCTCCACATTTTAGCAAGATCGCTCGTAATGATGTCGATCCTTGTTCAGCAATAATCGAATGGACCGTTTTTAAAGTCATCACACCGATATATTTTTGGCTCCTTTAACAACAAAACTCTCTAAAGGTAAGCATTAAATTCTGATTGCAAACATCACTAAAGAAACAATTCATGGTATTAAACGGCCTTGGGAGACGCATTTATCCAGTAGTGAACTGAAGTTTTTCCGTAGCAAAAGGAAACCGAACAATCGAGCTATTTACACAATGTCGGCGATGTAGCTAAGGTATTTGATATATCGGACCTTTAGAGCTTTTCCCCCTATCCCCCCCCCCTGTAAAATTATCGATGTTTCGATCAACGATCCCTATCGCGTGCCTCAGGATCGATGGTCCTTATGACGACTGCTGGGTTATGCCAGGATCACCTTTCTTAAATTCGACTTCGATGGCGCCGATTGTTTCAAAGCCAGCTAAGAATTTCTCTATTTCTCGTACCGACTAAGTTTGAACCCACAGGACAGCTGGCTTTTAATCGAATGCCTTATCTCTACTTTCAGTTACTATCAAACGATACTGGTTTTAAAACATCGTCTCCTTCTTTTTTTTAGAGCCGTTCTTGCAATTTGTGTACCTCTTTAAAAATGCTGTATTAGCCGCATCCCAACATACAGCAGAGTAGAAGAAATGACCGATAACCCCGTACGAGATCACGTGACCGACGCCGAGCCAATCGGTTTGGTAACAGTCCGGGTTAAGATAGCAAACCTATAAATTGCAATTTCAGAACAGAAAGTTGCCTTGTTATTTTAATTATAATTACTTCACAGGACGCAGAAAAGTTACAAGCCAGGAAGAGGGGGCGCTGTTCATTTGCTGACATATGGCCACAAAATTACCGGAGGCCTCTACAACGCGTAGGTTAGATGTCCTGGCGCTGTGTGTGTAACAGCAGCCACCTGTGGACTTTCTGGCTAAGCCGTGATCGTTTGTTGTTTGATTGCGGATGCCGTACCGGTTTTACCCCCCCCAAACCTCTCCTTTCTTCGTTCAGCTATTCTCCCCTTTCCCTCGAACTTTTCCTTTTGGTTCTCTACTGCTCAATTTTTTAAGTATAGAATTGTACATGACCTGGTCGTCTGTCGGTGGATGTTCCAAGAACTCTAGCTTTCTGATTTTTCGTATTTTTTTGCCTTTTACTCCTGTGTTCCTCGCGGACTTGCTCAACTTCCGGAAGCTGGTGCTTCAGCGTCCGTTTTGTGCGTTTGTTTTCAGATCTGCGCATATTTATTTTATCTAAATTTCCTTTCTTATCCGTGCACCGGTACCTGCAAGAGAGACAACTCTGTTGAGAGAGAGAGAGAGAGCGTGGTGCCGCGTTTGTCCGCCAGGAAGCGTTGCCCGGGGGCCCATCGCTTCCGACTACTGCTGGGAAATTTCTACTATAATCCTTTATTATTATTATTTTTTATTTTTTTTTAGATGTGGGAGGAAAATACACACAGTCGTCTGGTGAATAAATACGAGGAGAAACCGTATCCTGGGAGGTACCTACGCCGAATCGAGCTGGTTTCCTGCGGATGTTGAACTCTGGCCCATTATCTGTTTCTAATTATGCAACAGCCTTATTTTACTTTTAAAACATGCTTTGTTTGAATTAGATTTTGTACGCAGATAATTTTCTTATTGAAAAATAAATTAAAACGTGAATAAATATATAAAATAAAAATAAACTGTTTGTTTGTTTTTGTTTTGCTATGGATTAAATAAAGCAACTTAGGTAGGGATCGCCAGGGTTATCTAAAAGCATGCATTCGAAAGGTGTGGGCAATTCCAGCCTGGCAGTTTATTCCGATCTAGTGGGTCATAGACGCTGACAACCTTTCCGTTACTCTTAGTAATGTTCCCGTCATTCACCCGCTCTTTTGACGGCCCCCTGTCTTGAAGAATGCTGTCCAATCGGGAGCTCGCTTAGACTTTGCCGTTTCTTCGGTTCGTCCAGGAAATTCCAGATATCGGTAACGGCGCTAGCAAAGTAATGAACTAAACGAGTGATGCCAACCTTCCACTAAGCTGTTTGTCTTCGAGAGGCCTTCAGTAGCTGTTTCGTGACATTTCTAAAGACCCCCCACCCCCCCCAATTGAGTGCCTCGTCGATATATTTCACCGATCCACACGTCTCCAAAGTAGAGGGGCTGGAAAACACACACACACACACACTCTCTCTCTCTCTCTCTCTCTCTCTCCTCTCTCTCTCTCTCTCTCTCTCTCTCACTCTCTCTCTCTCTCTCTCTCTCTCTCTCTCTCTCTCTCTCTCCTCTCTCTCTCTCTCTCTCATGTTTTGCGTTAAATAGGGGCGCTGTTAACTTTAATACAAACCGCGATCTCCGGCCTTGTCCGGAGACCGAAGACTGCCGGCAGCGAGCCATTATTAGAGCGAATGGCGTCAATCGCGTGAAGTTGCCCAAACAGAGGTGGAGGGACCTGAGATATATCGTCTGAGAAACCAGTGTTCACTTGATGCCAAATGTTTCTAATTACCTACCGTCGTAATTACTAAAATCCTGTCCACTTCGTTATTTCGTAAAGCGAGCAAAACTTTCCAGGAGTCGGGATTCTGTATTCCTATGACACGTGGAGCTTTTCATAAGTTCTCGAGGTCCACTTCCGCTCTTCGATAATTTATAAGACTGCGCTTAAATGAGGGAACGGACGGCAGCCGAGCTCCCATCGAATCTGAAATATTCTCAGAAGCCTCAGCGATGCTCTTTTTGCGCCGTAGCACCACTTGTAGTCTCGCCCCTTTGATCTCTTGCCGAATCACCCGTACACGATGCCTCGCAGCGCTTTCTGTCTGGATACACGGGGCGTTTCCTTCACGAATGTATATCGTCGGTTGTGTAAACGCAGTCAGAAGAATGGACCCATTCGACGCAGCGCCCTGTCCGCGTGTACGAGGTTTTGGCTTCTCTCCACCGTACAAATGTACCGTTGTCTGACTTTTCAAACTGCATCTGCGTGGTTTCAGCGAAAAGCTGAAATGGAACTGAGCGAAGTTTCGCCTGTCGCGTCGCCTTAGAAAGTGGTACTTCAAAATTCCTTTCTTTAAAGACACTACGTTATTTTCCCCAAATACTCTATTAAAACGGCACTGTTCAGTATTTCTTTTTCAAGAACTTTAATTAGTTAATTTATCTTAAAAAGAAAATAACATTTTAAATTGTATAGAGCTAGATGCTTTGTCATGGTTCGGCAATTTCGTATCTCCCAGGGGTTAAGTTTTATACGAGGATTTAGCACTGTGTTTTTTTTGTCTTTGGGGACTGTTTGCACCAATAATAAAGTTTGAAAACTATTGTTATATTTACATACGAGTCTCTCTAATATCTTCGTTCCATCCCTGTTTAAGCCGACAGGGTTTGCAGCCGAACTCATATTGCTTCGCCTGTCAGAAGTTGCAAACATATAGTCTTACGCCCAACAAACACGTAGGACGGGAAGGGTGGAGACATTGTCTGAAGGTGCTAGGCTGTGGCTCACTTCCTCTCAATGGCGCCAGTTACCCATGACGTCCTCCAATTCATAACTTCACAGCCACCTGACCGTTGCTTCTTTTGCCGCATCTAGATGGGGGGCTCGTATGAAAACTGACCTTGGGAATATTTGTATCCTTCGCATGTTTTTCGGCATTGGAATTCCGCTGGAGGGGAGGGCTTATCATCATTATTTCCAAATAGCTAGGGTAGTAGCCGCTCCTGCCGAGGGCTGCAGTAATTTACCATTATTTTCAGGAAGCTACTGAAACAGCTTCGACTCTTTTGATGTAATGTGGGGACCGTTTTAGTATTAACCCGTTACAGACTATACTCTCACATTCCAAAATAGCAGCAAATACAACTATGAAAAGTTCACAGCCATCGTACCTAAAAGGTGAGAATAGTGATTTCAGCGACAAAATCCAACGTAAATGATTCTCTCTCCATTACTGGGTTAGAATCCACAGTGTGCAAGAGAAACAAAAGGCACAGACAGCCAGGAAATGTTTAAGAGCAGCAACCATCCTAAATAATTATAATCGCAGTTACGCAGATTTTGCCAACAGGTAAGATGAACTGGTTCATCGGCGGCTGAAAACAGTAGATTTCTGGTCGAGGAAAGCAAGAGCCAGCGCGGAGCATCAGAGACACCGAGAATATTAAGATAAACAACTGCTGCTGCAGATCTTAGGGTAGGTGACCGGACATGGAAACAGAGGTAAGAACCAGTCAGCAGTGTTGGTTTGAAAGAATGGCTGGAGAATTTTAACCCAAGCATCATCATTCCTTCAGGCAGCCCTTTCGTAAATGGATCACGGCGTATATTGAAGCTGGCTTGAAAGGTAAAAATACCTGTTTTCGGGTGAGGAGCAGGACGTGAAGAGTGATCAACTTCATACAGGTTTGATGGAGAACAACACTGTAGGGAAATAGCATGTAGTTGTATTGAAGTCTTGTGGGCAAGCTCTAAGAAGGCAGGACGAAGAAGGAATGGATCCCAATTCTGGATAACGTCACAACCAATGCTGTGATTACGTAAATTCTTTGGGAGCGTTGCCTATGATACAGTGAAGGAACAGACTTCTTTGCAGGAATGGCACAAGATGTTTGCTTTCTGGAGAGATCCCCAGCCGACACTGTTAGGGAGTTCAGCCAGCGGATCAGAGACCGAGAAAATGATAGGTAAGAAAAAGAAATGGTGCTCGTTTAAAATGCCACTAACAGAGAAAGGTGGGAAAGTATGAGAGTGTAAAGATAAATGTGTGGCGATCAGACGGAATTTATACAAACCAGAATAAATTGGAAGTCGGTCGTCACTTAAAAGACGCTAGAGAAGTTTATCGGGGCAGATGGACAGTGCTAAGTCTAGCATCGCATCTTTTCAATTGACTTCAACATACCTAGATACATGCAGATGTCTTCTCTGCAGCATTTTTTCTTTAAAAAAGAAAAAAAAATAAATAAAGATGTTCCTGAAAAATCTTATTAGACATATCAATTATTTTAAATGATTAAACCAAAAAAGAGACAATACTCACATTTAATGGCACTTTTGTTCCATAATTGTTCTTGAAGGAGGAGACATAATTTGAATAAAGTAAATATAGATTTCCCTGTTTTGAATTTGTGAAAGTAAACAAATAAATAATATAGTAAAATCTTTCATTTTAATTTTAATTTGTGCGTTTGTTGATTACGATCAGATGTGAAGAGCAGTACATTTAAGCTGCAAACAAGGTATTAGAATGTCAGAGGTTAGAGCAGCAAACCTAAAAGTAAGGCAGCTTCAGTTCTATTGTATAAATCCTCGGTCCATTCTTATGTTGACTCTGATTTTGCAGGCTTAGAGTCTATATTTGAGAAAGTTAGAAAATTGGGTCATGGATGTACTGGAATGTTTTCCAGTTCTTAAACGTTTATAATACGCTAAGCAGTTAAATATTAGATCTACCAAGTCTGTATTTTAGAAGTTTTTGAAATCTAATGAATGTTTTTCGAAATAATTAGGGGTTTTAAGCCAGTAGACAGGGACTTTTTTTTTTTCAATTACCTAATGGTACTAATACAAGGATACATAATTACAGATTAGCTAAGATTCCGGCGCGGATAGATATGAGAACATATCTACAGTAATAAGCCTATTAATAACTAAGACGAATTACTGATGGCCATTTCCGTTCCTGGGGTCTCTTGCATAACTGATGATGGCGGCTTCTTGCCTTCGCGTAATTATTATACTAATCTTTAAAAAAAAACAAACTAAGATTTATTTCCATATGGATCTAATCTTTAAAACCATTTATATTTTGTTCTAAAATTATGATTTTTTAATGGAAATAATCACTATTGGGGATTATATTTTCCTTATATTTTATTTACAAGCAAAAAAGCCTATTAGTGTTCATATCGCCAGAGTTGTTCAGTTTTCCTGTTCTTTTAAAAATTTATGGCTATTTACTTTACCAGTCTAAACATTTTTTTGCTATTACCGTCAGAATAATGCTTCAATCTTCGGCCGAGATATAGTCAGATCAGCTGCTGCTGTGCTTGCTCCAAGAATAAACTAATAAAGAATACAATTTAAGAAATTTGTTCGCATTAGGAAAAAAAAATACAAAGCGCCTTGTATTTAAATGGCCTCCAAGCATATGCCAGTGTGGCAAAGATAAATGATAATTGATTCCTATAGAAATTATCGCCAACTTTGTTCTCGTATCTGCTGCTGAGTTATGGCTTCGCGGTTTCTTTTCTGAGTAGTTCGAGGGTGATACGATGAAAGAAACAGGATGCAATTTTCGCAGATTCCCATTGAAACCAATCTTTCTCCGCGAGTTTCCCCCACCTGACGGTCTAGTCGGCCGCGTGTTTGTCTACCAGTTAAAGAGCTTGTCGGAACCGGTTCGGATACTTACCCTGATGGTGCTAGTAGTTCCCATTTGTAGTTTACTCACGTCATCTGGTATAGTCATCTTACCTCCGCTTTTATACTTTTGACACCTGCTTGTATTCAACACGTAAAAAAAAGAAGAAGAGAAACCCATCAAGCGAGGGATTCGAAGAACCAAGCAAAAGAAAATAAACAGAATCGGATTCCTGTTACTTGAAGATTTTATTCCGTTTAAAAAAAAAAACAAAACAATTAGAGCTCCACAAACGAAGGCTCAGATGCTGACCCTTATTTACTTGCGTTGTAGTGACTACCGAAAAAGACAGGAGAAAAATTCCCTTTAAGCACTAATCAGGGGTCATTTCCACCCCCCCTTTCACTCTCTCGTGTTCGTAGAAAGCAGACATTACGTGCCTTTTATGCATTTTAAGGGTTGCTAAAGCATCGAGACCAGCCAGGGCCCCTACCGAAAAAGACAGGAGAAAAATTCCCTTTAAGCACTAATCAGGGGTCATTCCCACCCCTCTTTCACTCTCTCGTGTTCGTAGAAAGCAGACATCACGTGCCTTTTATGCATTTTAAGGGTTGCTAAAGCATCGAGACCAGCCAGGGCCCCTACCGAAAAAGACAGGAGAAAAATTCCCTTTAAGCACTAATCAGGGGTCATTCCCACCCCCCTTTCACTCTCTCGTGTTCGTAGAAAGCAGACATCACGTGCCTTTTATGCATTTTAAGGGTTGCTAAAGCATCGAGACCAGCCAGGGCCCCTACCGAAAAAGACAGGAGAAAAATTCCCTTTAAGCACTAATCAGGGGTCATTCCCACCCCCCTTTCACTCTCTCGTGTTCGTAGAAAGCAGACATCACGTGCCTTTTATGCATTTTAAGGGTTGCTAAAGCATCGAGACCAGCCAGGGCCCCGAATCCTGCCCTTAAAATAAGTTAAAATTTTGGGCCTCTAATTCACTAAAGCACGAGATGCAGACTTCTAACAGAATCTTCTAACGCCTCTGGTAATGATGATGATCTGCCTTTTCCTTCTGGAACTCCCCCAATCTCGAATAGGGTTATACATTATAGCTTCCGGGTTAGGGCCCTAAATAGCGAGAATTTTTTTTCTTTCTTCTTTTACAGGAGAAAAGTTTTCGAACGTTTTAACGAAACCTATCCCTAACTCTGACCTGGAGGAGTTCGTCCTGGGTCGCCTGCGCTACCTATTGACGGGACGGGACGTGCCGTCCCCAGTCCAACTTCTGCGCAAACAACACCGCGATCCGGAGCACTGTGTACCAGTTGGCGACACTCTTGCAAACACTTCCTCTTGGGTTGACGAAGGTGAGAAAAACTTCGTCGAAGGTAAATTCGTACTTCCTCGACCCGTCGTCGTCGTCGCTGCCGCCGTCTGATCATCGAAAATTAATAAATACATTTTAAAATAAAACATATATCGGAAAATTGTTGATGGCTGCGCCGACAAATTAAAAATCGAATTTTGTTGCTGAAACAATTCATGCAGATTCTCTCCCTCCCCTGGGTGTATAGCACAGATGGATGCTATACCATTCGATCTTTTTACAGCTCCGTATCACGAGTCTATCGTCTGACCAGCGGTGACAGTCCGAAAATATCATCATATAAAAAATATATTATGCGCATCTAGTGATAACTAACTCTAAATATGAGAAAAATAATTCAAAGCTAATACGCAATAAAAGTTAAATAAGTTATATTGAATAACAAAAGCCATTTTAGGTTCGTTTATACCTAGCTTCTCCAACATGCTCCAGGTAATACGGGAATTTTAAGTGTACACTTTAATAGAATTTGTTATATTAAATTTAAATTCTTCTATTGTTGGAAGAAAAGCTTTCTTTTGTTGTTGTTGTCTTTATATATATATGACCCTAACCCTAACCCGGATCATTTTATTAGTTTTTATATAGAAACTGAACAAAATAAATAGACATCCTTTCAAATTAAAATGGGTCATTCCATTGACATTGCAAGCAAACGACTGCAAGCTAGACGCACAGGTAAAAATCTGGGTATGCCTCACTGAGGACAGTCGATAAAAGCCAATTGGAAAATTCCAAAGCACTGGATACGTCGCTGTCGATCGTTAATGGGATGATTGTCCACGCCGTAGACTGACAGAACGGGCACTTTTTACTGCAAGAAGAAACAGGAAAGCAAAACTCTCACAATAGTCAGCAAATGTGTAAGAACAGTTGCAGGCGATGTCTTCTCCAGGAATTAAAAGTGGGAGTGCTTGGATTTCTAGTGGATGGGTTAAGAGGTGAGAACGTGAGGATGAGTGTGGGCTTTGTAGCAACATAGCGTGAACTGGAACAGTTTCAGGGGAATTTTATTAAATTTAACTAGTATTTGAAAATTATTCTATAAATTAATGTTGCATACTGCGGCCTCAGGTAAAACGTTACATCTATATCTTTCTTGGTTTCTTGTAATTTTGCATGTTTTTGTTGATAAACTTCTCGAATGTAGCGCGATCGTCATTCGTGGTCGATCTGCATCCCCTCAGACCAAGATTGCTGAGCTTCTTCACATAGTATGTCGGCACATGCTGCTGCCTCGCAGAATGAAAGTATTAACCCAGTTCGTATTTTTCTAGTTCTGTGCGATTTCAGATCATCAACGTCTCTACTTACTCGTCAAGTATCCGCGTTTATACATACGGTGAATGTTTGTTTTCACGGTATATTCTGTCAATTACACAAGGTCGCATATTGAGCATTTTTTACTGCAGCCACAAATTGTGGGAGACCATGGACCATGCGATACAACATCACCGTGTAGCTTCGTCCAGGTACTTGTCACTTGGATCATCAATGGCCTGGAACGCCAAGCTGCGAGCTCGCGCAAAAGAATGGCACCACATTCTCTTGAAGTAGCTCTATATAAATAATTCTGCTTGGAGAACCCCCCCCCCCAATGTGTAACGGCAAATGGAATGGGCCAAAACGACGAGGATAGGGTCTTCGCAGTACTGATTGTCAGTTCTCTTTGTTGAGCCAAGATTCTAATAGTTAATTTCCAGTAACGTTATTCATGGGTAGAGAACGTTTAAAGATTTATTAGCAGCCAAGAGTTACACGTAGCAGAGTAGTCATCTGGGTGGAAATTTAGCGGGCTGGTAAGACCCAATCTGTTGCTCATCGAAAACTACTTAATTATGTTGCTCACTTTTTTGTTCTTGGGAGCAACTCCCTGCCATCATTTAAACTCTTGTCATTATACTTTGCAATTTTAACAGCGAGATCTGCCACGCGTTCAGAACAACAACTACTTTGAAAATAACACGGGAAATGCAGCTTATTTCCTGGATCTTGACCACTTAGCTCAATACACTGTTCAAATAGTTATGGGAATGCGCTAAGGTGACTCTGTATGGTGCACGCTGTGGCCCTATTAAGTACTGGATCACGTGCTGTGGTTAACCACGTTACGATAAACATCAGCATTGTTCTGAAGGTGCTTATTTTAATATAGCCGTACTAAAAACCCTGAAGTTTTTTTTATCTTTATGTATAGGCAAAAAAAAAAAAAACAGATTGAGGTACATATCAATAATACATCCATCTATCAGGCAATAACATTAGCATCTGCGCAAATGAACCCTTTAAATTATTTCCACTGACTAAGCTTCCTAATGGCTGGTTAATGCATCATTGATTGACACTAATATCTCATCTGTATGATTATCCGTTTTCTTTTTCGATCATATCATGATTTTAAAATAGATTAACTAACAACCTAGGTGTTCAAATAATCTTGGCACAACAATAGTAATCGTTAAGTATATTTATAGTTGAGCATTTTCTTACTGATAGAATGAGAATTAATATAAATTCTGCATTTATCATCACACAAAAATTTTAATTTAGCTGAAATAAAAAAAAAGACAATTTTCATTTTAAAGATATCTTAGGTTTAATCAGGAATAACCTTCAGTTATACAGGGTGTATAATGACTTTGACACTCATTAATCTCTATGCTTAATATTTTATGCTGGTCATTGTTTTTAATTGCCCATGAAATTAATCACCGAGCAAAGAAATTTAGTTTAGTGACAGAATAAACCATCTCGTTAAATATATATTCAGTGTTCTTCATTTTTTCAATGAAAACTGTGGAGACAAAAATCGAGTACAGCAGAACAGAGAAACACAGGTGATGTATTAATTTTATGCTTTTGTTGTTGCCGCTGTTACGAATAATTACGTAGAGTTGTGCTTATTGGTGTCCGTTTGAATGTGTTGTTGTTTGATCATAGACGCTTTCTAGATGATGGTGTGCAGATGTAATTACACGTGAAATGTTGTTTCGTGGTATTTGGTGTGGTTACATAATTATATTTGTTTGGTGTTTTTCTTTTTGTTGTCGTGTAAATGTGGTTCAGATAGACTTTTTTATCTTTTTCCGCTGTCGTGTAAATTTTGTTAGTGTTCAGCTGTTAGTGAGCCATTGTCTTTGTTCTTGTATTTTTTCTTGGTATCGTGCAGCTGTACTTGTTGGCGTTTAATTATTGTTAGTAGCGAAGAGTTGAACTTACTAGTTCCTGATGGTGGCGTTACACCAGCGGTGTTACAGTGTGATTGTGGGTCTTGGTATGTTTCTCTAGTTCTTGATGTGGGCGTTACATCAGTGGTGTTACAGTGTGATTGTGGGTCTTGGTCTGTTTCTCTAGTTACTGATGGGGGCGTTACATCAGCGGTGTTACAGTGTGATTGTGGGTCTTGGTCTGTTTCTCTAGTTACTGATGGGTTCGTAACATCAGCGGTGTTACAGTGTGATTGTGGGTCTTGGTCTGTTTCTCTAGTTACTGATGGGTTCGTAACATCAGCGGTGTTACAGTGTGATCGTGGGTCTTGGTCTGTTTCTCTAGTTACTGATTTGGGCGTTACATCAGCGGTGTTACAGTGTGATCGTGGGTCTTGGTCTGTTTCTCTAGTTCTTGATTTGGGCGTTACATCAGCGGTGTTACAGTGTGATTGTGGGTCTTGGTCTGTTTCTCTAGTTCTTGATGTGGGCGTTACATCAGCGGTGTTACAGTGTGATTGTGGATCTTGGTCTGTTTCTCTAGTTCCTGATGTGGGCTTTACATCAGCGGTGTTACAGTGTGATTGTGGATCTTGGTCTGTTTCTCTAGTTCCTGATAGGGGCGTTACATCAGCGGTGTTACAGTGTGATTGTGGATCTTGGTCTGTTTTTCTAGTTCCTGATGTGGGCGTTACATCAGCGGTGTTACAGTGTGATTGTGGATCTTGGTCTGTTTCTCTAGTTCTTGATGTGGGCGTTACATCAGCGGTGTTACAGTGTGATTGTGGATCTTGGTCTGTTTTTCTAGTTCCTGATGTGGGCGTTACATCAGCGGTGTTACAGTGTGATTGTGGATCTTGGTCTGTTTCTCTAGTTCTTGATGTGGGCGTTACATCAGCGGTGTTACAGTGTGATTGTGGATCTTGGTCTGTTTTTCTAGTTCCTGATGTGGGCGTTACATCAGCGGTGTTACAGTGTGATTGTGGATCTTGGTCTGTTTCTCTAGTTCTTGATGTGGGCGTTACATCAGCGGTGTTACAGTGTGATTGTGGATCTTGGTCTGTTTTTCTAGTTCCTGATGTGGGCGTTACATCAGCGGTGTTACAGTGTGATTGTGGATCTTGGTCTGTTTCTCTAGTTCCTGATAGGGGCGTTACATCAGCGGTGTTACAGTGTGATTGTGGATCTTGGTCTGTTTTTCTAGTTCCTGATGTGGGCGTTACATCAGCGGTGTTACAGTGTGATTGTGGATCTTGGTCTGTTTTTCTAGTTCCTGATGTGGGCGTTACATCAGCGGTGTTACAGTGTGATTGTGGATCTTGGTCTGTTTCTCTAGTTCCTGATGGGGGGCGTTACATGAGCGGTGTTACAGTGCGATCGTGGGTCTTGCTTGTTTCTCTAGTTCCTGATGGTGCGTTATATTTATGAAAGCTATTCTGTACTGACGGTGCTGTTATTGCTGGTATTATACTATATACAATTTGTACATTCACAGTATGTGTGTGCTGGCAAGTAGGGAAAGTTACAAAAAAACATGATCGGAAATGCTTGTGTGTACCACAGTTTCGGTTATACCCTTGTTTGGTTTGCCACTGCTTTAGGTGGATAGCCACTATTTACACGGTTCTTGCGCGTTCTCTTTCTCATGTCGTTGGTGGGCGGCAGGAACAGGAAGTGCCATTGGAAGGGAGTGACTTCGATAGGAAGTGGCAACGCAGAAAATTATCAGTGCAATTGTTTAGTGTCAGATTTTAAATGAAATATCATAACTGGCTTAAGTATTAATAAATATGTTACCACGATCCGGCTTCACCATATATAGGCTAAAGAGGAATAATGATAATCTTTACAGCCAGGCTTCCAGCTAATACAAAGATGCTGTCTGTATCATTATCACAGACAAATATGTGAGCTTTTTTAGTAAAAAAATAAGAGAAGAGCAGATATTTTGTTAACATGGAATTCAATTAAACATTTTTTAAAATAAAAGTATTACGATTTTTTTTTGTTTTTATGAAACAATTATACTGAAAACGTAAAATAACATTAATAACAATGCATATTTTGCAACGTTACTTCTGTATCCTCATCATTTAACCTGTCTAAAAGCGAAATAGTCACGACATTATTTCGAAAATTATTTCTTCTTCAAATTTAATCCTTGAAGAGCTTCCCTCGTAGTTTTGTGTGCAAATAGATTTGATTCCATGATTTAATTTTTCTTAGCATATGACATATCTGTGACATTAAAAAGATAGTTTGCCAATTGAAATTATTAGTTTTAGTCGAGAGAGAGAGAGAGAGAGAGAGAGAGAGAGAGAGAGAGAGAGAGAGAGAGAGAGAGAGGAGAGAGAGAGAGAGAGAGAGAGAATTATATATACAAAGAAATATAAACTGTTTTATTCAATTTGTAGATACACTATCATTTTCTATTATACTTCACTTTGCTCTACGCAGTGGCTAAGTTGCAATTTTTTTCTTTTTACAATACAGCATAAAGTTCAGGCTACCTACTGGATTTGCCAATTTACACGAGCCATTCAGTATCTAAAAAAACCTGATGTCTTCTTTTTTTATCTACTGTCTGAATATTAAAAAAAAAATATATATATATATATATATATAGGAATTTATGTTCGTTGGTGCGTGATGTACATAGAAAATGCTTACCCACGACCATAGTAAAGATTGTAATCTTAAACATATTTATGCCTGTTTAGTACTGCACCACTGAGAATTTTCAAAATCCATAAAATATATTATGTAGGAAGGGAATACGGCCCTAGACCACTTCGCCTCTGTGGTTCTTTCCGTCTTCAGCTGGGTCCGGTCCACGACTTGTTTGCACCGCCAACTCAGCTGTCTATCGGTAAGTGTGCTCGGAGTCCATTTATCACTTTTAATAAGCATCTGGTCAGCGTAGCGTAATAGTAATATCTCGCGAAGGCGATAACAGGCGAATGCAATAAATGTATAGCATATTATAGCTTCAAGCGAGAACACATCCGTCTGTAGTCGTCACCCACGCAAGAATGTCGGCTTAGCACAAAGACAAATGTATAGCTATAAAAAAACATTAATAAACAAGTTGGCTCTCTGACAACTATTAATTACATAATTAATTTCAATAGATTATTATTATTATTATTATTTGGTTTTACTATTGCAATAAAGCTATATATATTACTGGAGATTACATATTCATGAGCACAGTTAAAAACAGAAATGTGAATAAAATACGTGAAGGTTTTAGGGCGTTGTTTTGCCAAGACTCTCCTGAGAAGTAAGCACTGAAGACTTTTTATTTGTTGCAATAAAATCATTTCACTGGAAACAGGAAGTTTTCCGGTAGAAAAATTATAGAATATTTCAGGAACGTGGGAAGGGGGAGGCCATAAAATGACGCCTTCATTGCCTACTCAATATACTGTGACAGAACGAGATGGAGTTTGTCCGATAACGGTAACAAGAATAAGAGGACTTCGGGCAGCCCGCACCAAGCAGCGACGCCAAGAACCTCGCAGATACCTAACATATAGGATCAATAATAGCACCGAAGCTAACTTTATGTTAAATCGTTCAGCAGGCTGGCCGGATAAATGGCATATAACAAATTTAATTATTCAGCCTCGTACAGGTTTAAATAAATTGTTTATACGTACTCGACCTCGTCCCGATGTGCATCCGACAGGAAGAGACAAGGATTCAGTTGCAAAAGATAGCATCTTGAGATAGGCTAAATCTCAGCATTAATGGCGAGTTCTTGCCCCCCGTGTGTAAGTCATCATTTCGACTTTATTCGCACGGTTTCCACGAGAGTAGGCTTAATAAAGATTGATACGCGTGGATCTTGGCCATGGCAACGACAACGAAGCCAACAGGAACCGAAGACCTTTCGGTGGTCGTGCGCTCCAAACAGTCGGCAGCGACGAGAAGGAAACTTCGTCTTCTGGGGAAGAAATGCGATAGGTTGGATAGGCTCTGCCGGGTGGGACGCCAGTCTTTTGTGGTCGTAAACAGAAGACAAATAAGAGTTGGTCAGGGTTGAACCTTAGAAAATGGCGTAGTGTCTGCCAAAAAAAAAAAAAAAATGGTAGGTGGGTTTTTTGTTGTTGTTGTTTTTTAAGTAGATGACGAATAAGGGCTCAGGTTGGTGTTTAAAGCTTTGTCTCTCTGACGTTCGGCATCCGGGGTCTCGTACGTTTTCATTCAGTGAACTTGAGTCCACCATTATCTGACATTTACTGATGGCCACAACAGTCTTTATATTAATATTTACCGGTGCAAAAAGACATGATTTTGTTCAGTGTAGACGAATGTCACGTTCACTATCTCCCCCTTCACTCCCAGGTTGGAATTATTATTTCGCTATAATTATATCAACTAGATGCAGAGCCCTTTTATATATATACAGGTTCAAAGAGAGATACGGCCAAGTTCTATTTTTAAATTAACAAGGCTGAGCAGAGCGCTTCACCAGTAACTGGTTAACCAGACCCTGCGTTCTGACGCCAGCCCAACAATTAGAGACGATCTTCTGACATTGCATTGGTGACCCCTGACCCGTAATCTCCACCCTGAAGCTGTAGCGAAGCCAATTTGCAGAAAGACCCCCCCGAAAGAAAGCGAAACCAGTTCCGCGACAGAAAATTTAATCCGTGTTCGCGCCATTCGAAGACGCCTCGAGGAGTACTTCAGGAAGACTGGCAGACGACACCTTTAGTCGTGGAAACAGCTTCATCTGCGGGAGCTGTTTCGTATATCGCTGCCGTCGACGTCTCCGGCGCGCGGTGGATGGGTGGGTATTGAGACCAGCAGGCTATCGGAGCATCGTCAGGATTCGTCGAAGCCAGGTGTTCAGTCTCTCATTGCCACCCTCTCTCTCTCTCTCTCTCTCTGTACTGACAGCATCATCATCATCATCATCTCTCTCTCTCTCTCTCTGTAATGACGTCATCGCTCTCTGTTCATCTCTCTCTCTCTCTGTACTGACAGCATCATCATCATAATCTCTCTCTCACTCTCTCTCTCTCTGTAATGACGTCATCTCTCTCTGCACTGACGTCATATCTCTCTCTTTGCACTGACGTCGTCGTCTTTCTCTCTCTCTGTAATGACGTCATATCTCTCTCTCTGTACTGACAGAATCATCATCATCATCTCTCTCTCTCTCTCTCTCTCTCTCTCTCTCTCTCTCTCTCTCTCTCTCTCTCTCTCTCTCTCCCGGCCCATCCGAAGCGCTGGGAATCCTGCGGTCTGGTTTTACGACGGCACCAAACTGTTCTCCAAAGATCGCGCGCTATCTCGGCAAACAAACTACTCTAAGAGATTCTCATCAGCAGCAGACCACAACGGCGCGCGACTACAACACACCCATCCTATGAATGGGTCCGGGAAACAGATCCCTCCCTATCCACATCTCACGGAATATTTTCTGTAAGAACAACCAGCATACATACAAAGAAATAACTCTACCAACTATTTAACACTTCGCTTCAAACGGAGGGAATAACCGAAAGCCGGGAAGCTGTATTTTTTGTTACTCGGTTAGGGATATTAAAAAAAAAACAGATCTCAGAAATTAACGAATGGTTAAACTGAAGAAGTTCTTGTGCGCAATATCAACTTATTGACAAAGTAGCTCAGACTGGAACGTGAAAAGGTCTGTCATGCTTCTTTACAACAAATTCCTGTTGACCATCACTAGACTTAGTCTAGCGGTTAAGAAGAAAAATAGCACAATATTCTAAAAACTTTACATAAAATGGCAACTTTTCTAGAAGAAAACTTCTTATGCAGTTTGTGCGCGTAACAGACAGACAGAGAGAGAAAGAGAGGATGACGTCAGTACTAGAGAGAGAGAGAGAGGATGACGTCAGTACTAGAGAGAGAGAGAGGATGACGTCAGTACTAGAGAGAGAAAGAGAGAGAGACTTCTTACATTAAAAACTTGCTACTTCTGTGGTATTTAATTACTGGATCTATAACTAGTTTTATGACACTTTTAGAGCAATTTTGCAAACATTCGATCATTTCCGAAGATAAACTATCCATTTTTGGCAATCACGGTTTTTTTCTACATACTTTCATAGAAAAAAATGGAAGAAAAGTCGTCTCTTTCTTGTTCTTTAATGGCTGCATTAAAGACTTTAAAGGATCATCCTTAATAGAGATTTAAATGATAATTAATCTTTTACATTAGTAAATGTGTGTTTGTACAAAGCAAAAATATCCTTTTGGTTCTCTATCGCAGTTAGTAGAGAACAAATAAGAAGACGACTGGAAGAGTGAGGAGTGTATGCAACCATGGCTAAATTTGAAACTTCCACTGATTTAAAAAATCGCTAAGGGTTCACGCTAACATTCGCCATCGAGCAAAATGTATTCTTTTATCCCACTCTGTTCTGTTCATGTTACCAATACATGCGCTAGATACTTTGAGGTAGTACCTGCCTAGTACTCTTAGAAAGATACGAAACTATTCGGCAGATACATTTTTGGAAATGACCAATTTCTTGATTTTTTTTTCTCTCCCCTTTTTTTATCTGCCAGCGAAAATATTAAAGATCTCTGCCTACATCGGATATTCGCGTAACAGAGCATTGCCTAATTCAGATGGCCGTGCGATGTTTTAGTCATATTCTCGGAGTTTAGAGTAAAATAATATCGCCGTGTCAATCGGTGACGCGGTGGGGTTAGCCCGCCGTTGTGTGAAAATGACCAAGAAATGGTGCGTTCAGCGTAAAAGCCAAAAACTAGCATTGATATCATTGCGCAAAAAAGAAAGAAAGTACATCTTAGAACTGAAACCCGATGGAAGGAATGCGTCCGTTCTCTCCTTAGTTCTGCTGATGACAGGATGGAAGGCGGCCAAAGTTTCTGTGATCGTAGTAGCACAAAATAAATTTTAAAAAACCGAATAAATGTAGTATTTTAATGCAACTGCAGATCACCTTTGCTGGTCTCTCTACAGCTGTCCGTTCATTGAGATCACTTTTCTGGCTGGTGACGGGCTTTTCTCTCGATTACCAAAAGGAAGAGAGATTATCTTACCTAGCAGTCTCAGCTGTACGTGTTTGGCCAGATGCTTTTCCGTCATCCTGTTTTACTTTTCTTTTTAAATTGTCCATTCCTCGACAAGGAGGGAAATAAATATATTTCGAAGAGTTGTTGCCGGTTTGGATATTCAAAGGGAAATAAACGCGAGTTTGTTTTTTTTTCTTTTTTCGCGGCGTCTGGCCGCCAGGAGTAGACAGACAGCTCCTTCCATTTACCGTTTTGTAATCGCTCGCGTAATTCTCCAGTCATTTGTTTCGTGATACCGAGTTATCGTAATCTGATCGAGACGGCGAATGTTGTTGTTCGCGACATCGCAGCGACTCGAAGAAAAGGCTCTACGTTAAGAGCTGCTCTAGATCTGATCGTAAATAGTTGTTTTCATGTTTCTGAACCGCCGGACAGGTAAGCATAATAATTTTAAAAAAAAGATTTCAAAGACACGAAATAGATTCTCTTGTCAGTCGACGTTGGAAAGAAATTGTATACTTAGCACATTCTGAATGAGCATAGTAGCTTTGCGAGAGGAAATCATCTCGCATGACTGCGATCAATTCAGTCTGGCACAGTTCTAAATATATATAAGAAACTTCTTGTAAGAGTAGAAAACAGTCTCACATGTGGTGTACCGAATGTAGTAGGTAGGTAGAAGCTCGCGATGGCTCGTGACATCGAATCATCATTGTGGAGATGATCGTCAGCAACCCAGACCTGACGTCGGCCCACCTGCGGCGTCTTAGGCTGAGTAACGACCTACAAAATGCCCTCCAGATTAGGCGAGTCAACAAGTGGTGGTCGGGATTAAAGAAGCTTGACGTGTCCCCTCCATAGAAAACAACAACAACAAAGCGACAGACAAAGACAACTGTATCGGGTGAACGACCGTCTCTGTTGAAATCTAAGTAAGAAGACCTATTTTTTTTTTTTTTTTCCTTTTTATCGGGAAATCTATTTTTAAAATATCTTTACTCGCCAACTAATATGTACTGAGGTACAGCGCCAGCCCAAGAGGAGAAGAGACAGATGCTGGTGGCATGGCGTGCGATCTACAGCAAGATCGTTAAGGTTCACTTATTGCTCGAACTTTAAAAAAAGCACACACAAAAACAAAACAACCCTCCCCTCTCTCTCTCTCTCTCCAGAACTTTAGTCTTAGTTGTTACTCTTAGTTTCACCTTGTTATAAGGCCACACATGGATGTAATTGTTGTCGCTGGTGGCACAATACCTGCCCTCATTTTCGATCACGTCGCCACCTGTTGACGCGCGTACAAACCAGTTGCGGTAATGAGAGACGAGGTGTCTTCGTTCTATGGAAGAAGTACTCGTAAGACGACCTCGGGGCGAACATTCGTTTCACGGGAATCAGAACGGGAAAACACTGGCGATGCTGCATGAACAGAAGTTAGCGTTAGTAGGGGTTGTGTCCCGGCTCTCTTTCTCTGCTGCCAGCATCATCAGGTTCATTAGTTAGATGTACTGCTAGGCCTAGAGGAGAAAGGAAAAACTCAAACTTATTCCATTTCAGTACCTAGCTGCACGTATTGGCATGACAACCGTACAAAACTGTGCTTGTCATTCGTAGCTAGGACCGGTTAATATTTCTTCATGTCCGAAAACAGTCATAAGTAAGAGGTTGAAATGCAATAATTAGCTCTCCTATCCATTAAAACCAACGGTGCAGTCTTTGGGATTTATCGATATAAAAAAGCCTAAAGTATAAAAAAAATAATAATACTAATTTATGCACAATGTTCATATATATATATAATATAACTTAACCGTGGCTTTACCATTGAAGTACCCAATGTATCATTCATAATCAGTTTATTAGATTGGCGCCTATAGTTACATTAAAGTCAGCATAGTTGGAAGGGTTAAAACAATGGGCGACGTCTCCTGTTTATTGAGATATTATCTTGTATGTTTGAAAAAGATTTATCGGCAAGTTTATAAATTTACCTTTTGTTGTTAATTGGAAAGATATATCGTTTTAAAGGCATTTTCATTTTTAATCTTGCAATGGATATTTTTGTCGGTGAGGTTTTGTTGGTATTAAACTCGAAACGAAAAGAATATTTTTGGCCGGTAGCTGGAAGGGGTTAAGGACAAACGTCTGAACAGTCCGATTAAAGAGACGGGCGTGAGCGTGGTTTTGCTGTGCGATATCTGTCATCCATTTAAGTCGCATAAGAATAAGAGGATCGCAACAACGAATGTCGCTTGTTGTCATTTTTATCTCTTTTAAGACCCATAGGTTCAGGGGGGGGCGTGACGGAGGGTTGGGGCTATTTAAGTTGGAAGAAATATCTGTATTTAAAAAATAATTTTTAAAAAAAAGCGGAGTTACAGGACTATTGACTTCTTCCACCGGAAAGACCTTGGAGCCGAACCTTTACTCGGCCAGGTGATCTATAAGAGCTGGGTGCGGTTGTGAAGATGCGCCGTGCGTCTCCTAGCGGCAGGGCTCCCACCCAAGACTCTCCGTGTACCGAGACCGAACTCCGCACATCGATGCCAGGCAGAGGCGCAAGAAAATATCCCTGTTTTAGAATATATTTTACACCTTTTTTTTTTTTAAAAATATTATTTTATAGCGTATTTTTGAAGGACTCGGGGGTATTGAAATTCGTTTATAGTTATTTATTTATTTTCGGAAAACTTCTTAGAAGAGAATTCGCATCGTAATTTGCAATGACAAAGTATCCTACTTTCACTTTTTTTTTTACTCTGTACTTCAGGGGGCTGCTTCTGTCTGTCGTACGGTTGTTGTTTTTTTTAAAGAAAATTCAGCCAAAAAAAAAAAGAATTATATATGTAATATTTCTACCTTTAGTTCTCAGATTACCAAAGATTTGTAAAGTAAACGCCTTAAACGCGAGCCACGGGTCGGGCGTAGATGATATAATGGTGCTTTGATGTTAGACCTTCACCGATGCAATCAGATGAGATCGATAGATAATTCTGAGCCAATGCGACAAACCGCATTGCAGCACAGAGCTAGCGGGTACAGAATCGTATGGCCACGACAGAGTGGAGATGAAATAAAGCCGAATACAATACTAATTAGCACTTGAGATCGCAAAGGTGCCGAGAACTTTTACTGGTCAACTGTACGTGTAATGTGCCTCCATTGGGAAAAGAAATAACTGCGCTAGTTATGTCAGGGTAAATCTTTGTGAGTAATAAAATAAACAACATTGATCTAACTTCCTAAGGTTAAAATGTATCGTATATCACAAATTGCAGGTCTTCCTGATATGGTCGAATAAAACCTGTCCTGATATCGTTACGACATCGCTATTTCATCCGAGTTGAAATCCCGAAATATATCAGAAAGTTACTAAAATGTTAGCAACCTGTGATAAGGAAACTTAAATGGATAACGGAATAACCAACAGTTTTTTTTAAAATTTATTTACATTAAAGACAGTCATCTTTTTTGATCACCTGGCTATGTTTTTAAAACTTTGGAAACTTTCAAACTCGTTTGGCGATGTCGTCCTTTGTCAGTAAACAAATTAAAGTAGCCCTTACTAAGGTAAGGAATATCATTTTGAAATTCTATACAACGAGAAGCCTGTTATTAATAAGATTTTCTTCATGTTACTGATAAGAAAAACATTTTGAATCTCCTCCTTTATTTAAAGCTATTACACGGAAATGCCATCGTTTTGGTCACACTTAGCTACTACAGAAAACGGGTGACTTTCGGTATCGGATCATCTTGACTTCTGTATTTACCGAATTATGAGTACAATGAAACTGATACCTAGAAGTACGTACGAACCGGATTTCTCGGTTTTAATAAAAAAAGACGGAATCTATTTGTTTAGAAATAATCACCTGCCAGCTATATTCAGTAATGGCTTAGTCAACAATATTTATATGCATTAAAAAAGATAAATACTAATTCTTTAACAGCTATAAACAATTTAGTTTAAAAAGTAAAAACGTATAATAAAGTAGCATAATTTAACAGAGACTCTAGACCAGTTAAAAGCTACTTCGGGTACTTTAATTCTCTCATCTAATACAATTCAAGGTTTGTATAGACCGTATCTGATCGGCTTACATGTTTTTCACCTGAGATCAAGTTAAGACACTGGCACCAAAGTCGTCGACCCGCTTATTTTACCTCGCTCTCCCTCTCCAGCTTTACCCAAAATAAAATGTCAGCTATTCTGCTCAGCGGGCCAATGCGGTTTACCGCAGAGCGACGTCTTTTGTCAACGGTTACGATATTTGCATTACCGACGCCAAACGTCACGACGTCAAAGTCGGTTCGTCGCAGACAGAGTTTATAACGTGCATCGCCTATAGAGTTCGTTGTTGCGAGACGTTTGCATCTAATTCTAGGTTTCGCTTGTCACTCCGACGGCGTTTCATTGTTTCTTTGGATCTTTCCAGGTCCTGAAACACGTCAGCTGCTGCTGCTGCTGCTGCGCTCTCTGTGTCTTTCCTCGCGGCCGCCGAAGCCTCGGTGTTCGCTCATCGTGGAAGTTCTCCTGACATCGGGCAAAGCAAAATACAAGTTGGTTTTGTCGGCTCTGCGACGACCAGAAGAAACAGAAATAAACGAAAGTTAATTGTTGTTTTGTTATTATTATTTTTTTTTTTTTTACCTTACAGGTAAATCAATCAACAAACAGTCCAACTTATTACCCGCATTTTCTTTTTTTAAAGATAATTCTGACCTTGTCTCACCTGCCGTGCAACCTGCGAGTTTGCGGCATCATCGACTGGCCGGCAGTCTCACGGCTCTAATCTGCTTACCAATGAATCACCCACGTATTGCTTTTGTTTCCTCTCCTGTGCATTCTGCTCTAGATAAAAGGGTCCCATATATCCAGGCCCTCTTTCAGCATAAGTGCTCACCCGAGGAGCGCTAGCGTTGATGGTTTTTTTTTTTTTTATAGCTGTCAGGAATTTTATAGCTATCCTACCCATAATTTTAATTAAACCTGGCGTGCAAGTATCTCCGAATTATTCGCCTCTGGTCAGATACGTATAAAATATTCCCTTTCGTATTCCGAGTTATGTAAAAGCTTTCTACTTTATTTCCTTCTACGTCTCTGAAGCCGGATGGTTTAGGCACAGACATCTACGGGCACTTGTTCCCAGCCCAGCCATTAATTGGCTGTTGTGCTCAGTTGGCGAGACAAAATGTGCACTATAAATATAATCCTTATCTTAGAAGTTTTATGTTGCTGTTCCAGTGGACACCGTGGATGAAACTTCAAGATATATATACGATGTAAGCTTTTATTTAGAGTATTAAGTTTTTCTAAAAGAAATTGTGAAGGAATACGATCGTAGAATTAAAAGAAAAATATGATGTTTTAAGTAGATTTAACTACAGATGGCAAGGTTGTCGGTAAACTGCAGACATCCGTGATATCTTTTTTAATTACACCTCTGGACAGAAGACAAGTAACAAACGACCATTTTTTTTTTCATTATAATTTTTAATGTTTGATGTAAATTACTCAGTATTCACTGACACCTTAGAGACTTTTTTTTGGTCTGGTACAATCTAAAATTATTTTTTAAATAATTGGACTTTTCTCCCTAATGAACTATATAAGCAAACACATTCAAAATCTCGTGTTAACTTTATTTTAGATCGTTATTAATTTTCCAAAATTTTTCATTTAGCGCCTTAATAAAGCTTAATTACTGCAAAGAATTATTAGTACGACTGGCCAGTAACTAAAGATAATGTAGAGCAAAGTTGGGAAGATAATTAAGATCAAGAATATCCCGCTACTATATATATTTTTTCAATTATTAATTTAAACTGCTTATTTTTATACACACTGTCAGCTGTCCGGAGAAATCTGGTTAGGGGACGTATTTATAAGTAAAATGTTAGGAAATGACAGAAAATTTTAACCTAAAGTAATTGGCAAGTCAAATAAAATTTCAGAAAGGAAAGTGTCGGATGTAGTAACTCCATGCTATTCTGATTTTACTGAAAGAAAAGGGATAACAAAACAAACCCATTTTTCTATCGTCATCAGATTATTGAGTGTTGAAAATTTTGATAATCTCTAAAAGGTATCAAATGTTGATTTCATTAATTTTTAGAATGAGATATACGTCGATGAGATATACGTCAATGAGATATACGTCGATGAGATATACGGCAATGAGATATACGTCGATGTGATATACGTCAATGAGATATACGTCGATGAGATATACGTCAATGAGATATACGTCGATGAGATATACGGCAATGAGATATACGTCGATGTGATATACGTCGATGTGATATACGTCGATGAGATATACGGCAATGAGATATACGTCAATGAGATATACGTCGATGTGATATACGTCAATGAGATATACGTCAATGAGATATACGTCGATGAGATATACGGCAATGAGATATACGTCAATGAGATATACGTCAATGAGATATACGTCGATGTGATATACGTCAATGAGATATACGTCGATGAGATATACGTCGATGAGATATACGGCAATGAGATATACGTCGATGTGATATACGTCAATGAGATATACGTCAATGAGATATACGTCGATGAGATATACGTCAATGAGATATACGTCGATGAGATATACGGCAATGAGATATACGTCGATGTGATATACGTCAATGAGATATACGGCAATGAGATATACGTCGATGAGAATCGCATTCTAGGTATACTCACGAAAAATAACAAAAACAATTTGCTTCTCTATGAAGGATAAACAGACAAACAAACAACAAACAAATTCCATTGGAAGTCTTAATAATTTGAATTGTTTCAGGTTCCATAATAATTATTCATGTCTCTTTTAGTTATTATTCTTTTCACAAATTTGTAATTTATCAGATATTTGCACAAACAACAGAGAAAAGCTACCCGTTTGGTTGTGTGAACGATTGCCGTGTGTGTGTTGAGTGTAATTGTTTTAGTTAACGACTGCTGACGAAATCATCTTGAGACAGTGGTGAGCAGACATGTCACGATAACTAAGACAGCAGACCAAGCAGCTTGTAAATTCTAAGCTAGCATATTAAGAAATTATTGCCAGTTTAAACAAATATCAAATGCTGCGATGATGATACAACCAAAAAAATGCTAATAGTTTTTTTGGGTTTTTTTCCTCAGTTTTAAAGCAGCGACTGTTAGAACATGCGCATACGAATAATTAGCACTTTAAATGGATTATATATTTTAAAAAAAAAAAACAAACTATTGTCTGTTTATTTTAAAAAAAAAAAGAAAGAGTCCATTTGATCCGCTCTAGTGTTTGTGAACAGAAGCCAGGTGGAGTCTCGCATTCTGTCAGTGCGATGTGAACGGCAATTCTCAATAAACAAGACATCGCTGGTCTTTTTACTCGTTATTTGTTTTGTTTTTTTCTTTTATTCAACAGAATTAATAAAAATAGAATAAAAATTATAGACGAATTATTAATATTAAATTTTGTGTATTGTGGTGAAGTGAGTGAGAGTGGGAGAGAGAGAGAGAGAGAGAGAGATGGGGAGAGAGAGAGAGAGAGAGAGAGAGAAGAGAGAGAGAGAGAGAGAGAATGGGGAGACAGAGAGAGAGAGGAGAGGAGAGAGAGAGAGAGAGAGAGAGAGAGAGAGAGAGAGAGAGAGAGAGAGAGAGAGAGAGATGGGGAGACAGAGAGAGAGAGAGAGACAAGAGAGAGAGAGAGAGAGTGAGAGAGAGAGCGAGCGAGAGCGAGAGAGAGAGAGAGAGAAAGAGAGAGGAAGAGAGAGAGAGAGAGAGAGATATGACGTCAGTAAGGGAGATATGACGTCAGTACAGAGAGGGAGAGAGAGAGAGATGGGGAGACAGAGGAGAGACAGAGAGAGAGAGAGGATATGACGTCAGTAAGGGAGATATGACGTCAGTACAAGAGAGATATGACGTCAGTAAGGAGTATGACGTCAGTACAGAGAGGAGAGAGAGAGAGAGAGAGAACAATTTATCTTGCAATTTTATTGTACCCTCGCTAAGACCACTTCTCTAATAGAAGCAACTTCAAATTTAGTTGCCAATATATCTGCACATATCATTTTAAAAAAAACTGAATACAGTTACGAATATTTTAAATAAAATTGCTTAAATAAGTACCGGTTTCAATTTTAAACGAAGCCCAGGTGATACTCTTCTGTCTTATTTTTTTAATATGTGTTGTCATTATTTGACTCAGTTACATAATGTATCAGGTAAATTCGATTACATTTTTTTTTAAAAAATCATCACACGTGTTGCGTTGATTTAAAGATTTTTTATCAAACGTTATTTACAGTGGTTCCCTGTTTCCTTTTTATCAATAAATCCCAACCCGCTTTCACCCAAGGCCGAATATCGTTTCGCCAGTTAAATCAGGTGCATAAGTTTTGCCATTTATACGAATCGTTTTCTTCGCTGTCTTTTTCGACGGGAGCCAAAACGCCACCCCGGCCCCCACCACCGTCAATTCCAGCCGAGCCAGTCCCGTCTGTTGTCGGATTGTCGATCGACCGACCTACGATATGTGGCATTTCTGTCCAGGTCCACGGGGGGCGAACGGAGTTAATTTTCCACACTCAGACGCAAGAGAATGATGTTTATTTAGAAGCGGAGAGTGGGAGAAAGGGTTCTGCTGTCTGACCGGATGTGGAAGACTGGTGCTCGTAGTGAGCGTGAAGAACGCCCGAGTAGCGCGGATGCCGGGAAGAATTAGCTGAGCAGTATTTCGAGAGTGAACAGCTGCCTCTGCCCTGCAGGAAGTCGCTGAGGTCACAACCTAATAATCATCCGTAATTAGAAGAGAGAAAGAAACGCAACAGAAACAACAACGACGACGACGATGGATCAGTTGACCAGCGGAAGCTTTGGAAACAGTAACCACTGGTTAGGAAAAGATTCCTTGCCATCCCCGAGCCACTTTCGCGAGGAATGAAGACGGACTTTGCTCAGTTAGACTTTCCGCCTTTTCCGTTATCATGATTGGTCATATAAAAGCAGCGAGAAATCACGGTTGAGAGCTGACGTTCGCTTTCCACGAGAATCGCCCTGTTTTGGGGCGGCCCTGCTTCACCGGTTGACCATTTTGGTTTCTTCTCACCTCTAAAAGTGCGAAGACCTAGAAGGGAGTTCCCAGCCAAAGTCATAAGGCCGGGGGCCTTACGTGACGCAACAGCTCCTAGCGGACAACTGTAGCACTAAAGTTCTGACGACTGATGTTAGGAAATAACCTGGTTGTGGAAAAGTATCATTAGAATGCTAAAAACACAAACGAAATCTGCTAACAAACCAAATTAATTCATCCCCTACGGTAAAGGATTTGTTTAGAGTAATTAATCTACATCATTTATTTTAAATTCTGTTGTGGAAGCGGTTTAAGTTGTCACAGCACCAGTTATCCCTAATTAAACTTATAGGTTGGAAGTCAAAACATATGACGTCATCTATAGACTCATCTGTACGTTTAATTCGGAATTACCGGTGTTGCCACAACTAGCTCCGGCGGCCTCCTCTAATTATGGGCGACGCAATGGCTTTCCCGTACAAAAGACTGCATACACTTTGCGCGCATTAAGGTGGGGATGAATAGTGGGTCGCCACTGCTTGATGCGTGGCTGTAGAGGCCCATGATGCCACAACTTCCCCCCACTAACCGCATAAGACCAGAGAATCACAACCTGGCGTCATCTGAAATACCGCTATTAAATTATTTCTTTTATGGGCTCGACACTCTTTTTTTGTCAGTAACTAAAACCGACTCGTAGGATTATTATCGGTATAACGTATATTAAGAGCTCTGTGTATTCACAGAAGAGTTCAAACAATAAAAGGCCATCACTGTCAGTTAATAGTCAGCAAAGGGACACACATTTCTTTTTATTTAGAATGGTAACATGCAATTAAGTATTAAAAAAAGCCGTAAGAAACATTTCAAAGTATGAAAAATAATCAACACAACATGAAATTAGATGATCTATTTCGAAAGTAAAGTAAATCGGTTCTGTTCAGAATGTGGCATAATTAATGATGATAACAGAGACAAATCAGATGTATTATTCTACTTAACCTTAGTTTGGTAAAAGTAGAGAAGGAGGCTGGAACCCATTATCTGGTTGTAAGAAATCCCAAAAGAATTTTTTTTTTTTTTTTAAAGTATCCATTACATTCAATATTTGATCTACGTGAAATTTCCACTATTTTCTTGTTGTTGTTTCTCGCAATTTACCTCTTTTACGTTTATTTTTTTGTGGAAGAATTTTTTTTTTTTTTCAAATTTGCGTAAATGGAGGGATAGTACCAGGTGACTCGTTTAACCTCTTGCGGTAATATTCCAAAAGTGAATAGATAAAACGCTTTAACTCATTTAGGGGATTGCAGGAGCCAGAATCAGCCGGGTTCGGTCATTAGGGAGAGGAGTGCGACTGACTATCGACTGGATTTTCTACTGTTTTACGGTGGTGGGTTTTAATGACGACAGTTGAAAATCTATTCTGCTCACCTGTATTTTTTCTCCCTCTTCCTAAAATTTTGCTATAAAACATTTACAGAACAACGCCCCCCCTCCTTTTAATCTTGATTTACAGAAGAACCTTTTCTTTTAATTTAAAAAAAAATTAAGGGCGATCCTTTAACCTTTTTAAAAAAATATTTTTCAGTCTTCCTGGAGATGATCTACCATTTCTTAGATATTGGAACAGTCTAAGATTACTCTCTGAATCGCGCGAAACGTGGGGTTAGACTTCATGTTCCGTGTGCTCACATCTTATTTATATATATATATATATAGAGAGAGAGAGAGAGAGAGAGAGATGACGTCAATACAGAGAGAGATGACGTCGGTACGGAGAGAGAGATGACGTCAGTACAGAGAGAGATGACGTCAGTACAGAAAGAGATGACGTCGGTACGGAGAGAGAGATTACGTCAGTACAGAGAGAGATGACGTCAGTACGGAGAGAGATCACGTCAGTACAGAGAGAGATCACGTCAGTACAGAGAGAGATCACGTCAGTACAGAGAGAGATGACGTCGGTACGGAGAGAGAGAGAGAGAGAGAGAGAGAGAGAGAGAGAGATATTATTCAATCATTAAAAAGAGAGAAAATAAACCTCGTCAGGGAGCGCGCCAAATCGGGACGACAGGGGATGGAACTCAGGTCCTCGATCTTGGCAGTTAAGGACAAACCGTGAATAAGTACAAAAGAAAAGTAAAGCTAATATCAGTCGTATAATACATTCTTAAGGTAATTTTTGAAAATATGATCTGGTTTAATCTCGAAATTTTGCTGTAGTTAGGTTTTTGGCCGTTCAAAGCCCTTTCGACCAAAACCAAGCAGGTAATTAAGTAAAGCTGCCTTCACAAAAACCAAAATAAAAATATAAACAACAATTTAAACAAAAATAAATTGTCATTTAAGAAAGGATGTCATAGGAAAAATTCGATTAAATATTACATTGTACGACGTCATAAGATGAATATTCTTTTCCCCAAAAGATATTTTTTAGAAGAGCAAAATTTTGATAAACTTTATTTTAAAACACAGACAAATTTTGGATAGATATAAACATTATAATGAAGGTCTGAAACGTAAATGTTCTATTCAAATCGCTTTAGAATAACCTATAGTATAGTTTAAGAGTTTTTAAAAATTAAAGCTACAGATAAAATTTAATTGAAACAGAAGAAAGCTGTCACTGATATAAAATCTGTTCAGAAAGTTTAGTTCGGTTTATCCGAATTAATAGAGAGAGATTCTTATCAAGGCCTATACAAGACCCTACCAATTATAGCCATCTCTGAGATGCAATTGGAAAAATAAGAAGAAAAATGATGGTAATGATGATGTGAAGAATAGTTATTACCTGCAGTTATATACAATTATAAGACTTTCAAATCAAGTAAACTATTTGGATAAATTATCTGTCACGATTGGTCTACTTTTTGTTTTTTTGTTTTTATGAAGAACAATGATGCTAATAACATTTTTTAATTAGTTGTAGGAGGAAAGATTTAAATATTCCTTTAAAAATGATTTTTTTTTTAAAAAAAAGCTGAATGCGCTTGACGCAAAAAGTCGTTCTCAGTGTCCATGCAAGTTAGGGCAGTCGGGGCACTGATGCGCACTATAGATCCCGCTGTCAGGGCGACTGTAGCCGATTTCCCTGTATAAGTCGTTGCGATTGCGCTACAGCTCCTGCCCGTCCGCTCTTACTTGGGTGGGGGGTGGCAGTGGATATGCACGCTCTCTTGTTTCCGGTGCCAGCGGGGGTCGTTCACTTTTTCAGGGATGTGAAGAAGAGGCCGAGCATAAATAAGAACCACAACTTCAGCAACAACCTTTATCTTCAGAACTCCATCCCTTTCGTTTTCTTACTCGCTCGCTCAGCCTTAAATGAAGCATGAGTTAATTTGAAAGCCACGTGCTGAGCGCGTGCCTGTTTCTTTCCTTCTTTCTTCAGCCATCAAGGGTTTGTTTTTTTTCTTTTGCGATTTTCTGGGGGTGGGTGGGTGTGATGACCTAAAGTGCACGTGCGGATTGTATTGTGGTCGATGAGTCTCGGACAGTACGCGAAGACTGTACCGAAAATAATGAGCTGTAAGTGGTCAGCAGGAATGAACACGTGGTTTTATCCATCCAGAATGTAATGGCGCCTTCACCTGGCAACGTCAGCTGCCCTGCCTTCCTGGTGCACCCACACGTGCAGACGTGATCGTCACATCCCAGTGCAACAGCTCGTTACGCAGAAGTCCAGCGCAGCGCCCTCTCGAGGCCCCAGCGGAGACGGACCTAGTCCGATTTCGTAGCGGCCACCATCCATTACTTCGTCGTTGGCTTCAGCTCATGGGTAAAGTCGATAACGAACAGTGCCGGCTATGTGCGGAAGAAGTGGAATCGTCCGAACACTTGTGGCTCCCGTGTCCCGCCTTCATGGTGGAACGTCATCACCGTCAACTGGGACGCTCCTTTGATGAGCCGGTTCGCCTCCCACACGCAGCCCTGGCGCTTCTGAAGTCCATCCTCAGGCGCCTGCGGTGACTTAACAAAAACAGCAACGTCAGCTACATCCACAAGCGGCGGTGGACACTGCAAACGGAGTCGATCATAAACAACATGTCCGGACAAAGAGCCCACGCTGGAACCCATTACAAGAGAAGACGAAAGCCCTAAAACCCTGACCGACTGACTGCGCATTTCAAAAGGTAACGTGACAAACCGAGTCTAGGGAAATGCGTTTTCTACGACACCTGACAACAAATCAGGTAGACGTGATTACTTCAGGTATTTCCATGAGATGTTACGTTTTGTGTGATTAAAATCAGAGAATTGTCAGAGTAATAACTTCCATGTAATCAATTAGTAATTAATTAGGTACCTATATTCATCATGGACTTCGTGGTTTAGTAACTGTAGTAATAATAATAATAATAGCAGTATTTTAACCAAGATCGGAAGATAAATTTTCTTTCGGGTGTTGGGTGATCTTCCCTTCTCGTTTCTAGTTATCTTCCGGAATGACAGGTCATTAGAAAAAGTTGGGGGACTCGTCCCGAAAGTTCCAGATGGTTTGGAAAAGATAGTGTGATCGGACCCGTCTCCAGGATAGTTGTTACAACTGTTGATTAGTAAACGTCAGTACTGTAAACACCGACCGGCTGCCATCAGGGGTCACTTCTGGTTCTCAGACATTTAAAAAGGGCAAAAGGAAAACAACACAAGAAATAGCAGCGCCAGAGTGTCTGGTCAGGTCGGCTACAAAAGTATTAGAATCGAATTAACTTTTCTTAGGATTCAAACATGTCAATCTCTTGGTTCGGCTACCAGATGTCGGAGAAAGTTTGGCACTGCCTTTTTTACATTACAGCAAAGAGTTTCAAAGAGTGAAGAAAGTCCGCATAAAACTTCACGCCAGCCTGGAATTATCTTTCAAAAAATATTTCTGTATGCTTATGAGCTCCATGGATAATATTCTAAGTAGTAACTTATGTGCATCATCATTAAATCTGAAAAAAAAATTATTTTCAATTAATCTAAACCTTTGGTGCCACATATCTCTCCTGCGTCATAATTGTGCATCGTATGGCATTTGGTTGTGCGTCACAATTATGTTGCTGTCATATCTCCTACTTTTACCCAGTTGTTCGTGTCAGCGTCCTGAACATTGGCGGGGGGCGAAAGGCTGTGTGTGATACGAAAGTATCTGGCCAACTCTGACTAAACTAACGAAAGTCGCAGCTAGAATTCACTCTGGTTAGCTTGAGAGGAGAACCTTACCCCAACACCAACAGTCTGATTCAAAGAAAGCGAGAAGAATGCATGCCACGGGAAGTTCGTCGAACGAGTCATGCTCCTCACCAGGAATCGAGCTCATGTCTTTGTTACAGTACGCCAGTTTGGCAATCCGCAGGCCTCGTGGTCGTGTACTTCTCCTAAGCGCTTGCATATGCGTCATAATTGTGCAAGACAATGTGGTATATGGCTGACTGCACTGATTATTTACTCTTGTTTCAGAAAAGTCAAGGAGAAAAAAAAATTAAACACGAGATGGCAGTCTTCAAAGTACGACCGAAGTTTTAGAAACTTCTCGTGATAAAAATGTATTTTTTTTTAAAAAATTAAAATGAAAAACAAATACATACCAGGGTTCAGAAGTAAAATGGAATTAAAGGGAACATACTGATCACTTTAAAAGATCATCTTATATAATTTGTTCTGAGAGAACATTTCTAGCGATGATACTAAAGTGTGCATGTGTCATTCTTCTGAGGACCAATAAAAGTTGCCTATCGATTTTAGTTCAGATTATTTTTAGACCTGTAGACTTATTTCATTTCATGCTAATACTTTGTTGGGTTGGTTTTTTTTTTGTATCAACCTACGAATAAAGATGTAGCTGTTTTCCTCGATCTCTGTACTGACGCCATCTCTCTCTCTCTATGTAATGACGTCATATCTCTCTCTTTATGTAATGACGTCATATATCTCTCTCTATGTACTGACGCCATACCTCTCTATGTAATGACGTCATATCTCTCTCTTTATGTAATGACATCATATATCTCTCTATGTACTGACGCCATCTGTCTCTATGTACTGACACCATCTGTCTCTATGTACTGACGCCATCTCTCTCTATGTACTGACGCCATATCTCTCTATGTACTGACACCATCTGTCTCTATGTACTGACACCATCTGTCTCTATGTACTGACGCCATCTCTCTCTATGTACTGACGCCACCTGTCTCTATGTACTGACACCATCTGTCTCTATGTACTGACACCGTCTGCCTCTATGTACTGACGCCATCTCTCTCTATGTACTGACGCCACCTGTCTCTATGTACTGACACCATCTGTCTCTATGTACTGACACCATCTCTCTATGTACTGACGCCATCTCTCTCTGTACTGACGCCATATCTCTCTATGTAATGACGTCATGTCTCTCTCTCTTTATGTAATGACATAATATCTCTATGTACTGACGCCATCTCTCTCTATGTACTGACGCCACCTGTCTCTATGTACTGACACCATCTGTCTCTATGTACTGACGCCATCTCTCTCTGTACTGACGCCATCTCTCTCTATGTACTGACGCCATATCTCTCTATGTAATGACGTCATGTCTCCCTCTCTTTATGTAATGACATGATATCTCTATGTACTGACGTCATCCCCTCTCTCTCTCTTTTTTGTTTATTATAAAACTTTTTTAAAAAACGTTAATATTTACACGAATACTAATTAGATTAAACGACTTTATACGACACTGCACGATCTTTGTTTTCGCTGGATGCATCAATAATTACTGATGCCGAATTTATCGCTTGACCTAAAGTCTCGAGAGAGATGACGAAAATAGAACCATGATGAGTTTCGTTTTCTTAATTTATGTCTTTACGGACAGAATACGCTCAAGCAGTTCCCTGTCGAGCATCTTTTCCCACAATCTGCTTTCTTAATACTTTCTAGAGTTTAATGTCGCTTTTTTTTTTTTTTAGCCATCTTATATTAAATAGAAAGGCTTTGATTTGTTAACAAATCTAAGTTCTGATGCGATGAAAATGCTTTCGGAAATTGTGAGGGTTAGATTAGAGGGGGGGGATAGCACCATACTCTCTGAAAGTAACCCGGACTTCCTTAAACGGAATTAAAGAAAACAACGAGAAGCTGCTAGACAATCGTTTGTTTGTTTTTCTCCCACGTCACTCGAAGTAAAGCTTAATTAAGTTTACAAGCTTAAATGTTAAGCCGATCTCGCTGGCTAGCAAGTTCCCAAATGGTTGCGGTGACTCGTCAGCGAACGAATGGTAACTTAGGCCACTTTAACTGCGCGGGGCCCGGCTCTGCCCTTTATGTGTTCCCGTCTGGTCACTACGAAAAAAACAATCAACTATCTGTTTTTTTTTTATCTTCTGTGTTTTGTTGCACCGCGCTTGTCGCAATAAAGCAGAAAGTTATTGGCTTCTACAGCAACATAGAGAGCGATCTAGTGTTTGGTCCGCGTCAGGGAAAAAAAGGGGGGGCTTCCTCATTCCGGAGGTCATAGATTGATGGGTTATTGATCCTCCTGCTCTGCGAGAAGGTGTCTGAAAGAAAAAAGAAATGTTCAAGATAAAAAGATGCCGAAGTTACAAAAAAGGGAAAGACGGGGAAAATACTAAATCGCTTTGATTAAATAAATTGTTTACTGAGGCTTAAAGCCACATTTTTAAAAATAAAAACAAAACACTGGCCTGAAAAATCAAGTCTATACTATCAGGTCGTTACAAAAGTTTTGTCGGTTTTTTACCGCAGCAATGAGACTTCATATCTTTGCTGAACGTGAGGTTTATTAATCAAAGTAAGTTCCATCACAATCAGCGCACTTCTGCCAACGAGTTACAAGTGCGTTTATACCATTTTTTGAAAAAAATCTGGATTTCTGGAGTCGATAAACTGTTAGAAGGCAGTTTCAATTGCTGCTTGGATGGAGAAGGATTTCATACGGAGGGAGATGTCGAGGTGTTTGAAAAGATGGTGGTCTGTGGGAGAAAGGTCTGGTGAATAGGCTGGGTGAGGGAGAACTTCGTGCCCGAACATGTTCAGTTCCTGAAGAGTCACTTTTGCAACACGAGGACGAGCATTGTAGTGGAGCTGAATTGGGCCTCTTCGATTCACCAATGTTGGCCGGCTGTTGTTGGGAGAGTTTCTGATGAACAACATTTAATTCACGACAGTAGCTTTCAGCTGTGATGGTTTCTCCAGGTTGCAAGAAGTTATAGTGGATGACACCAGTTGCAGTCCACCAGACAGTGACCATGACCTTCTTTGGGTGGAGGCTGGTTTTGGAATGTGTTTAGGCACCTTGTCTCTGTCGAGCCACTGTGCTGACCGTTTGCGATTGTCGTAAAGGACCAATTTTTTATCACACGTAATGATTCGGTCAAGAAACGGGTCGTTTTTGTTTCTCGTGACAAACGAAGAGCAGATCTCCAATCGACGATTTTGTTGTTGTTGTTCATTCACCTCGTGAGGCACCCACTTGTCAAGCCTTTTAGCCTCGGTGATTGCGTCAAGATGTCGAGAAACAGTTGCAGTGCTCATGTCGAGCTCTCCAGCAATTTCTCGCACTGTTTTTCTTGGATCGGCTTCAACTGAGGCTTTCAGACGGTCGTCATCACAGCTGCAAGGACGTCTGCTGTGTTACTTATCTTCAAGGATCACATTTCCTGATCTAAACTCTGCCAACCATCGTTGTACTGTGCGCTTATTTGCTGTGTCCTCGCCCCATATTTGCTTAATGTTACGAGTTGCTTCGCTCGCTTTGTTTGAACTTGTGAAGCAAAAATGACACGAAAACCTTTTCTGTCCATGATTCACTCAGAATCTTGAAACAAATATCCATTTTATGATTTTTAAAACGGTAGGTTTTGCATAATGTATGCCAAAGCACACGTTACAAAACGAGATCTACATACACCTTCACAAGCATGCAAAAAATGAACCCCGAATTAGCACAGTATATAAGACGACAAAAGTTTTGTAACTACCTAATAAAACCTCATTTCTGTCTTCGACGGAAACATCACAAACAACAACAGCGATAATAATAACAATAAATATTTAACAGTTTGTCTAATTTTTCATAGTAAAAAAAAGAGTAATTTATAATCATTACAGACATTTTAATTTAAAATTTATCTTGACGCATCATCCTGCCATTGATTATAATAAATGCATAATGATGCTTTATTTATTATTAATCAAAACATCAGATTTGCTTGTTCTTTCCGCAGCCCACCACGTGGATTTCTTCTGGGTACTGCGGTTTCCTTCCACATTAAAAAAAAAAGAAGAATAGCTCTAGTAGGGATTTCTTTGCCGAACCAGACACAACTCCATCAGTCTGGATTAAGCCACGATGGAAGAGGACGTAACTAATACCCTTTTGTAATTTCACATTGAAGAGAAGGCTTACTTCAAGCAGCGGACGACCGCTTCGTAATATGATTTACCTTTAGCTACACTTTAGAAAAATCCTTAAATCCATTTTATATCAGTAATTGGTTTTTTTTAATGGTTTTCGTAAATGCAACCAGTCAACACTTTCGATCCAGTATTGTGTCTCCGTATGTTTGTCCTTCCACCTTTCTGGCAGTCTTAGCATTTCATCCTTCTTTTCCCCTTCAGCAGGTATCCCTATTTGTATTTTACTAATGCCGAGAGGCAAAGAGTTAAGGGTAAATTAATTTTTTTTTCTCTCCAAAAATAGCATGTCGATGAACAGCGGATTTCAAATTAATATAGTTATTTCCAGAACCATTATAATGCAAAAATAGAATTTTTAAAGAGAATAATAACTTTTGCATTATAGCATTTACTTACTTATTTTCTATATATATATATTTTTTATTTTTATGCAAATCGATTATCCCATGGCAAGGTAGCATCCCCGATAGCAACCCGGCTTCGTGTCGTAGGAAACGTTGTATGCAAGACCCTGAAAAGAATACGCAAAACTGCTACTGATGATAATAAATGCGGTCGACAAAAAAAAAAAGAAAGAAGCCCAGACTTTCAATAGGTGATGTTAAGTGCTTTAGGATATGTTTTCTACCTGATAGATGACGGGCCTGTAGAGTGATCCGCCTGGAAGTACCGGTGCTAACGTTTCTCCGAGAACGATAAGATAAAGTTTCTGGCTCAAGAAGAGACAGCCAAATGGAAAAGCTGAAATAGCTAGCAGGAATAAAACAGTTGGATGACCAAACCTGAAAGGTGTCATGTTCTATATAAATTAAGGGACTCGCATACCGAATACTAATGCACTGTGCAACGAATCTAGTCATTTTATTTGTGTATATTTTCTGTAGACAACGCGTTGTGCATGTATTATATACGACTCTCAGTTGTAATTATTCATTGTTAGTGCATAGCGTCTGTGTGCTCCATAGTTGAGACCAAACAGACATTTTCAGAGGATAGTAAAAATACAAAGCGGGTTAGCAATAGATTAGCCCAGACTAATAGATTGCGCTGTGAAACGGACGGTTGCAGTGCCTCGGCTCTCTTCGGATTTATATGACAATGCGATGTCACTAATAGTTTTCCTCTTTAAAAGCTCTTGTCGGAATACTAAATCTTCTACATACCTTCGACCCATTAAAATCAACGAACCCACGAGGCCTTCAAGTTAAAACGTGTTCTCACGTTATGCAGGCAAATGCGACTTTGAACGATAACTCTGTCGATAAAAAAATTCGAGTTTTATACCGACAGGTTCCTAGAACGTGCCGGCACAATAACGGCGGTATTGCGCAAATTAATGTGAAAACATTCAAATTTTTTTTGTTGAAATGACATTTACTCAATTTCAATTATACTTACAGGAGTACGAGATTTAGCATGGCCGTTTCTTGCCTTAACATGTTTGGCAGCACGCCCTGGCGTGGAGTCCGCGAAATTTCTACTTTAATTTTCAAGGCCGGCGTCCCGAAAACATTGTTTATTGATAGCACCAACTACTTTCTTCTTAGCGGTACAATCTAATTTTCTGCAGGCTTCGCTTTGCGCATCGCCTATACTTTCTGTATTGGGCTCGGATAAGAGAAGTTCCCAGGCCAGTCTAAGAACACCGCTTCTGTTTTGTCGGAAAACGTCTTTAGCTGCTTTTGATATTTGGTAAGGTGCAAGACCCTGCTGGGACTCTCCGCTACCCGTCTGTGTAAAAGCAGAGTCAATTCAGGAAATAGCCTTCTCTCTAAATTGTGAATGCACTTTATTTTCGTCCATCTTGCCTTTCTCTAACCTGCCCGTGGCGAGAGAAACGCGGTTGTTTCACACACACACACACACTGATTGATTTAAACAGCGGTGGATGGTTCATCCTATTACTTGACGAACGTACTGGCTCTGTTGACCTTGCTCCTCAAAACGACTTTTGTCAGCAACAACACCTTCCCTCAATCTTTCTCCGTTAGGAAGCATCGACGGTATCCATGCATACGGGGTAATAAAGAAGCTGTTTGTTTAAAAATGTCAAAACATTTGCCTGTTCCAATTAATTTTCAAAAAGACTGTACGACGGATGCAGAAGACCCAAGATGGTTTTAAAACAGAATCTGTGCCCGCTTTTATTCATGATCTATTATCAGTTAACGAAATTGTTTATCTATTTAGTTTTGGGTTAGGTATTTTTGCGAAGATCTCTGTAGGTTAGATTTTCGTACAGGACACGTTAAAGTCCCAGCCATGGTTCCGGTGATCTTTACGCATCGATATGATTTACACGGGCGCCGTAGCCCAACGATCGAAAGCCAGAGTTCGATTCTCAGTCGGGGTTCGCTCAGTTTTGGCGTACACTCCTGACGTGGTTTCTTCTCTTCTCCAGCCGGCCGCGCGGATTTCCTCCCACAACTAGAAATGAAGAAGAGCTCTAAGAGAGATTTGCCGCTACGTAACCGATTCTCTGCAGCTAAGCAAGTGTTCGCGAAGGTCCAGGCAGCCCCAAGCACCACCCCTTTCCTGATGTCTATCTGCTTGTGTTTTTTGTTTTTTTTTTATCAGTGTGTAAAGAAATCCGTCTTAACGGATTCCTTAGAGAGAAGAAAAAAAAAGAGGGGCAATTTAAAAAGATTTCCTTTATATATTACCCCCTCTCAAAGAAAGCGGCCCAGTACATAGATTAAAGGTCTTTCGCGGCTGGAAATCCGATTTGGATCCCAGTTGGGGATCATACTTGGTTTAGCAGCTTGTTCTCTTCTATACCCCCGTCTATCGGCTTCAGTTTTCTCCGGGTTCTCAAGATTCATCCTACAGATAAGCAGAGAATTTCTGGTAGGAACTCATCCTTTTGGCTGGTCTAAACCGGGACGCCCGTATCCACGCAGATCGCTATCGCGCACAACGATACGACATACGCAGTTGCATCTCGCGGCGCTTTAAAAACCGAAAATAAAAGAAATATTACTGTATTTCTTATTTAAAGTTATCTAAGTACAAAATCAACATTTTATTATTTTTTTTTTTTTGTATTTCCACGAATGTGATCTCACACACACACACAAAAATAATAAAAAAGTAGCATGTTTTTCATCCATTCTGGTCTCTTTGTCAAGAGAGCTATCGCGTCGCTCTTGCATGACGGGAAATTGTCGAAAGTTTTGAAATATTTCAATTCTCCTGAAATTAACGATGCGTTATATGTACATCACTATGATCGTCCTTCCAGTTGTCACGTTAACCAGGCCTGTTTATTAGCATTCCTCGGTGCTCCGATATAAAGTGCAGAAATGGCGCTGACGTTTTATTCTCTCGGTTGGTGACACACCCACCCACCCCCTTCCCCTATTTACAGAAAAATTAAGAGGGTTGGTGCTGTTTGGCAAACGGAGAGTTCCGCGTCTAATCGTTTGGTATTCATGAGACTTGAAGAGAAAACCAAAAAAAACAACGATCCATTAAGAATTCAGCAACGAAAGAACGACGCCGACTTATGGCAAACATCTTTCCCCCTTTCCCCCGGGGCCCCTCTTGCTCTCATTCAGTTTATTTCCCACTATTATTACGGAGGGGGGGGTTCCACCGACCCCCACACACACCACGCTTGCGTAGGCCTAGTTACGCTGTCCGGTTAATATCCACCACAAACATCGGTGTGTGTGTGTGTGTGTTTTTGTTCCCTCTTTTAACCACCTCAGTTTTCCGGTAGTGAAGACCGGACTCAGTTCCCTCGAGACGCTAATAACTGATTTCTTGAATTTTATCCGTCATTAACCCTATTACCGGCCGAATTCTCTAGTGCAAAAATTTCCGCGGCTAGTGATTTGAATCCTTCGCACTTGTATCCGATCCGGTTCTTCCGCGAAATTAAGTCTCTCTTCCTTCGTCTTGAGCTAATCGATCACCAAAGCCGACTGTCAGTACGTGAAGAAGAAATGTTCAGTGACAGCGGTATTGCAAACAGCGAGGTAGTTGTGATCGATCACCCACCCACCCCCCACACACACCTGTAAGTGTAGTTTTCCCTTTAAAACGATGCTTACGTATCGATTGTTGTTCTGCATCGACCAGAATGCCGTAATCTTCGCCCTTTTAAACGTCTTTGTCGGTGTCAGTTTATTTTGCTTAAGAAAAAGTATTGATCAGAAAATAACAAGCGATCAACTTCACCCAGTCGTGGCCGGATGAGAGAGACGGTCAACGAATAATCCGGCAAACGGAAGTATTCTAAAGACAGCACAGTGGTAAAACTTGCTGTAAGTTAATCGGTTGATGATGGAACAGATTTTGGAACTTTTCTTTCGGAGCCAGTTGATTCTTTATTACCTCCTCCTCAACTGCATTTGCTGATTGAGGATTCTGAATTTTAGGAGGTCAAATTTTAATACATTTCCACTTGAATGCTGTCTTTAAATTTACAAAACTACTAATAGCCCAACCGCAATTCTTAATTAAATATCTGAAAAAAAGTAATAATCTTCATGTTTCATGTCATGTAAAACCTTTAAAACCATGTCTACATTTATCTTTCGCTTGTTTCTTTTTGTAAGGAACTCTGATATCGACATAGTTATAACATCTACTGTTAATATCAATTTATTTCGGTAATAAAATTACCAAACAATTATCAACTCCATATAAAAAATAATTAATTATACATTCACATATCGATAATTAGAAGACTGTTTTTTTAAATAATTTCAGCGGTTTTCAAACGAGAGTAAAAATTTAGTACTGCAAGAAACCACGGAAATATCATGCATCACATCATCTCGCACAACTATGATGCAATCAAGGTATTTTGGACTTCTTGGCAGGAGAGCTATGGTGTTGTCGATGGGTAGTTGAAAATTATCGAAAATGTAAATTTTCTGAAAAATCTTAACAATTAATGATACACATAATCCATTAATAATATTAATTTAGCTAGAAGTAAATTAAATTTGTAATTTCAAAATTGCTTTTAGGGCACCGAGTGTTTTCTAATAATAATAATATTAATTAATAATAGTAATTTACAAAATCAAAGTAAGAACAGAAATTTACTCTTTTAATCTTCGTTAAACATAAAACGGGTTTCAATGAAGAAAGTGATTCATTTGTTCACTTTACCGGATAGATGTTAGACGCAAATAACTCTGCAGAATATCCGAGAAGTTTCTTCAACCTTTTCAAGAATAAGTTCGGCAAACAGAAGTCTTTATAAGGCGCCCAATAAAGCCCTGCGTCTCACGTTTGCCGAGCGAGATAATCGCCGCTCGCTCTACAAACCAAAGCTCTAAAGAAGTCACAGATTGCTCTGTAAAAGTACTTTCCATCCGAAAACCGGTGTGAGAAAGTACGTGCTATTTCAGTATTTGTAAAGCGCCGGTGCACATGCGCTTATTACCCTCCAGCCTCTTCGTGGGCTGTTCTGACTCCTCGATCAGTGTTGCTAAAATAGCGTATAAACCAACTAACTATTTGCGCCAAAGTCTCCGGAAAACTTTCTGGTAGCAGTCCGGCTCCCGGTGATAAATTTGGCAGCGAGTCGTTATGCATGGTTCTGGTCTGGGAACATTTCTTGGCAGCGTCCTAAGTGGTGCTTAGGGAGTAAGTAGTTGCGAAGATCCAATATCCGGTTCGTTCTTTTGCAGAAAACCGCTAAGAGAACCAGGAAATGTTAGCAATTACACACAGCGACGGCAGCCATTTCACGTCCAAATACCGAAACTTACAGAGAGAAGATATTTTTAAGTTTCTGAAGCGTGTCAGGGTCTCACTGAGCTGCTGTCTTTAGAAAAGAAAAAGATTATATGGCATGCGCTTTTTTGAGAAACAGTCCTGCGTTTAAAGATTACAGTCTTTTAAAATGTTGAATTAATTTTTTAATAAATAGTTTACCAGCTGATTTACCTTTTATAACAACAGCTCTTTGTCTTTTTCGCGTGTCAGCTTTTCACAAAGTAACCATTAAACTTCTAGAACATAACTTTAGCTGGACGAGCCTCTCACATGAGTATTCAATACCTCCGATTATTGCCGATGATGTCCACAACCTCCGCGGCAATTAAATCGACTACCTGAGCAGGTACTTGTTCTTTAATGAATTCGATAAGGAACCTAAGATATCGAAGTATTAGTTACACGAATCTAACTATGAAAGATAGTAAATGGCAAGTGAAAATGCTTTCTTCTCCATCCAACTCCTTTAAGGGAGTCGTTAAAGATGAAGTTAGGATGATTGATTGCTGACGCATGAAACTGAAGATGGCGTCGGTTTTTTATTAATTTAGCGGACATACGTTGTACAAAATATTTAGAACCTATAACTTCTATACGACAGCATTAATAATAACATTCCCACCTACAGTATTTCCTGGTTTTCTCGCCCGTACTGCATTATACTATTTATTTTCGCTAAATCGCCGCTGCAGTGACGTGAAGTCGGACCGTTTCGCTTGTTTTCGTAGAGATAGCCGTTAAAAAAAAAAAAAATCCCTGTCTGGATATCGCCCACTCGAAGGAAGAAAGACGTCGGCGAAACCATAAACCCTGACACCGCCGTCTGGCGAACAGCCGCAGAGGAAAGCGGAGGCGATCAATCTTCCACGCAGTCCATAACGAAAGAGGCGGCTATATTAAACCATTTCTTTGAACAGATAACAAAAAAAAAAAACACGACCTTGATATTATTATCAATTCGTCGCGTAGGACAAAGAAGGGAAAAATCATCGTCGAACACATTGGGCGAAAACAGCAGAAACCGGAGATCGCTGTTCCGGTGGTGGTACTGAACCGAGGCAAATTTCTAACCGATGACTTCATAGAAATTACTTGGAATTTCAGCTTTAATAAAGCAGAGGTTCTAAAAGACGTTGATCGGTACCTATGGTCGGTCCCGAGCGTATTAGAATGCGGCTCAGAAGATATTTACGTGACTGTGTTGCGATGAGTTTATGCTGAAAGTTTGAGAACTAATACTTTTTTACAGGATAATATCCTATGATATTTTATTGGGTAAATTCACCCCGACAGCCAACTGTATGGATGAAAAGATAAGACAGCGGGGTAGTCCGGTAGTTAGTTTACTGGACCGCTGATGTCGAGAGCCCCAAATTCGGTTTTCGCGCACGTCCTCTTCACCAACCGACCCAATGGATTTCACTCCAAAAGCTAAGATTTACAAAAATTCTAAATAAGGACTTCCGCTCTCGGTAGCTTCTTTAGGGCGTTAGTTTCCGGTATTACGCACCTCGCCTTCGCACGGATAATGCCCCGGCTCTCGGCCCACGTTAACGGTCGAGCACAGCACTGGATAGATACTAGCACGAGAATACGAAACCGCATAATTCCTCAGTTGTTCAGTAAATCCTTCCTAGCTGCATGTAATTTTTTTTTTTTTTAAATATAGAATATTAAAGTTAACTTTAGATTTGTATTTCGCAAGATTCCTAATGTAAACCATTCTTGTAGCTCTATATATTTGAAGAATTAAAATTTAATACCATTTTTTTTCTTTCTTGACACCTGGAATTAGCTTTCAACAGAGGAACTTGAACTTTCTTTACTCGGCCATTCCACTCCTTTTCGTACATTGGACTCGTTTCGGTTTCTCACGTGACTTATAATAAACGATGGCTTCTGCTCAGAGCGAAAACAGAAACCCCCCCTACGCGAGATTAGAATCTCTGCCTGCAATTAACGCTAGCAAAGCAAACAAGACTCCGCCAACCTCCGAGTGTTTGCGGTGAGCTAGCGTTTTTAGCGGCTAAGTGCAAGACTTTACTAGCCCCGTGTTTTAAGCGTTAACCACAGAGTTTTGCCAGCGACTCCATATTTATTAACTACGTGACTTGTCGGGGGGGGAGGAGGAGGAGGGATGTCTGGGAAGAGATGCTGCCTTCTCTCGCCAAACAGTCTGCGGAAACTCCTGTAGTGGCGCACTTTTTAGCCTACCTCGCATTCTTTTCTGGCCCAAGCGGGGCTCCGGTTCTCATTTTTAAAATGGCGCAGTACTTCAGAAGACCAGGCGTTGGTGTTTGTTTTGTTTTTCCTTAAAGTTAATACGTCATGCTTATAATCATATTCATGAAACCCGTACCAGAATAAAAATTAACAGTCGCTCGATAAACACCAGGTCGGCCACTGTCGACCACGCTATTACCCTAGCAGTGATGGCTGCCAGCAGGTCTCTAGAAATACCTGACTGGCCCCATCACACACCCGCGTCCAGGGCCGGTTAGATACGAGATTCAACGTGAATTTTTAACACTAAAACTCGCCAGAGAGCAGAACAACAACCAAAAATAGCATAAGTCTAAGTATAATTTCCTAAACCCATGAAATCTGCGCTTTACACTAGTTTCCCCAAGTAGGGGTTTTGGCCCAGCCTCGTATCCGTCGTGGCCCAGTTTATGCAGATGACGTTAAGATGTATGTTGCAACCTCGCCTGGCTACCAAGAGCTCTTCTGGCTCGTTCTGTGATCGTTGATGGCCGCCGTGGTCGATGGTTAGCTGCTCTTTCATTTTCCTGACAAAAATTAACAACGATGTTATTGCACTGGCTTATTTAAGAGCCCGAGATTTAGCACTATCCACCTCTCCGTTTGACCACAGCCTTATTGTCCAGTAAAGCGACCTCGTCAAAATCGTGATATACCACGATCGACAAGTGCACGAGGCATCTATGCCTGTTTACCAGCTCCGTTGTCTGATGACGCGTAAACTAGAAAGATATAAGCAGCCTAAAAGAAATATAATAGAGAAAGAAGCAAAGAGAAACCGACCTAAAAATCCATCATCTTTCACATGAATTTCCGTTTCGAAGTTTGTCTATTTGAGACTAAAAGAAATTAGTTGGAGTCATGTCGTCAGCATGGACCCTTTAAAAATATTTTTAATAGTCCATTGCCAATTGACATGGAAGTAAGCAGTCTTGAAAATTTTGGACAACAGATCTGATTTCTGTTTAGTCGTTGGATGATACAGTTAGTTTTTGAAATTATCCTTGCATTATTAAATGACCTCGGTTTGGTTTACAAATCAAAATCTCTAAAATTATGGGATATTGTGCCACGTGCGGTGACGTAATTTCAGCAGTTATCCAGACAAGAGCAGTTTAAGTCATTACTATAGATGTGTTACTGACAAAATTCAAATCGCATTCTTTATTAAAAAGCAAAGAGCACAAGAAAAATGGGCAAGAGGGCATCGCAATCTATCGTAAACAGACAACGAAGGTGAAATATGCAACAAAGCAATGCAGCTAATAATGGTGGTCACTGTTCACTTCTAGCGGTCAAATACCATTAGAAATCTTAGTGAACCTTTGATTATCTTCCGATACAACGAGCATTAATTAAACATATTCTCGACCTGGTCAATTATCAATAGCGATTCAAAATGAAATAGTAATATGGAAAAATCTTTAGTCAAATGAGAATAATATTCAATAATTATACAGACGTTACGATTCGGTGGCCGGTAACCCGGTGGTAGGCTATTGGACTGCCGTGGTGCGAGATCTGGGTTCGAAACGCTGCTAGAGGGCTTGGCGGAGTCTAAGCCCTTTCTCCAGACGGTCACGTGGCTGTCCTCGTAGCATTTCGGTTTCTTATAACATCTGAAGTGTAGCGTTGACTCTTGGCTGGCTTTTACCTTGACCACTGCTCGAGAGACCCCACCATACCTAAGTAACTAACTACTAGCCCGGTCACTAATACACCACATTTCCCCCGCCCTATCCCACTGTACTAAACTGTTCTTAGACCTCGAAAGTCAAAAAAGGGATTCGCCATGGAAAAGGCTGGCATGATGCAGAACGCAAATTAACGCCCCCCTCTGTCAATAAGACAACATCCGTAAGACCAGACATTAATTGGTGCTGACTTAAATAATTTAAAAAAATAATTAACGAACCTTATTTAGCTTAAACGGGCACTGAAATATGTTGTTTTACATCTGTTTCGCGGCCTCGTATCCTTCCATCTGATTTAGATCGTATAAAATAATAAAGGCTGGATTTTTCTTTTCCAGGAGAGAGAATCTACGGTCCGCATAGCAGCAGAACGTCGACAAATATCGAAACGTAAAGGTGAGACGCTCCTTAGTGAACTTAATTAGTGATTTCTATTGCCATGGAAATGCAGCAGGGTAGAGTGAATAAGGAAAATTCCCCCCCAGATTTAACGATGTATTACAGTATAGAAGCCGACATTCTGTTCTTTGCTACACAAAATACTTTCGTTTCGTCTTCGTTTTTCCTTTTTTTTCTTAATCCACCACTTTCGAATTGTACATAAGGAAGCAGCACTTTCACTTTTCACAGCTTATGTACTGTACAACGTAAATGGTATTATAATATTTTGTGTATGTGTTTTAGAGAGAGAAAAAAAGCTAAATTGGTCCAACACAAGTCCAGAACACTCGGCCAGTCACTAGAACGAGAACGATTAAAAATCAGGGCAGTATTTTCTTCTTGAGAGAGGATCCCCGGATTCCAGACTTCCGATAATTCGCTGTCATTCCCAACTGTTGGTCCGGTAGCGAGAACCTCGCCGATGGGGGCTCGCGAACATCTGAAAGGTTCAGTGGCAAGCAACTGCCGGCCAACAGGACGATCTGAATCACACAAACCTTTAGCAGTGGCAGAACTCACCGGGTCTTGTTCAAGCTGGTCATTAATGGATCTTCAGATAATAATAGTTTGCTTTATATAAAAGAGTTTTACTTAATTGCGCGGATGTTAACTGTTTTGGAACTAATCACCTCCTTTCCCCTTCACGTCAAAGCTGAAGCTAATTAATAGCTGGAAAATTCTCCAGCGTCGCCGACATCTTTGATGTGGCGACTGGCCATGACTTGTAACAATTACATTTTATATTGTAAAAATCAATTATTGAAAATAAAGTGCGGTTGTTTAAAAGCTGACAAATTAGCATCCGGAGGAAGAGATCGTGATTCCCATTAAGGAAAATGTGAAACGTTCTAAAAATATGGGAAAATACAGGCCACGACATTAGAATTACAAGTCTGTTTTGTCTACGAAAATTTTTTGCCATTCGACAACTGCTGACCCCTGGCGGACTAGATTACAGTTTAGCCTGGTATGTCGATAAACACTGAACGAAGAAACTTTACGATATCTACTTGATCAGTTGTAACAGACAAGTATACAACAAGTAAATCCTCCCAATGCTTCGAAGGTGTCCAGATCTCGAATGCTCGTATTGGAAATATTATAGTGTAACAGTTTCCTAATATGTCGTCAGCTTTTCTGTTATGAACAAACTGAATCAGACCAATGGTGTTCACAATGAAACTGTTTAATTAAATGTTAAAATTAAAATATATTTGCAGTTGTTTTTATAAATTTGTATTTTTTTTTTTCCTTTTTGCGTTTCTGTAAATATATAAATTTAAAAGCTATGTCGTTTTAATCTGTACACAGTTCAATTTTGCTAATTTTCAGGAAGCAGCGTGTTGAGAAGATGTGGCCGTCACTGATAGCAGCTGTCGGGATGAATTGGAAAAAAATTCCAGTCAAACCACTCCCAGAAATTATCCCTAAATTATTCGAAATATGTAGTTAGCACAATTAGGTACATTTAACCCAGAAATTTGGCGTTCTCGCTCGCTCGTTTTTCTGACAGGAGTGGCGCGTTTAAGATAGGTGAGAGGTATTGGACATTCCTAGTGCTAAAGCTAAGGGATGAACTTTTTTGGGGGGGTGTGGTACAATTGTTGGGGTATGTGTGTGAAGTTGCAAGTGTGTGATGGGAGCTGGGTCGGTTACACGACCGGCCGCCTCAGCTGTTTATAAGTGAGGCCTTATTTCGACCTGTATTATTTTTTTTTCGTGTTAGTGTACCTCATCCTAGCGATGAACCTAGCGAAAATTCTATAATTGCGGTAATAATGATAATAGGCGAGAGAGAAAACGGATCGGGGTTGGAGAGATGAGCAGTGGTAAGAAAGAAGAAAAAACACTTGGTCAAAAGTCAAGTGATAAGGACGACGAAGAGGAGAAAGAAGTTGAGAATACTATGTATTAGAAAAAAAAAGAACATTTTATTAAAGTATGAAATATATCGTTCTTTGAGAACAATTTCACGCAAGAGCGATTTGCTCGTTGGTCATAGCTGACTACTTTCAAAGAATCTGGTAAAACCTGTCGAGAAACACCAAGATAGTGGGCTTTTTTCTTCTTTTTCTAAGTCCACCACATAAAATAGTATAGTAAGGCCACGACGAAAACGTGTCGTTTATTCGCCGACTTTATCTCATGTATTCCTTTTTTTTGTTGTTGCTAGAACTCGTAAGATACTTTTCAGTATAATGTACATTTCTGTTCGCCTTCGTCATGACTTTAGTCTGGTTTATCTGATCGTCTACTTTAACTGATAAGCTCGATAACATCATTAATTAATTATTTACTGTTCTACTATCTGATGATAGCAAAAAAACCCCAGGATTGGATTTCTTCAGGAAATTTGTATATTGCACTAGTACTTACCTGTACATTCTAAATTAAGATATATATTTTTTTAATTTAAGATTTCCTGTTAGGAATAAATGGTAAAGGTAACACGAGAAACTTCCATAAAGGTTCGTATCTCCGTTCCGGAACCAGAGAGAGAGAGAGATTAGAAATGATGACTGCAAAAATTTCCATAGACTGATGCTAGCTTCAGTAGTAACTGTAGCTAATAGAAAGCATCGTCAGTGGCAAGTTGTGGCGGTTGGGTAGAGAAAACCTCGGCTGAAGTTTTACATCACCAAGAATTCTAAATTAAACGTATGGATGAGTGTGATCGACATCGACTGCAACTCACCTGTACTTTAAATTAGAAATTACTTCTGTAACAACTTAACTTTGTGATGACTATCGCCGGTTTCTGCCAGCAAGTTCTGTAGTAAAGGTTTTAAAAACGGTATAAGTACAATTGGTCGTTTTGATGGTGGCTGGGATAAAAGAGAGTGAGCGATGCTAATGGTCGGAGAGGTAATTGACTAGTAACGGAAGTTGATATGGATGGTGGTGGTTGGTAGTAGATCTACATGATAGTAAACCTGATCACACCAGCAACTACAGTGGTGTCATCAGTAGTAAGTAGAGGCACAGACGCAAATGGGCATTTAAAAAAAAAATATATATATATATCATGCTTGCGCTAACAGTAGATGTTTTCCCAACTAATTGCAGAATTTTGATGCCGAAAAGGATTTTCTTTAAATCTACAACAAAGAGAGTGCACACGTATACGGACAGGGCGTCTGTAAGGTCTGATTTAAACTTTCAACTTTAATAATTTTTATGTACAAATCATAGAAGCATATTAAAGCATAAATATTAGGGTTTCCATTTATGCTAATCCAATTCACACTAAAATCTTAAACTGACTTAGAATGGCGGCAGTAAAAGAAAGAGTAAGCTGTGCTTCATGCTAGCAGAATAGAAGTCCATAACAGAGATTAGAAGTGCAATGCTCGTTACTAGAAAGATGCGCCACGTAGGAACTAAATTAACAGGTGAATGAAACAATTTAAAGAAGCTGGGTCAATGATGGATGAACAGTGATTGGGTGAGGGGAGAGATAATATCAGTGACGAAACTGTGGCCGTCATCCCGGAAGCATTTGATAGGAGTTCACGGAAATCGCTGCAGCGTGCATCAGTTAAACTAAATATCCTATGATCAGCTGTACAGAAAATTCTCAAAGTGAATTTATGCTTACAAGATTAGGATAGTTCTGGAAGATGATTATCATGCAAGATTGGATTTATGTTATCAGCTCCAATAAAAATCAGCAGTTCCTTGGGGTTCAGTTGATATGTTCTGAAAAGGCATAATTTCTCATTAGTGGCAGAGTTAACTGACAACTGCTGCATTTGGGGAGAAGAAAAACCACGTGGAGTCTGGCAACATGAAAGAGGCACCAAGGGTTACTGTTTGGTGTCTTGTACAAATGGCACACGTCATTGGTTCTCCTCTGTTTTTGAAAACATTACCTTGCAACGTTGCAAAGTTTCTTTATATCCGAGCTAAGACGATTAAATTTTTCAAAGAGCATCTTTCATCACCGTGCTCCCTGCCACCTTGAGTTGAATGTGTTTGTTTGAAGTCTTCTCAGCCAAAAGGACGGGTGGAGGCGAACTAATTGCTTAGGCATCTCGTTTACCTAACGTCCGCCCCGTTAAACTACTTTCTTCAGAGTCACATTAAAGGTGTTGTTCACTTCTCAAAACCACATTCACTGGATTAACTTGGGTTAGGATCAATGCAATCCATCCAATTACTCAGAAACAACTGAATAACGTTTGGCGAAATGTTGAGGCCTAGAAATTATTTGTAATGCAGAGTATTAAAAACTATAAAATTGATGCTTCCACATGCTGTTTACTGTTTGTTTCTACGATTCATAGATCAAAAGTTATTAAAGTTTATAGTTACAGGGACTTTATAGACTCCCCCGTATATAACCGTACAACATGAATAATGTAGCAGTACTTTTATTCGGGGGAAATGATTTTTGACCAAAGAATAACAAGGTGAAAGCTAAACAATAAACAAAATTTCTGGCAGTGATTAAGAAACAAAAGACTGATTGATAGATGAGATCCAACCCTTGAATAACCCTAGACAATTTTAAAGGGCACCTGATAGTCTTCCTCCTTACTTGTTTATATGGTAGACAGGTTTCATTTTATCCGTACTCCACACGTCGACGACTGGCTTCTACGTTTCTTTCTGTCAGATTACGTCATCGCACGACTAGCAGACTCCTGCTGCTCAATGTGGGCTTGTTCCAGAACGCCAGCGGCATCTTATCGCAGCTGTTTAGCTATACAATTTGCTACACGCCAAGCCGGCTACAGATAAAGGTGCCTTTCTGCTCTTGTAGTTAGTTTAATGCGTACGCATCAGTTTCGGAATTTTCAGGTGCGTGCTAGTTTGATTAGAGAGCAAGGATGTAGACATGCAGGGGCTTTAAGGTGACTGAAGCCCGACAAAGTTTAGGAAAATAATAGAAAGTAGTTATTTGTAAATTATTATTTATTATCGCTATATGAAAACACGTGAAACAAACCCTTTTAAAGTAATTATTAAAGAGTTTTTTAAATCTCAAAACTGAACAAAAAACTCAGTTTTCTTCTTGTTACGTTGTACGAAATCAACCATTGAAAGATCACTGCAAACATAAAACAACACACACCAAGGACTCGTCTTGTTCCCATTTTAGTTCGCAGCCACATTTTGATTCGCCGAAGTGCACTGAATAAACGTTCACTTGCAGCTCTTGTGGTTGGAATCACTAGGATAAGCTTCATTACTTTGACAACTTTCTTTCTAGATGCTATTGCTCGTTTGCCGATACAGCTGAGACCACACGAACATGCATGAATGAGTGTGTCGTGCCGAGTTGAATTCAGTACTGTGAAATTTTATCGCCTCTTGAAAAACATTACCATTGTGAAGGTTATATGGCAAAACATCAGTCACTAGTGCTTCAAGTTTCTGAAGTAAGAGATATCCCTACTAGTAAAATATTAGTTTTTTAGCAAAATGCACAGCTTCAAAGTATATGCGCCTGAGATGCTTTGCCACAGTTTCCAAAGCTGCGTAGAACTTTTCGATGTTGTGGAGGAATGAGATGCACTACTTCAAGTGATGATCTCTTCAGCTTTACAAATTTCAGAATAAGTCAAAGATTCGTCTGACCCGACTGAGAGAAGGAACAGCGTTCACTCGTTTCCATGACTCGCTATCTTTCGCACATGGCTTTCATTTCGTAGTGACCGTGGAAGGTTGTCCACCATGTCAAAAAAACAACATTCTCCCCAGTTCGACGCCAAATAAAAATTGAAATTCTACATTTGACCAGATACTTCTCCTATTCTATCAGTCACCTCGTTATCTTTTGCTGCCTCCTTAGCAGCATCCAATGTTACCTGCATAGGTGGACAGTTTTTGCGATGAATATGAGTGTTTTAACTCGGGATGTCCAACTGTTGGGTACAGAATGCGATTGCCTGCCTGGTGATCCTGGGAGTATCTTCGCTTGAGGCTTTTCGAAAATGGTTTCCGTTTTGGCGATTTCTTTAACAACTTAAAGATCTCGTGTACAGTAATATGATTGTCTATCCATCGTGGTGTGGACACCTTTCATCGTGTCCTGTACTGTTAAGTTTAAAGAATGACCATAGCTGCGTGTGTAAGGAGTTTTCGGTTTCAGAACCACATGACTTAAAGCAACACCAGTTCTCACTCCAGATATGTTGCTGACTCGGTTGATACTTTGACCACTAGAATTGTCAAGTGGAAGAATTGTTAAAATTATCACCTGAGTTAACATATTTTCCATCTTGTGCAGACCAGTGAATTCTTCATTAACCTCTGGATTATCATTCACAAAGCGAAGACGGCACCATTAGTTAGGTAGTGAAGAGATCAGTTGTTTCATTCACTATTAGAGAGTACCGTATGTAGTGTCCTGCAAAATCTTCAAATCTAAAAGTTTACGAATCTCATTCTAAATAGTTAGGTGTGTGTTCTTGCGATTCATCCATTAAACTTGGAATATCTTCCGCCCGAAGTTTCAGCAGCTGTAGAAAGTTACGACGACTTTCGAAATTCTCTGAATCATAACGACCACATAGAGAAAGTCCTTGTCTAATAAGGAATTGAATGCTACTGAGAATTATCTGCATCATCTTTCTGTTTTCATTTTTCGTTTAATATGAGCTGAACTAAGAAGTTCAATTACTTTGGTGGCGCTTGGAAGAGTTTCGACCACATCAAAGGCTTGAAGATGAAAGAGTATTCTGGGGTTTTTCCTATCATTTTAATTCCATTTTTTTTTTAGTTGGAAAATTCTGGTTTCGAAAAGTGTCGTCTTTGTATGCTGTCATCGGTAAGCCACACATATCAGCTGCAATACATGGAAACATAAAAACTGTTGCTTCCTTCATCGCAATAAAGCTTTGGGAATTTACCGTACCCCTGAGAGCACAATGATTTTGTAGATTGACGAAAGACTTTATGGATAGTTCAATAAAAGGCTTCCGAAAACTATTGGAAATCTCCAACGGCCGATAGTTGGCAGTAAAACGGTCCAATCACTCACACAGTTGCTGTAGATTGGGTGGTTACAGCGTATGCAGACTGATCTGATACGGTAACGACAACCACATCTTTCTTAGGAATTTTTATTTTCTTTTTTTGAAATCCAAGATAATAATTCTTCTTTTCTTTTTTTTTTATTTTCTAAAATAAAAAATGGAAAATAAAAATTTGTAAATTAAAATGTAATATTGATATGGATATGGATTATAAGATATTTGTAAACTACAAATAATTAAATTATCTGCATAATTATTCTTTTTCTAATTATCCAAAACAACAAGTGTCCAGAAATAAATATCAAGTCACGGTAAAATATTTTAATAATTCTGATTTTTACCATTTCTAAGGAAAATCATTTTTTTTTTTGACAATTTAGATGAAATTACAATCTTCTCATTATCCTAACCACAGACTTAATTCATAGGATTCAAAATTCAGTATCCAGTCAATGTCAGATCTTTTCGGAATAATAATAATAATAGGTTCTCGTTTCTCGAACCAAAAAATACCTTTGAGGTAAATTTTAATTAATCTAAATGAAATCCTAATTATACCCTAATCCACACCTGGACCTTTAAAAAATTGCTATAAATTAACATTACAAACCCTATGAAGTAATTTTTCTGCACTTTCTGTGTAAAATGAATGTATTTGCTTGCAGTTTGTTAATAAAACCTTGAAAAATTCTCTAATATAAATTTTTGAATGCCTAATGAGGCATAGAAATAATAGATATAAATCACGTGAATATACACGTGGTATGTGCTGTGTTTCCAAATATAAAAAGAAGTTTTCTTCCCCCTTCGTTCACTTTACTTAGAACATTAGATACTTTTTTGGGGGATTAGAGTATTCACTACATCCCCAATATTTGGACGTGGGTTGTTATTGTTACATTGGATTTGTTTTCTAAATTTTAATAATATTAAAGATGATTCAGCTGCTGCTGATTAAAATGTTTCACTCTCAGTGTGTATAATTCAAAACAAGGTAATGGCCTATTAGTCACTTCAAGCTCACCTTCCAAGTGCAAAACGTTGCCTACGCCCTTGGGTGAGATAAATGTTGTATTTGTTTTCTGAAAATAACCTTTTGCAAAAGCATCGCTTAATAAACACTTTGATATAAGGAACTTACGCCTCAGTTTTGAATTTACAAAGGGGAATAAATATGAGAGAGAGAGCGAGATGGAGAGAGAGAGAGAAGAGAGAGAGAGAGAGAGAGAGAGAGAGAGAGAGAGAGAGACGTGGTTACACTCTTTGTCACGGCTGTCTTCTCTCTGTATTGACATACGCAGACAGTAGTTAGCGACACACCGTGCTCAAAAGTTCGAGAGGGTTCGCTAATTGTGGAGTGGTACCCCTGACGTGGACTTCGTGATATCCTCGATTCACGATCTCGTGCTGTCGTGATCCTCACGCTCGGTCTGTTGCCGTACGATGATACGTATACTATTTCTAGGCGCTGCCAGCCCCAGCTACGACATTGAGAATTGCTGGGAGCAAACGTTTATCCGGAGAGTTATGGCCATGACAGTGAACTTTTGACAGCTTAAAAGTAAAGAAGGGAAGAATGAAAATAAGAAAAAAAGGCATCGATGCCACATACCTAGAACTTGTCAGAAAAGCTCCCCCAAAGCTTATTTTTTAAAAAATTTTTTTATTTAAAGCAACAACAACAAAAAAAAACCTTTCTAAAAATACAGGCGAAAGTGGTAAACTGAAGAAATCCGCTAGTGTTTACAGGCTGATCACATTAATATTATCAGTCAGATTCGATGATAAAATTACTGATCATGAATTACCAGCTGGACTTAGGAAACTGTCTGTATTCTCGTATCTATACTTCGCTGACCGCTATTCGGGATTTTAAAGGTATTTTGAAGTGAGACTAGAAAATTATGCCAACACGCCATTTTGCACAACTATGACGCACAGCAGAACACTACACTGTGCATAATGGTTATTTGTTAATTCATCAACAAGAGCAGTACGTGAAGCCTTTTGTGTATTTGTTGTTGTACTTCGTCTTGTAGAGTCGACTTATGTCAAATTCTTTTTATACATCCACCGTCAGGAAACAATGGCGGTACCGTTGGCGCCTGTTAGATGCTGTAGACAGGTATTTGTATTCTAACCTGCACGACCTGTTTACTCTTGTTAAGATCGATCTATGTTGTGCTTAATTTTCATGCTCAGGAGAAACCATAGTGGAAGTATGGGATATGTGACGTACGTCCATAGAGCAAACAGCACATATATATAGGTGTACCCACGGCACACGAATCAAACCGGATGTGACCCCCCTCAGCGTTGTTTCTGTACCTTACGGCTGTTATGTTACCTACTGACAAAACATTCCACGGCATGTATATTTCTACGTATAGCTGTGGATTCTTCAAATTTTTGGCTTGATTATTAAGTACCGGAAAATAAACCCCTCTTGTAATACTTTAATTCCAAATGCCTTCTTATTTTTAAAATTTTTTTTTGGAGATGGACATCCGGGCCTCTTCGCAAATCGCTGCCGCTATCACGGAGATCTGCGGAGTTATCGGTCGTTCCACCGGAGGCTGAAAGATAAATTTCGCTTCTCTCGTCATCCGGCCCGGACGCCTACCTTTAGTAACGTGTGACAGCTCCCTTGATAAATTTCCCGCCCGGCTGTGACATCGTATATGCTGGGGGTCATTTATCAGAACGGAGAGCCCCGTCAACTTCCACCCAACACGGTCAAAGGTCAAAGGAGTTTCTGAATGTCTCTCGAAGTCAGCGATCGTTCCCGGTGGCGCCCCCCCCCGCTTTCTTTTTCTATATTTATCCATCTACTTATTTTTGGAGATGGTTTTCAATTTTCTCATAGTTTAAGTAAAACACAAGCGACAAGAACGAAACAGAGATTAACCGCAGAAACTACTGCGTATTAAAGATTAAACGCTTAAGATACCAAAACGAGGTTACACTCCCGTGATTCTTAATCTGCTAAAATTACAATTAACAAATTATTTATCCAATGAAAATATTTCTTAAACAATCAGTTATGTATATTAATAGTAAAGGTTTGGTGACTTCATTTTTTTTTTAAAAAACTCTTTTGTCGTGAAAGTAAAAAAAAAAAAATGTAGCAGTGACAGAGGGAACCTGCACAAACGTCACATATCTTAGTGTTGCACAGCTATGACGCGCACGAAATCGTTTGTTGTCTTCATAACAACAGTTCTCCGTCAATCTTCCAACGTATGTTTGGAAGGCATGAACAAATTTTAAATGCACTAAAAAACCCGTTTGAAATTTACAGTGGAGGTGAGTTGTTAAATTAAATATTTCTAGTTATAGGGTTAATTATATCTAACCTAATTTCGGTGATTCCTTACAGCTTTAATATGAAGAAACGTAGAAAGAGAGAGAGAGCAAAAGAGTGAGAAAGAATGTCAGAAAATAAGAGGGGAAGATACTAGGAGAGAAAGTAAGAGAAGACTTAAAGAGACAGTAAGGGACTAGGAGAGTAATTGAGAAACTAAAGTAAGACAGAGAGTAACAGAAAGAGAGTGAGAGAGAAAGCAAGAGGGAAAGAGAGAGTAGGGACACAGAGAGAGAGAGAGAGAGAGAGAGAGAGAGAGAGAGAGAGAGAGAGAGAGAGAGAGAGAGACGTCAGTAGAGAGAGAGAGAGTAAGGATGAAAGAGACTAAGAGAACAAATAATAAAGAGAGCTGAGGATAAGAGAGAGAGAGAGAGAGAGAGAGAGAGATGACGTCAGTAGAGAGAGAGAGAGTAAGGATGAAAGAGACTAAGAGAACAAATAATAAAGAGAGCTGAGGATAAGAGAGAGAGAGAGAGAAAGAGAGAGAGAGAGATGACGTCAGTAGAGAGAGAGGATGACGTCAGTAGAGAGAGAGTAAGGATGAAAGAGACTAAGAGAACAAATAATAAAGAGAGCTGAGGATAAGAGAGAGAGGCAGAGAGAGAGAGTAAGGATGAAAGAGACTAAGAGAAAAATAATAAAGAGAGCTGAGGATAAGAGAGAGAGAGAGAGAGAGAGAGAGAGAGAGAGACTTGCCTTTCAACAGGTGATTGATTCATTATTGTGGAAAAGAAAAATAAGAGGCTGATTTATTTTACAGAGAACTTTATAAATTCAGCTACTCAGGAAACCGGTCAATTAGACGGATGCATATCGAACAGAAGCCAATTTGGTTTAATTGTATGGAACTGAAAACATGCAAATTTTCAAACAAAACAGGCGCTGCGCCTGGCCAATGGGGGCGATTATTGAGCTAGCACGCTTTTACTTCGTTAATCGCTGTGATCCTGAACAAAACATGAAAGACAAACACAGCGTTTACGTCACAGACCTTTTAGACTCGATTAGCGGTATCCAGTGTCGCCTTGAAGCCTTTTTCTTTTTGTATAGCTCACAGGTCCGACCAGTCAAAAAAGGGGATTGGCAGATCCGCCTCTGGACCCACGAACAGGTAGAAATTTTTAATAAAAAAACTAAAAAAAGCCGTGTTCGCGGCTATGATTAACCCTTTAATTAATACAAAATATGAAAGAATTAACGGACACTTAAACGAGTAGAAAACGTGTATTCTTGTTGCTTCATTCGAATCAACGTAGCATCCGTTACTCGTGGCTGAATTTTGTCCTGAAATACCAAAGAAACATTAAAACAATGGCTTTTCTTGATGGAGGCAGCACAAAAGTATAAATTGGCCTTGTGGCGGTAAAACATCACGATTATAAAACTCATTGAAGTCTTCTCTCAGCCGAGATAATCTACATATTAAATATCAACGTCTTTTAAATTCGGAGGTTATATATATATTGTGAATTGCAGGATTAGTTAGATTTTAAGCGGATATTTTGTTTCTTTTATTTATTTATATAAAGATCAGTTCTTGGAACCGTATACACCGACTAATATTAATTGCTAGCAGTGACAGCGCCAACCGGGTTAATTAACCCCCTTAATAGATAGATATCTGTTTACCCTGGATTGGCTGGGACGGAGAGCAATCAATGAGAAGAGATAGTGTATGAGCTGAAAAAAAAAACGACTTCTTGCTTTATTCTGTATAAACCAAACTTTTAAAAGATATATCTTTTAAAAATATTCTGCAGATGATAAGAAAACAAAACGGAAAAAAAAAAAAAAGAGAGAAGAGAAGAAGACACTCGCCTAAACTGGGTTGGTCAAAGCTTCTTCTTAATTAAGCTAGAAAACCGAATTTTCTTTTTCTGTAAAAGCAACAAGAAATAGCTCGAGTCCTCTCTTTCCAGACAGCTGTGCTGAATTTCGGTAGATCCCATCTAAGCAGCCGTGAAAACGTTTCTACTACTTAGTCAATTTTTAGCAACAAAATAAAAAAAACACACACCGAGAAAAACCGAAACCAAGACGAAATAATGTTAGGTATCCAGGTTTATAAAAAAACACACACAAACAAAACGTTTAATTTCTCTTGCCCAATCGGTATTTTACTTTCTGTAGTCAAAGCCATCTGCGCTTCCATAGAATAACATCTTTAAGAAAGTGACTTATTTAAAATATGATCGACATTCAGTGGAGGTGGGAAAGAAAGATTTGGCCAGACTGCTCTCCTCTCCCGGGTTCCTTTGCCTCTGAGACAAAATGCAGTCCACCGAACGTTTTGTTCTTAATCATCTCCATATTTTTTATTCCTTGTTTTAACGGCTGAACTTATGATCGCCAAGAAAAAAAAATCACTTTTACGTCGTCATGAAACGCATAAAACATATTAAGTTCTGTCAGTTCTCCGTGTACAATAGCACCAAATTCTAACCCTCGCACCTGTAGCATTTCAGAAAGTAAAGATGCCGACGGATCATCTCCAAGGCAACTGCGTTTCATCTGACCAGGCGTTAGTCTAGAAATATAAAACCAAGTTAAGTTACCAATTTTATGCGCTGTTTTTTGTTTCTCTCTGCAATAAAGATAAGCTTTATATTATTATTATTATTCGTCGTTAATGGCGATACTGAAATAGCGAACTGTGTCGTAAGCAAAGAGATGAACCAAAAACAAATGCTTTTTAACGTCGCAATAAAACGATGAAGAGGTTTGAAAATTTTGCGTTCGCAGATTAGGCGAACTGCTACCCCCACTTCATGTTGCCAAGTAATTTCTTTTTCCAGAGTTGAGAAAAGAGGAGGAGAAGTTGTGGGGGGGGAGAGAGATCGACTGCTTTCTGATGATGGTTCATACAGCCACAGTCGACCGGAAAAGATCCGCAGGTCTTCAGACTGTAAAAATTACGCTCTGGTTTCAACAGATAACAGCTGTCTCCACATTGGCCTCCGAGTGCAGACAGTATTTCGGATCCATCTTTGCGGTGAAGCCGATAACGTTACAAATTGTACTTTAAATAAAAGTTCTTATATCCTTAATAGCCCCTCAATAAAAAAAAAAAAATATATATATATGCAGCACTAATTTTCCAAATATTTGGTATAAAAGCCAAATTCCTCCCGCATCCCTCACGAGTAAAAGACACCAGATTTTTTTTTTAATTATTATTATCGCATTGATTAATTCTAAGGAATGGTCTAGACCAAGGTGTCTTGTGGGCGTCACACTTACCCACCTCTTCGTTTTAAGATGTTTTGTCGGAGAAATGATACAACTCTTTGTTAGGCAGGAACGCAGAAGACCTGGGCCATGTTTAAAGGTACGGATCCGCTCCACACGCGGAAGTTCTTCGTCCCTTCTTTCTACCGCTTTGGAGAAACTCGTTTTACCCGGATCGATGCTCTGGGAGTTAATTCCGCCGGGGTAAACTGGGAAATTCGCGTGGGTGGATATTCAGAAGAGAGACGACGAAAACACTTGGTGGCACACAGGATTAAAGCTGTCGGGCGCTATCATAAGCTTGCGATCGATATAAGGCTGGCACTGATCTTAAAAAAAAAATCATTCGCGTATATCAAACAGCAATTGTTCAACAAGATACTGGATTTTAAAAAGACAAGACAAAGATATGTCGTTTATTTTTAGGAGAGTGTGGCTGTATGTCAGGCGAGTACGATACGCGAAGGTGGAGCATCGTTTTTTAGATTTGATAAAAACTTTCAAATTTAAACCTTTAATGAAAATTAAATATATATATATATATTTTTTTTTTAAAAATTACCAAACGAAAAACGTCTGCATGGCTTAAGCAAAATATTGGACAAAATAGCACCTTTAATTCAACTTTAATTACTGGTGTAAAGAAAATAGAGACCGTCTTTATGCGGAATTTACATGGCATTTACTAGCTTTCATACTGAAGTCGTGTAACTGTCATGTACATATGGACTTGAATCTTCATTATATAATAATCAGACCTCGTAACGGAAGATGCCCATTCAAAGATTACACGAGAACACCTAGGTGCGTACAGGAGCTGCTTGGAACTTTATATCAGTCACTAAAGATAAAACAATCATGACGTTTTGTCTAGTAAAATAAGTACACAATATACACTATCATTCAAAATTATAAGCATGCCATAAGTAAGCACTGATATCTGCTTTCATAAAATTTTATTATTATATTAAAAAAGCATTATTTTTGAGAAAACAATTTTAAAATCTAATAAATCGTGTATCAGAACATGTATGAACCATTAACCGTGACGTCATTACCACTTCAAGCCTTTCACATAATCATTGACCAGCAAGTTATTTCAACGAATATTAAATTTAATTCATATCGAGAGAGTGATGATATCGTTTCCTTTTACTAATTTAAATAATTGCTAGCTAATTTTATGTTGTTTTTTTTTATAAATGTTAACATACCTCATCACTGGTGAGTGCTATCGCTTTGTTTGGAAAGTAAAAATAACACTCAAAAATTAAATTCCATATAGAACAAGGTTGCTTATTTTTGCCTTTGCTCCTAATAGAAAATTGTGGATGGAGTTGAAGTTATACGGTGTGGAGCACGAACAATTAGCAGCTAGAGAGCCCTCTCTTAGAAATGGTAACAAACAAGAAAAGGTAACTCGAGTTGGCTGAATACCACCAGAAAAACACCTTGGAGTCGTGATGCAATAACGTATCGCTATCGGATGATTTCAGATTTTGAATATTGGTTTTACGTGACGAAATTTTGATAGAAGAAACACTGCAAAAATAGTATAAGAACTGCTTTTGCTCTACAATTAAGCATTGTGTTGGAAATGTGAAGAGTAGTGGTGGTTGCTTTGCTGATTATTTGACAGGTGAACGAATAAAGGCTGTTGGAATTCTTGCGAAAGGGTTAATATTGCAATATTATGCAACTACATAAACTCTTTCAGGGCTTCGTTTGATAGGTGAGTAGTTTATACTGCATCAACATAATTGTTTAAAACACAGTGCAAAGGTCGGAACGCGATACCTTGCTAGAAAAGAATCGGTAAACCATGGTTCGGCATTCTTAACCTCTAGATATGATCTCGATTAAACTCGTCGGCTGTGGAACTTAATGCAAGAAAAACGGAGCTTAACTGCTAGGAAACATCCTGAAAATCACCGAACGGGACGTACAGCGAGTATTCACAGGAACTGTGGCTTTTTGATGAAGACAAAACTTTGAAGTGATGATACCATCACAATTAATGGTTCGTTTTGAGATATGGTTCACCTGATTTTTTTATAAACTTTTATTAAAATGAATTACAATGAACAATAAAGTGATTTAAAAAAATCAGCCAGAAGTGCTTTTTATGTCGTAAGCTCATAATTTTGAACGCCAGTGTAGTTACGCTAAAAATAATAATGTATACTGTGAAAAAAAAAATGTGATTACTTATCACATGATATCATTTAAATGGCGGCAGTCAAAATTACCAGGTTAAGGGAGACATTTCAAATGATAAAAATACATTTTATTTTTGGCGGTATACCACTATTTCATGCGAGAAATTAGAATAATTTTAACAATAACAGACGGTGTTTTTTCCTGTATTACTTTGTTATCGCCAGACTCCGTTCGCGAAAGCATAATAGACTTTCAGGATTTGTCCCCCCCTCTGCTCCCTTAGGGATTCTTTGCCAACACTTAATTTGGAAATCGAGCCCTCGACGACTTGACTGCCGCCAACCATTAAATATCTTTGCATTTTTATTATTTTTTCTTAAAGTTTTGACACCATATTTGGTGTAAAGTAAAAAAAGAAAAAAGAAGAAGAAGAAGAAGAAGTTTAGAAGGAGAATTTCTGGAACACCATTGGTGTGCTCCCAGCGGGATCTGTGGAAGAGGTGGAGGATGGTATGATCCAACATCGCAGTTAATTGAGAGAAAGACTGCAAAATTTAAATGACCATCTCGTGGGCTGCTATAAAATACAGTAAGACTGTGCGTGAGGGGCGTGGCTGCTTCCATCAAGCTATATTCAACTTACCCAGGCTTTAATACTCGAAAGCGTTTCCTGCTTTCTCTTATTATACAAATTCATGCCCTCAGTGTAACGCTTCCATAATGGTAATAACAATATTCTCAATTGAATGCTATATAGAAACACAATCTATGTGTAAACTTAAAAGACTAATAACTATGTATTAGTAAAGTGTGTCTCGGACTATCAAATGTCTATTTTTTGATGATGATAATTGAATTGTTTATGAATATCGTCAACCTCCTTCACGTGACAAAACAATGAATAAAAGCCAATATGATTTTTAAAAATTATCAATTTTTTTTTTGCACGGTTTGTAATCATTATTTAAAAATTTAAGTTTTATTTACATTTCTTGTGATTACAAAGACACGAACTTAGCCTCCAGAAAATCTATATAATCACAGGAATTCTCTTAGAAAAAGCAGTGTTTACCTATTTAATTATGAAAATAAAAATCAAGCCTTTTAATCGTAAATGTGTGATATATATAATTTGAATGTTTTTCGTTTCTTTAATGGGATTCAGTAATTATTTTATGTATGATTCTGTTTGTTATCGTAGAGTGAAAACCGGAAAGTTACTCTTAGATCAATGGGCAAAATCTTATATATACTGATATATTATTGATAATCAAACTCTACAAGATTCGTTCGCCATTCAGCACTAATAGAGACACTAAGTGCTGGTCACGGTAGGTCGACTTGCTTTCTTTTGCCTACTTAAAAGCAGGGCCGCATTAAGACTTCCAAAGGTCCGGACTATAGTATTATCGGTGGGGGTGGGACTCCTTCGTTGACTAATATTCCTCCCACATCTATTCAGAGTGCAGTTTGGGCTCTCAAGACTGGCATTAATCAACTCTGTTGTATATGTTCCACAGAAATCTGAATGGGATTATCCATATCGACGATTTTAGAATAAAATCAATACAAACGGAAATAAAGAGTATTTAAAGGGTTGTGCCAAGTTTTGTTTTGTTTTCAATGGATGTAGAGAAGTCGTCAACCACAGTCCAGTTTCTTGCAGCAGGGTCTGGCCACTAGTTTCTCATCAAGGAGATAAATTCAGACTTCACTGAATATCACGAAATTAGTAGTTACTATCCGTTATTATCACCGCATCAGAATAAAATTAGCTTTGCAGATATGATCTCTCCCCCCACCTTATACATAGAAACCGGGTTTAACGTGTATGACGTCTTCTGTTTGCCATTCTTACGGTAAACCTGATTAAAAGCAACACGAACGAGGAACAGAAGCGGCATTTCCCTTCTCGAAGATCTGGTGACTACATGTATAAACTTGGAAATAAACACATCACCTTTACAGTAGCGTCAAAGATGTAGTAACTTTCATAAATCTACATTTCTCTTACTTTTCTAAAACTGATACTATTCCAATTAACTCCGAAAATAATGAAACTTTCCCCGTATTTTCCCATAAAATAAACGAAAGTTACTTCCCAACAGTTATCAACTGAGTTTCCCAGCCATTTCCTTTCTCTATTTTTTGTTTTTCTTTAAACATTTTTCTTGCTAATGTTCTTAAACACCCACAGAATTGTGTTTCTTTGTTTTATCGTTCATTAACCAAAAATTAAATTTAAATTTAAAATAAAAATTTTTTTTACGCCTCGGCTATTACATAACATTAAAGATAAATTTATTTTTAATGTGCTTGTAAATGCCATGTAAAGTTTGCCTTTAGACGAGAAGTCTTGCTTTAAAGTCCATCTTTACACGGCATTTACATGGCGTTTGCTATCATTAGTATCTGGTGTAGTCTAATTACCACGTAAAGATGGTTTTGTTTTTGTTTATATTGCGATCATTAAAAACAAGTAAAAGATAATTCTGAACGCGAACAATTTAATCAGTAAAGACCATTGAATGTGATATAAGGATGGACTTTACTTATTATTTTACCGAGCTTATGAACATGCGATTTTGTCCAGTGTTGACGTTTTAAATGCAAACCAGACAAAAGAACGTTAATATCTTTTTATATATATAAATATAAAGCGCATTCCCTAGAAAAATATAGATAGATATTTTATGACAGACCTGGGTATTTATTACTCTACATTCTCATAGTCTGTCCTATGTACTTTAAATTAGCTTTGGCGTAGTAGCGTTACTCTTCTGAAGATCGATCGTGTTAGAGGTCGTGCCAAAGATTTGCTGAACGTGTATGACATCTTCATCTACATCGTAGCTCTTAGAAATCTCTTCTATACTTTTTGCAACGCTATTTTAACATAGATTCTGTGAATTAAGCTGGTGTAAAATGAAATGATTTTGTAAAATGCTTATTCAACATTCTAACCAAGCCTCCATTTATTTACAGGAGTTGACATCAGACTTCAGTAATCTTTACAAAAACAGTCGGATAAAATATTTATTAGGAGTGACCGAGGTTATTTGCCACAGAGCCACTGACTCTTAATTAAACCCTTGACAATCATCTGGTCAAAGCGATTAACGTCGATTATCGCTTATCAACATGTTTAATTAGGAATTATGTTGTAATAACTAGCTCCGGTCTATCCCTCACAATTAGCCATAATTTTAACACTCGTTATAAAATCTTTGTGCATAACTTTATTATTTTGGGGGTTTGGGGGAATGTTTTGCAAATATTGTCAACAGAATGGATTTATGTTGAAAGTTGTTATTAATCCCATACTGTTTTGTACTAAAAACCAGATCGTATATTAATAGTGAGATGTTGTCATATCGATACCTGACGGACTGACAACATTTGGTCATTGAATTCCTCTCACTCTATTAAAAACCATCAATTTGAACAACTATGAGGCCCATTTTCTGGGGGGGGGTGATGAAAAATATCAAGGTCAGATTTGCAGAAATTCTTTTGAAATCTATGATCCGGTAAGTCATTATCAACATCTACGGATTAATCTGTCAGCCTATTAAAAGAATTTAGTGTTTGTTTAAATAATACATTTTTCTTCGTTGTTGTTATTTAAAATCCTGAATATAATTGCATCTTTTTTGAACTACAGTTGTCCCCCGGTATTCGCGGGGGGTTACGTTCCTAGAGCACCCGCGAATACTGGACGTGGTCCATAAAAATGCCTATAAACGTCAAAATATAATAAAAAAATATAAGTAAATATATAATAATAATTTAATAAAAAATACAACACTCAGCAAAACACTCGAGATAGCTACACGCGGTAAACTGGGATGATGAGGGGCTGCTGAGCTGCATCTGCCTGACACAGCGTCTCGTGGACAGCAGCCAATCAGCAGCAAGGAGAAATGAATAACGCTCTCTGATTGGCTACTTTCAAACCTCCAGCCAATAGCGTTTATTTTATATTGGTATTTTGCTGAATTTACGTTAGTATTTATATTACAAAATTACTAAATTATATTGTTATTAATAATTTAGAGTGAAAAAATGTATATTGCCACGAAAAAAGCGATAAAAAAATCGCGGAAGATATTTGCGATTCCGCGAATATGCGGGGGTTTCCACGAACAATTATTAGTTAGGTTCTAAGGAAAATTCCGCGAATAACCGGGACCGCGATTACGCGGGGGGTCGCCTGTATTACGTTATTTTATTAACGGAAACAGTTTATGAAAACATAATCAGAACAGCAGACTTGGCGTTTCTAACTAAAAAAATATGCATAATAATGTGAGTAAGCCACCATGAGTATTTATACTAGTATTTATTATAGAGAACGATGTACCATGGATAGAAAATGCGTGTGGTCAAACCAAACGCAAGTTCGTACTGTACATGGGCGGCCGCTAGAAGTTTGCCCACGCCTGTAAGTTGATGTGCGTCCAAGGATCAGATTAAGATTCGACCGCATGGTATCCCGCGGATAAAAGCTTTCTCTCGTTTCTAAGCTCCCAGTCCAGTGCTGTTCTCTGCGGAGCCAGGTTTATCTTCACGACACCGACTGACCCCGTCAGCTAGTCGTTTCTAAAAATAATGGTCCGTAATAATTTTATTATACCCAACAGCAATCAGATAACCTTTAAAAGAGAGCAAATCGGATTTCTCTCCCCTTATCAAATGGCCACCCGCTCTGACGCAGCATGAGAGTGACAGAGTGAAGGCGCGCGCCCGCAGAGAACCCACTCAATCCCAACTTTTCATTCACAGAGCGCTGCACGGTTGCCCCCCCTTCTTCTTCTTCTTTTTTTTTTTTATCAGAACCAGATCTGATTATTTCGATTGTAGTTGGGTTTGGGAAATTTCCAAGGCAACCATCTAGTCTCGGACCCTCTGTAGTCTGCTTGATGAAGAATACACCTGGCAAAAACAAAAACGAAAAAAAAAAAACAAAACAAAAATGCCAATTCCAGATGATATAGCCAAGGTTTCCAGTCACTGACGCCTGTCACTCACCGGTGTCCTAACGAGATTGTTGCTCTTCGTTAAGATGCTCCGTGTATACACCGACCAGCCGGTGTACCTTTAAGAAACACATCTAGAGGGGGGGGGTAAAAATTCCTTTCCGGATCCTGGGTGTCAGCATCTGTTTTTATTTTACCTTCTCGGCAGACGACGACTGGTGCTGTTGCAGGAAGAAAAAACAAGCGCCGCGTTCTCATCATTTGAACAAAAGAAGTTCTGCGATCTTCTCTTCTCTAAATTCTTTGGAAAACTGAACATTCCTGGAGGACTGCAGACTATTCAATATCGAGGAGCGGACTAAATGAGTCGAACATGGTAAAAATCCAACAAAAAGAATATTTACATGTTTACTAGAATTTCATGCGATTTAATTTGCTTTGGTAAATATATTCGAGTAATGTAAAATAAGGAATTTCTCTCTTGTTGTTTTGTTCATAACAGCTCCAGCTTGCTTCGGCCAGATCGAAGTATGGCCCGCGTGAAGCTAAGAGAGAAGAAATCGTATTTCTGTGACCATCATTCCCCCCTACTTCACCACGCGCTTACAGTACAGTGTTGTTGTACGCCGAAAATTCAAATGAATGCTGCTTTTACCTATTCGTTCTCTTCGAGACCGCGATGGCGCCGTCAGCGATTGGTGAGGATGGAATTCAGTATGCGTAACAACTCGCGTTAGCTTTGTGAAAATTGCAGCTGGACTCCGGTTAAAAGAGGGAATTATTTGGGATTTTACTTTGGACAACTCGAATTCTGACTTTGGCAAGAATGACAGTTTATTCCTCTTCCGTTGGCCAAACAGGGGCCACGAGTAGCGACAGCGTCTTCTGACACTCGGCCCATATGATCGCAATCTTAGTAATGATTTTATTGCAGCTACTACTTCTACTATTTACTAGTGCTACCAGTTTACTAATTCTACCATAGCGTTATTGCTAGAGCTGCCATCACGATACAGCTGCTGATATTATTCGTCAGTTAGCAAGGAACAGTCTTGAGGTTTTGTCCATTTTATTTAGTAGATTCAAGAGATTCTTACTATGTTTCACATTGGCAGCCATTAGATGTTCTTAGAAAGCTTTCTAACTCTGACTTTTCAATCTACTGGTTTTATTTACCTGCCCCGCGAAGCTATACCTTTAATAAAGCCTGGACTTCCTGGATCTTTATTTTTTTAAAGTAATTTCCTTCGCTGCCATTCTTTGTAACTTGAAACTGTTTTTATTTTTCTCTCCTAATGTCCAAGAAACCATTTTTCATTCCTCCACCAAACACCTCTTTTACACTTTCTTTCTGTAGTTATTAAGGTGAGTAGGTGATTCGTACACATTACGGTAGCCATCAAAATTAATAGCGATTTTTGCGAGTTCTGCGAGAATCTCCTAAAGCCTCACGCGTGAAAGAATTAATTAAAAGGTTCGTGCATAGCTTCCACGTCTGCTATTGCGCAAACACCTCGCGGAGAACCACGACAGGGCAGATAACTCATCGCGCCTCTAGTCCAGCCTCGTTTTGAAACTTTCTTCTTTTTTTTTTCCCGCGCAAATGTAATTTTAGATAATTTTTTTTTTTTTAAATGTACAAGTGTAACTTTAAAATTGGCGATGATGAACAGCGCTTGTCAGACTTGTGCGAAACAGTCGGATTTTTTATTAGTGTTTCCTAAATTTTATTGCCAGCCGCAGGTCCCGCTGCCGCTCTAATTGAAACGTTCTTGTCGTCAAGCGACTTGATTGTCTGCACGATCGGGGAAGGACGGACGAAACCTGCTGCTGCTGCGTTCCACCTCCGGCTATTTCTGCTTGGCAGCCCGATGCGGCGGCGGCCGTATAGGGATTTCAGTTTCAGTTTGAAACAATTAACTGTTACTATGACGACGATGGAGATTACCGAACCGACGGGAAATTTTATTTAGAGCTGAGAGAAGCGAAAAAAAAAAAAAGAAACGTCCTGGTGGATCACTTTGATTAGCTTTGCCTAATTATCTCTGTCCTTTTACCGATCACCACGGTCCTGGGGAGCTTGGATCAGGTCGGTCGTCACTTAGACTAGTGGTTTTATCTCGACACGCACGCACGTGCAAAGAGAGAGACAGAGAGAGAGAGAGACGTCAGTGCGGGGAGAGGGAGGGAGAGAGAGCAAGAGAGAGAGATAGAGAGAGAGAGAGAGAGAGAGAGAGAGAGAGAGAGAGAGCAAGAGAGAGAGAGAGCAAGAGAGAGAGAGAGAGAGAGAAAGAGAGCAAGAGAGAGAGAGAGAGAGAGAGAGAGAGAGCAAGAGAGAGAGAGCAAGAGAGAGCAAGAGAGAGAGATAGAGAGAGAGAGAGAGAGAGAGATACGACGTCAGTGCGGGGAGAGGGAGGGAGAGAGAGAGAGAGAGAGAGGAGAGAGAGAGAGAGAGAGAGAGAGAGAGAGAGAGATTATTTAACTAATTTATTAAGGACTTTGCAATGAAAACTAAACTGGACGGAGTGAACCGCCCTCTGATAATGAAGAGGGTTCTTGCAAGACGTCGACTTTTTAAATTTATCACCATTTACAAAAGACTTTTGAAATTAATTGCTTATTTGTCCGCCTATGGGCGCTGGTGAACCGGACACCGGCGCGCGAGCAATGGATACCTAACGCCAATTGGAACGATCGCTTGATCAGCCGCCGTCCGCCCCAGCGGAAAGCGAATAAAGCGCGCAGATATATAATCTAAAAGGTACGAAAGTCTGTCACTTTACTCTCTCAGTATAGTCGGAAAGATTTTAAAACTTGCAGACACGCTGATTAAATATAATACCTCCCCAAACAACGAGGCTGCTAATTCTGTATTAAAAAATAGCATGAATTGAAGTCTTTCGCTATTTCGGTCGGCCGCTGAAACGCAAATTTTTTTTTAATACATATATACCACAGACAGTATTGTTGAAGAAACAAAATTTCCCCTCTATGTAAGGTCTGCTATCGTTCGTGCTTAGTATCGTTAAAATGTTTTTGTGTTTGCCATAAAAAAATCAAGTAAACGAAACGTTTTGTCTAGCACAGGCACACAGACCATCATCTGTGAGAACGTCTCGCTAACCCTGACATCCCGTTCGCGGTATACTCGTCTAGAAGTGACGTCATGTGCAAGCTAAGTAAACCTCACGGAAAATCTCTGATACGAGAAAGGGGGGGCAGTATCAACGATCGTTATAAACAATCGAGAAACCTCTGTCCGTCATTGGTTGAGCCAAACGCAGTTTGGTTGCTCCTCTCTCTCTCTCTCTCTCTCTCTCTCCATCTCTCTCTATATATACTAACGTCATCTCTCTCTCTATATATATATATATACTAATGTCATCTCTCTCTATATATACTAACGTCATCTCTCTCTCTCTCTCTCTCCTCTCTCTCTCCTCTCTCTCTCTCTCTCTGTGTGCAAGAGAGTGATCTCTGACCATCCTGGACGGAGTAGATTATTAGTTCCTGACAGCGCCACAGCGTACCTGAAAAACGAGCTGTCCGGAAGGAAGGTAGGAGGAGCCCGATCATCACACGAAGCACAGACAGGCAGGGATCTTCTTCCTCCAAAGGAATCCCATAGGAAAATCAACCAGTCAATCCACAACCTGGTGCCTCTGCCACCCTTCCGAAGTCTAAACGTTCTAAGGGTGAAGGACATGGAATAGTTCACTGTTCCTGCGAGTTGAACTATGAGCTGAAAATGAGCAGTGTACATTATTTTATTGTTGCTTGTTTACCAATTACATCCGATTCAATGTTCAGATGATTACGTTCCTGTGCCCCTCAGCCATTATGTGCACACAAAACATAATTGTGATACTAAACTTCCGAATGCTTTGTTTTCTTAGATCTAATTACATTGAGGGCAACAAAGAAAACAGTAACCAGGCAATTTCCACCACGGAACGATATGGTTCCTTGTTGTGGCGGGTGCATTTTTTAAACATTTCTCTCAGGTTAATCGGTGAAACGGCTTCAATGTTCTTTAAAAACGTGCGACGGGGCTGCGCTATTTATTAGCGCTGTCACAAGGAGCCAGCTGTACTGAGCTGTCGTTTTCTAAACGCCCCCTAGAAACAGAAGAGCTATTTTACCGAATTCCGTGGTTGTGGAGTTTCCTATATACGCGCCGTGATTTTCCACTTGATGAAACCTACAAGTCCGAAGTCGTATATTGTATCGGGTTTGTGGAGGTGAAAGGGTTAGTGATATCCCCGTGCGGCACGGTAGTTCAGTGGTTAGCCTAATTGGTGAAGGCCCAAATTCGAATCTCAGGTGAGGGGGGGACCTGATCAGTTTAGGGTACCTGTCATATCTACTGTTTGTTGTGGATAACCATGAAGAGCTGAATGGTAGCTTTCGGATTGGAAGATGCCAACATTCAGATATATTTTTTAAAAGAGAGAGAGACACACACACACATCAGTATATTTGTATATTTATAAACGTATTGGCTGGAAGTAAATCAAATATGTATTCATTTTAATATTCGGATTATCCAGTAGCGTAGCAACTAAAGAATGTAACAAATTAATAAACAAGATAAATGTATTTGCTTATTTGAGGAGGAGTTTTCTCATAATAATAATAATAATAAAAAAAAACTATATTTTGCGTTCTAATATCCAGATGTACTGGCAGCAGGGTTGTGATGCTGCTGTCGGCAGGGATTTTTTCCCGTTCTATTATTTGAGAATAATAGGGCTTTGTTTTCGTATTAGACGGCATTTGAAAGACCTCATCGATTAGTATATGACCGATCTGCTGCTGCTGCAGAAGGCACCTGTAGCTTCCCATCGCGGCACAGAAACAGCCTCATCGCGAAAATACACGATTTTTCCGCACACTTGGAAAATTGATTGACGAGCACCAGCAGTGGTGGGATGGAGAGAGAGAGAGAGAGAGAGAGAGAGGAGAGAGAGAGAGAGAGAGTCTGAAAGTATCTGACACGTCCTTCCTTGCGCGTGAGACTGAATAGCAATAATACGATGGCACCTGCTCGAAATCTGCCAGCTTTTCGGCGTTCTTAGTTACTCACCATAGCAATAAAACGCCAACTCACCATATCTCGTTCGCCCAGGTGTGAGGTGTGGCTAGAACCACCCCCCCCTAGTTACTGATGCGGCACAGACGAGTAAAATCCATCTTTACATTGAATTTAATGGTGATTTAACAACAAATATGGACTTTACATTAGATTTACCGTAACAACAACAAAAAAGCTACCCAAACACAAGATCAAGTAATAAAGAGAATTAATACGCGGTTTACCGAAACACTAAAGACGAGTTTTCTTCAGCAGCTTTACTTTTTGATGTCGGTGTTAATCTCCCAGCCTTCAGTTATTATGCAAATTAACGACAGGATCCTATATTTTAATTAATTAATCACGTGTGTGTGTGTGTAATGATTACTTGCAATTTTTCCCCCTTAGATTTGGTTTAAGTAATTTAGAGAAGATATTTTATTAAATCAAATCCTGTCCATAAATACACCATACAGGCAGATAGGAATTTCCTGTAGACAGGTGATATTTATGCATGAGTCTAAAATAAATAGATTGACCTAACATTATAAATCAGATGGCGATTTTAGGGAGAGGTTGCTGATATCCTTTGCTCTCTTTTGAAAACATCATCTGTTAGTTTTAGAATCAATTTACTACTACTAATAATAATGATAGAGATGATAATGATAATGCTAGAAGGTCATTTAATATAATTGGACGAAATACGTGCGGTAAGAGAGCTGATGATGTGCGCCAGTCACCATAACTCTTGGAGTTCGTTGATTGACTGACTTTGGTATAAATCACATCTGTCTCCGTTGCCGGACGAGCCAAGCAACCCAGGACACGACACCTGGAGATGACGCTACTCTGCTTTCCAGATCAGCCTTCGAGGAGAGATGGTGGCAGGAAAAGCCGTGCAGCGTTTGTTTTGTAAAAGCAGTACAAAGTAAACACGCGAAAGTCGCAAGAAGGGCGAGGACGGGGGGGGGGCCTTATGGCGCTCGGATGGAGACGAGGAAACGGAATACTCGGAAAACAGGTGCTTCCTCGCTATTGGAAAAAATAAACTCTAAGGACAACAAACTTCTATCACAGTCCGTTTCGGGTGTCGAGATGAGGTGGCGGGTGTTCCGGCAGCTACACGAGAAGATACCTGATTGTTTAAAAAGAAGGAGAAGGGGAAATCAGAAAACCCCTATTTCCGGAGAGGAGCGAGTCAGGAGGAATAAACGCCTTTTATTTTCGCAGTGATTCAGACTAAGAGAAAGGTTTGGCAGATTTCAGTCGTTGTTAGAGAATCGCACCTGTTTTTAAATTAATACGGTATCTTTCCAGGTGTTTTAGAATCATGCTTATAAAATAATGAACCGTCACTCTTCAGCACCAAAAAAAAAAGTTTGGTTTTAAGTATAAAGCGTCCATCTAGTTCGAGTATTTCGTTCGGAGTAAAGCAAACGCCTCCCTGCCTTACTCCACGATTCGGCAGCCGCTTTCACGAAGCAAAGGACTCGGGTCGTCTGTCCAAAGCGAAACAGCGCAGACCCTTAGCTTGTCCTCGGCAGAGCCCGAAGATGCGGTTTCGGTAAAAGATGTCGCCAGGGTTAGTCGTTCGTAAACATTTCACGTGTGAAGAGTGCCGTGCTGCAGCTGCCAGAACCGACCGGAGGACGACGACGACTGCCAGCCACAAGTAAAGAAGTCTCGGTTTTGTTGCTTAAGTCTTTTGCTTGCTCATAGGCTGAACGAGTTGGGCGGCAATCGAAGGGTCCTAATACGACGAAGAGTACTGATCTATTTGAAAGGGCGGCAATCGAAGGTATCCTAATACGAGGAAGAGTACTGATCTATTTGAAAGTGTTTAGCATAGCAATTGGAATAGGCCTGGCTAAACGATTAAAGATATTAGATCAATCAAATTTGAATTTTTCTTACGTTCAAGAGGAGATCTAATATATCATTTAAAAAACACTTAGGTGTTTTTGAGTGAGAGGACAAAGGCCAAATATTTATGGACTATCTACAGTCACTAATTAGTGGGGGGATCGTTAAAGATGAGTACTGACTCCAGAAGGGTTAATGGGTGAAATAAATCACCGACAAGTATAGTTAATAGTAGTAATTAACTTAAGAATCCTGATGATGGTTTTCCTCTTAGGCCACGATCTCTTCCTGTTTTCGTATTACTACTAAAAGTAAAATAAAAATATTTAAATTCTCTCGCCGAGATTAAGTAATCCCTGGAGCTCATTCAAATTTTGGAAAGGAAACCAGACGCCACGAAGCTAAAATACATCAAAATGAATGTTTTTGGTTAGATGTAGACTGTCAGGAACCCAAATTTTGATACAATGTAAAAGACGTACATGAGAAACACTGGATAATGGCGTAATTAGAATATTTAAATAATAACGACAACAAACCATGAAAGTTACATTAAATTCAATAAAGTACATTACTGACGCAAAATTAAAGCGTCTACATTTCCAAAATTGCACATGTTCTTCCTTTTCTTTAGATAATTATTAATTGATGCAAACCTAACCTTATAACGAAGGCTTGTCAAAACCTGAACTTTTATGTTGACAATTTTTTTGTTAATCCGCCTCTTGCCCTAAATTAAACGTGTCAAATTTTCTTATTCTAATAACCCTACCATAGTTATTACTCGAAGATCAAGTATTTCAACAATTTATAGACGTGTCGGGTCAGTTTCTCAGATACAATTCATGATTAATAATTTTTGCTGAAAAATTACTCCATCACAGAAAAGACTTGCATAGGTGACTATTTCTATACATGGAAAAGTAATAAAGAAATTCAGAAATTTCCAGAAATTTTTAGATTAAAGAAATGTTCTGACACTTTCCAGAGCAAAAAAAAAAAAAAAAAAATATCAGGAATCATCTAGAATATAATGAAAAGTTCTAAAATATTTTCAATGTTGCATATTTTTTATTCTTGAAGATAACACTTATTCACTTCCAGACTATCATTTCCCCTGTATTTGATGTTAGTTTTACAATTTTTTAAAATCAGATAAAGAGGAAGAGAAGTTTCTTTGCCGAACAGTTGTTGTGGATTTAAATCGAAACTTTGTGTCTAACAAGAACAAACAATGGAAATTACTGAGTGAGCAGAATTGACTGTCTGAGACTATAAACAGGAAATTAGATTATTTACTTCCCGTTTCAATTTTTTTCCTTTCAAACACATTTAAAGGGGGAAAAAAGATAATTAAACTGCATTATTAAAACAATATTTGAGCACGATTACTGAAAAAAACGATCACGTGATTTCAAACGACTCAAGATGAGTTATTTCCCATGTAAATATTATTATTATTTTAAAATTTATTTATTAATTATGGCGTCTTTTTTTTTTTTTTTTTACAGAACTTTCCACTAACAAAGATTAAGATGGAATGA